>NNCF01127221.1:799057-836309 GCA_002313205.1 Laupala kohalensis
GCAGGTATATATAGGGCGGCAGAACGACCCTTAGTTGAAGAGGAAGCGGAGCGAGCCGAGAGAGTACAACGAGTCACTATAGCCTACAAGCCTCATCTACAACGACGACTACTCAGCATTCGACCCAGGAAAACTCTAATGGAACTACGAAACATTGGATCGCCTGGACTCTTCGATAACGACTTTGCTACGCCTCTGGTATCAACTGCAGTCCGCTTGGCCCGGACATAATTGTTCGCTGTAATAATTACGGAAATAAAAACCCGTTGTTGTTTTATTTTGTCTTGTTGATTCTTTCCCTAACGGGACACAACAAGTTAACTGGCGACGAGGATAAAAGTACCGGTATTTGGATTCCATGGAGCAGCTAGGGCAAGTGTTAGCCACGCTGCAGCAACAACAGCAGCAACACCAGCAACAACTGCAGCAACAACTGCAGAAGCAATGGGAAGTAATCACGGCAGCATTAACAGCATTGAAACGGGAAACACCTTCACTGCCGAGTCTGCCTCTGTTCGAGCAATTCTGCGAAACAATGGAGCAGTGGAGAGAATATAGCCTTAAGTTGGACCAACACTTCGTTTGCCACGGAGTAGAGGACGAGGCTCGTAAAAGAGCGTTCCTACTGGCTAACGTAGGGAATACCACGTGCGCTCTGCTCAGAAAACTCAGCCCAGAGATGGATCTCACACAAATAGCATACGGCGAACTCAAAAGCAGGCTAGACAGGCATTACGGTCAGCAACTACATGTCGTAGCAGCGAGATTTAAATTTTTTTCATGTCGTTTGAAAATGGGCCAAACGCACCCTGAGTGGATTACGGAGCTCAGAGGAATTGCAAAGCAATGCAAATTCACGTGTAACTCGGCGAGCTGTCAAGCTACATACGCAGAATCTCTAATTCGAGATGTAGTAGTGATATTTACGCCGGAAGGGAAAATCAGACTGGAAGCGCTGCGTCACAGCGACCCCAGCCTGGAAGAGATTCAAAGGTTAGCCTCAACGTTTGAAGTGACCAAATCAACTGCGGCGCAAATGACGGCAAAGATAGAAACTTTCAACATTCAAGCTTCTACAACCAAGGGAATGGGGGTTCAACCAGCTGCTTCCCGTGGACAAACGTCCGGCGGGAATCGGGCTAGCGGTAAAAGTTACGTACGTAACAAGCTGCCATCGTGCAGAAAGTGCTTTCGTTCTCACGAACGCAGTAACTGCCGTTTCCTGAGGTCGGTATGCCGGAAGTGCGGGAAAAAGGGGCATATCGCCGAAGTGTGTCGCAGCAAACGTACGTCAATCGCGGAACCTATGGAAGTGGCAACGGTAGAATCCCGCCCTAATAACGCGGTAGTAACTCCTACTCATGAGAACAAGATGGTAGTCAATCTCAGAATTGGAGAATTGCAACTCCCATTTCAATTGGACACTGGAGCCGGAGCCACACTTATCAACCTCAGCAGTTATAAGGCACTAGGTTCTCCGCCTTGCAAGCCATGCAATAAAAGATTGCATGCGTATGGTAAGCAAGAGATTAGAATAAAAGGAGAAATTATAGTTCCAGTGGCATACAAGTCAGTTAACGCCAAATTACTAATGGTCGTGGTCGATANGTCGGCCATTTTGCCTGGTAGATCACACACACGATTTCGAAGAATTTATCAAATACACAAATTTTTTTCACATCCCCAAAATACCTGTAAGAAATACACAGTATACCCTAGTTGTACAGAAATAAACGCTATACACACAATATCAGAGAAAAAAAATATCACAACTAATTATCAGAATATTCGTATCACTCTCTTTGAAATGTCGGTTCACCACGTGGTGCACTAATACACAAATTATCACAATTAATAAACTTGTAACGCAAATCTTGGATTNTGTCCGAGATTTTTCAAGGCACGACCGGTTCCTATATCTATTAAAGAAGAACTCAAGAAAGAAATTGAAAGACTAGAGGAACAAGGTGTATTGGAGAAGATTAACAGCAGCGAATGGGCAACGCCACTGGTCATCATTAAGAAGAAGAACAATGGATTGAGAGTCTGTGGCGACTTCAAGTCAACAGTAAATCCTCAATTGATGGTAGACCAATTTCCCATTCCACAGCCGGAAGAGTTATTTCACAAGTTAGCAGGAGGACAACGGTTTTCTAAAATCGACCTCAAAGATGCCTACTTGCAAATTCCACTAGATCAAAACTCAGCAAAGTTAACGGTAGTTAACACCCCGTGGGGGTTGTATCAATACAACAGACTACCTTTCGGAGTGGCATCAGCAGCAGCAATATTCCAAAGATGTTTGGAAAGCTTGACGTCGCAGGTTCCAGACTGTACGAATTACCTAGACGACATCGTGGTAACGGGCAAGTCCGAAGAAGAGCACTTAAACAATCTCAAGTTTCTGTTTCAGAAGTTGCAGGAGTGGGGCCTGAAAGTGAACTGGAATAAATGCGAATTTTTTCAGCCAAACATCAAATTTTTAGGNCTGGCAATCCAACACTTACTCGTACCCCAGAACGTCAAGCAGTTGGAATCGTTTATTGGGAAGATAAATTATTACGGAAAGTTTATCCATAATTTTTCAACAATTGCGGCGCCTCTCAACAGACTGAGAAAAAAGGGAGAAAAGTGGATTTGGGCGGAACACCGGTACAAAGCTTTCCACCAGTTGAAACAAGAGTTGCTCAACACGGTGAAGTTACAGCACTTCACAACAAACAGAATTATGACCATCGCAGCCGATGCTTCCGACTACGGCATCGGAGCAGTCCTATCTCAGAAGGATGAGAACGGGCAGGAACATCCAGTAGCATTCACCTCCAAGTCCTTGAACGTACATCATAAGAATTATTCCCAAATAGAAAAAGAGGCTCTGGCGATTGTATTCGCGGTGCGAAAGTTCCACGAATACTTATACGGACATAAGTTCGTAATCATAACAGACCACAAGCCGCTGGTAACCTTATTTAACCAAGCGACAAAGCTGCCAGAAATGACGGCGCGTAAATTGCAAAGGTGGGCCTTGTTCTTTTCCGACTACAACTATTCCATAGTTTTCAGATCCACATCGCAGCACGCAAACGCAGAAGCCCTGTCGCGCTTGCCGGATCCGGATGTCGCATTCGACACCCTGGACATAGCCTGCCTGCAGTTGGACGCGTTAGACGAAGAAAGATTAACCTGTTTTCCGGTCAAAGCAACAGCAATAGCTTCCGCCACGGGAAGCGACGCAACCTTACATCAAGTAAGGGAGTTCGTCCAGAACGGATGGCCAGCCTCTATCAAGACTCATACCAGCCTCACTACATGGCACAAGCTTAAAGACAGGTTAACAGTAGTTAATAAAGTACTGTTGCTCAGTACAGCACTAGGGAACAGAGTTGTAATTCCGAAGATATTAAGAGGGCCAGTGTTAGAGTTGTTGCACCCGGGACATTGGGGCATAGTACGCACGAAGCAGCTAGCCAGGCAGCATTGTTATTGGCCTGGCATAGACCGTGACATCGAAGCACGGATACGAAGTTGTAATGCGTGTCAGGTAAATCAGGCAGCACCTCCTGCGCATTGGATTAGTTGGCCGACACCAAATGAACCTTGGGAAAGACTTCACATCGACTACGCGGGANGTTATTCCGTGGTCCTCGCTGGCCAAAAGGTATATACCAAGATTATTTAGTCAAGAGAAATACTTCCATTTACCATTCTTATCTTATGAAGTTGTATAATTTAACGACCTCTTATAGACAATAACGTTATTTAACAACTCAACTTTACAGCCATGTCTATAAAAGGTAATTACATTTTATCACTGTTCAGTTATATAATCCAACAAAATCGAATTAATTACGACATGTTGATCAAAGAGAAATGTTTTCTTTCTGATTAACCCATCACTTAAAATAATTAAAGAGCATGAGCTTTCTCGATGAACGGGGTTAGTGGCAAAATATCAGACATTTTCATAATCTTTCATCGAAGAAAATCATGATTTGGAGAATAGGTCTGTGTCCGGAGGAAATGGCTGCAGCGGCATTGTCAAAGGTTTGAGACCATTTTAGTGCTCTTGCTCCTCTTTCCCGTTTACGTTACACTATTACATTGACTATTTTCGTCTTCTATCATACTAATATTTTTTATTTTTTATAAAATTGGAAGTATTACGTCTTTTTATCTTCAGCTGCTTGACACATTCGCACTCATGAAGTTAGCAACTTGGACATCAGCTGTGTCATAAATAATTTCCTTTAATGAAAACAAGGAATGTCACTTGAATAATCGACCATAAGGTATATTATTCTTGAAACTAATCAAGGTACCATTCCATCACTGGTTTAAGAACCGGGACGAAAGGTTAGTGTATGGATGAAGCGGTATTGAGCATAATCAATAATGAATTTTAATGAGAAATGCTTGAGTCAAAAATATACAATTTACTATTGAGTCAAAAATAAACTGTTGCTATTTGATTGTGAATATTTTTTCAAGTCATGGTTAAAATTGAGACCTTCATATTATTTTATTAAAGATCAAAAAGTCATTGATCTTTAATAATGAGAGATTCTTTGATAAGAAAGATCAAGTCAGTGTAAGTAAGGTAACTACCACATTCACCTCCATATTGTTATATATTCACGTTGAAGGATTGCATGTTACTAGTCATACAGCTCTTTCAAACGTCCCCTTTAAATACCTTCATCCTAGGAAGTAATGCTAAAAAAACCCTTTGTAATATATGTCACATTGCATGAGGAAAATAAGGGAACTCTTGATTTAATGTGTGTTTTTTACTGAGCTTTGTTCCTTCTAGGTCACTTGGCAAAGAAAATACCATAAAAAATTGGTGCTTTTCTCAGATTTATTGTCGCTGAGGATGGAAATATCGTAATCTTAGACCTTTTTTATGGTTAAAATATGAACGCAACCATTCAAATATATGTAGTATAGAAATGAAGACAGTAATTCCTTCGTCGTTTCTAATATGACATGGACTAAGTACACTCTGCGGGTCACGATATGCATGCTAGGGGTTGTTCATTGTAAAACAGTTCAATTCGAGACTCTTGAGGAATGTGATGAGAGAAGGATCAATGTGAAGACGAGAAATTCCATGAACAGGGTCAGCTTTATGTGTTTTGTAGAACGTCTTGAGGACCGTGTTAATAGGACAGAAGAGAACGCATAGTACGAATGAACCGTGATTGAAATATTACCAAACGTTTTACATTTTCTAGTTGTTACCTCAACTTAGGACTATATTCTTAGAAAAAATGTGTACTTTAAACTGATATTGAAGGATATGTGCTATCTCAAAATAAACTGAACAGAGAAAATCAACCCCGGAGTCTACTATTTTATATGTATTGTATAGGAATATCGGCACGACAGAATTATGAATTGAACCTAATTTTTAAAGTTGTGCTCATATATTTTGTGAAAAGTTATTCTTTCCAAATAAGTGAAATTTATCCAATAAAATAATAAATATTTAGAACTTTACCTGGTATCAATTTTTTACTAAGTTTGGAATCAACTATAAAACATAAATATGATTGAAATAGTTCTTCAAATGTTTCAATGAATAATATTTTATGAATACTTTGGACATCACAGTGTTTTTTAATGTTTCCTTTAAGTCTGAGTGCTGCTCTGAAATTCTGGAACATAGAATTTTACTGCGATTTCTTAAAAAATGTTATTAAAATAAGAAATAATTTGTATTTGAAATCTTCAGTTTTCGGTTCTTCATCTATTTCTGAAGGGTCACATTGTTTACTGCACAAATACTTCATAACGATATGGGAGACGTCTAGAGAATGATATTATATTCACCATATTAAATAAATATTTTGACACATCTTCTTCTGTTCGAAGTTAGTTAATAATACAACTTTTTCCATTGATCACACAAAGAAACAACACATCCCTTTCTTTACTATCTGACATTTTATCAATTTTCATCTTTCTTTTTTGAAAAGAAAGATCATTGATTTGTGTATTAATTTCCCAGCAAAGGAATTTTTTTTTTGAAATTATTTAAGTCTTTTAGATTTATGTTTAATTTAAAAATATGTAGAATGAAATCCACTATTAATAATTTAATATTCGAGTGATACAGCCGAATTCATAAATGTAATGATCTGATAATATATTTCTTTAAAAAATATATGATTATATTTTATGATGAAAATATATTTCTGAATGAACGTTTTTGAAGTACCAAAAGAGATTTTGTATAATAGAAAAGCACCGGTAAATATCTATAATGAATATTTTTTGCAAACTTTAATATTGCTAATAATTTGACAAAAAAGAGGGAAATTTTAGTTTTGTCTCATTAAAAGCGTACATTAGAAGAGATACTGAGACTAAGTATAATTGGAAATCATGATAACTATGCATTAAAATAATGTGATAAATAATTTTCAACTGAGATAGTTAAACATACAGCGACTTAAAAAAAGACGAATTCGCATCATTATCGCTAATAAATTTAACGTAAGCATATTGAATAATGAAAAATGAAATAAGTAGGTAATTCAACAAATTTATCCCAGAAGCAATGATGAAGTAGGGGGTTTTTAACCATGAATTCAACCAAGTAATACCTTTTTTTTCATTTTGTCCAGTAATCTGACCTCTTAAGATGTAAAGTTTTGCCGGATAGATTACTTTTGTTACTTATATGTGTTTGGGGTGGTAAATACGAATCCGACGTTAGCCAACATATTTTTGACTGGGGGACCCCGTTTTTTGATAACAATTACGAAAATTGCAGTTTTCCTCAGTTTTTAAATAAAATATTATTGGCAAAAGCTACCAAACGTTTGATGGAATATTTGAAAACAAGATTATTTTTCCTAAAAAATGATATTTTATTGAATTTTTTGTTAGAACAACAAATGATTAGAAAAATAGCGAGAATATAGTACCAATAATGGAGGGTAAAAAGTCCCCCTCAGCCATTAGAAAAAACTTTTTTATACCAGTTGAGAGAATCCCCGCATTTAGCTTATAATCTGAATCATAGCAAGCTACGCTACTCGAGAAAATCGCCGAATTTGAACTTCACCTACTTCTCAGCTGCCATCAAGAAAGAAGACGTCGTTGAGGTATACGAGGTGCGTGTATGACATTTTCTCTTCGGTCAACGAGTCCCCGCGAACGTTTTGCCTATAGGAGGCGTAGTAAAGCGACTAGAAACTTTTGCTATCTGTTGAGTTGAGTTTTTTGAATCTAGTATTTCAACGCAATGTAAATTTAGTGGTTTACTTTCATGTGATCCATTCTAAGTCTTAACCAGTATTCTGATGAAGTTTATTGTCGTTCTTTCATTATAAGTACAGTGGGCTAATTGTTTTCGATGAATAAATGTTTTTGATATCTGTATATTATTTTGTGTAAGACTATCAACCATATTTCCCATGTTCAATTCATTTTATTTTATTTATGTGTTTCTCCACTTGTTAAGGAATATTTTATTCAGGTGTATTCAAGGTAACAGCACTATCGATTTTGGAATTTTTTTAAAATCCTTCTATTTTCATTGTAGTTAAATTTATGTGTATCTGAGTACTAGTAGGAGTGACGGAGCTGGCAGAAAATAATATTGATATAACTGATTTAAACGTGCCGCTTAGCCGGACGACTCTCTGGCCCTGGATAAAAGAATCATTTTTGGGTGAAATTTAAACTCCACCGACTTGAGTCAGTGTGGTCATTTTGGGAGTATTTATTTGCTGCCCAGTGCAAATCTCGTTGTTGCACTCAAATTAGCCTCCGAGTTGTCCTGGCGTGTAATCACGTCAGTGGCGATCGTAGTTTGGGTAATTCAATCTACCACGTATTCTACGCAGTGACCAAAGATGCATGACAATATTACTTAAATAACGTATAATGATTTTACCTCTTCTTATTTTTTCTAATTTAACAATGAACCTAGACAAAATTTGGTAAGTAACAAGGTTTCGGAAAATTTTATTCAGGACCATAATATCAAAATTTTCACCATAAATACATAATATTCCCAAATGTTTTTTAATCAGAAAGTGGAAGGACACGCGAAGTATGTTGGACAATACTTTTGTCATTTTTTGCCAACGTTGCTTTCGTCCTAATTTCACGACTTGAATGTATGTTTCTTGCAGTCCTTCCATCTTGATTCCTTTTATCGCTTAGTTTCACTTGAGCAATTCTAGAGACTGAGTCTTGGAGCTGTACGATATCTCTTGAACCAGAAGCTTCCATGGAGTCAAAGGTGCATCGCGACTAGAAAACCGTTTCTTTTCCAAGGACGAGACCGCGTGCCAGCATTCGCGCCCCCCTCCTTCGCTCCTTCGCTCCTTCGCTCGTCGACCTCATCCTTCTCCTCCTCCTCCTTCTATCCTCTACAGCCTCGCTTCCAGGACACCGCTTCCTCCGAGGACGGAAGTGGAGGTGGAGGTATGATGAACGTCGCCATAAAACGTTTGCAAATAAATCGCGGATAATTTGTGCGACGCGGAAAACGCTGCGCAATGAGTCATAGGAGAAGGTGGAGAGAAGACAAAGAAAAAGAAGTAAGAACAGAAGGAGGAGCGGCAAGTGAAGGAGAGGGGAACGGAAATGGTGGAAGAAGAATATTAATGCTATGTACACAAAAATAATTGCCACATTGAGATTAAGGACAGAAAAACACGAGAGATAATATCCGAAATAGATCGAAAGAAAATAATAAACTGGTTGTAAGATTATACTAGAAATGATTTGAATTAGAAGGATTATGGATAGATAAATAATACTTTGTAGTGGCATATTATTGCAATATATTACTAATATCATTAATTATTATCTCATTGATAAATTGCATGATTTTTTTAATGCACGAAGACGCAAAATTCTTACCATGTGATTCCATCATTCAAAAATTATTTAATAACGTATTTAATCTTGAGTACTGTTATTTCAATTTTTTCATGTAACAACCATTATACCTTCATGACATAGGAGTAGAAAAATTTATCACGAGAAGGAGGCAATACAATAAGGAGAAAGCTAAAAGAGATTACTAGGAATGTAATCTCTGAAATAGTAACACATGTACTCATCTTGTCTCAGTCGTGACTCGCTTCCGTTACATTCCGCGAAAAGAGAATCCAGTGTTGCTCCCTCATTGGACATTGTTTTAGTGCCCATGAATCTGTACCTTAAGGATTTGTTCTTCCCTGAAACTAGCCTTTAGAAAAGAATGGAGACTCTCTCGATTTACCTTCTCGAGATCTACTGTTATGTTGATGAGGCATCCGCACTCTTTGTATTTTTTTTTTCTTTTTCACATTCGGGTAGTAATTAAGTGTATATAATACAATGCTCTTAGCCTGTGAGCTATTAATATCTCGTAGTGATGAATTTCCGTTTTCTTAAATATCCTTATTCTACCTTCAAAGGACGAGATGTATTCCACCTGATCACTAGTACTTCGTGAGCTCTCTGCCGACGGACAGACGAACTACGGAAAGCAATGACCGTGCGCTCTCTGGCGAACGGTAGGTGGCTGTTGATAAATCACTCATGGGCTGCAAAAGTGGTACAACCCAAAATATACGATTTTTGGACTAAGTACAGAAAATACGATTTTTAGACTAAGAAAAAATACGTTCTTTTCACCAGAAATACTGGGACATTTCGTAATTTTTCTTCAGTTGTGCCACTACTGCAGACCATGAGTGAAATAGTGATCTGGAAAGAAAGACGCGGATATGAGAAAATCCGAAGTCATCCCACATGATTGAACGTAAGACAATATCAATATCCTCTTGTAAGACGTTTCAGTATTTGATCGTCTAAAACCGGAGATACGATAACACTTTTATTTTCAAATACAAAGTTCTATGAACAATATGGTGTGTATAAGACATCAATAAGTTTAGTTTTTCCTCATCGATAAGCATATTTTTACAAAAATCATTGGTATATATATTGTTAAAAAAAACATCATAATAAAGAAAATATGTGTAAAATCAATCCCATATGTTTCGTATTTTACATTTATCTCCTGTGAACAAATGCATTACACTTTTCTTCTCTTTCAATGTGTTTTTACTCTCTTCCACCATTCAAAATGAACCCAAAAAACGTTCGTTAGATATATTTGAAACAATCGTGCATATATATTTCGTCGTAAGTTCAGTAGATTGATACCCAACAATGCTGTGTAAACTAGAGGTTACTACTAGTTTTACTCCCCGGCTCCTGCAAGGCCCGCAATACCCCAATTGACACTTTCCTTCAATTACACCACGTTGCACTTCATATATGCAAATTCAATTACGTTGAAATTTTCAATAAGCGATGAAACCATATCATTTAAATACATTCACTTTTTGAAGTGAAATCTTCTGTAGCCTCATGCCACAAAGTTTTAGATTGGGCATATTTGGATAGTTTAATTGAAAAACAAAAAAACACGGATGAAGTAAACAATAGAAAGTTAGATGAAGTGGAAGAAGAGGTAATTAATGTGATTGATGAAAGAGAGTATCATTTATTAATGAAAGTATGCAGACATGAAATNAAAAACACGGATGAAGTAAACAATGGAAAGTTAGATGAAGTGGAAGAAGAGGTAATTAATGTGATTGATGAAAGAGAGTATCATTTATTAATGAAAGTATGCAGACATGAAATGTGTGTAGTTTTGAGCAAAGTTCAAAATTATAGAGAGACAGAATGTGAAGGGTATATACACGGTCACGCCACTCTTCCGAATATGAAGAATGCTACACCCAAATTGCACCGTGTGTGGGGAGGAAGAAATGGATGTAATGGCGTGATGGGTTCAGTTGGGCATTCAAACAATCTAAATGTAATGGAAGCATCGCGTAAGGAGAGCAAACAAAGTCACGCTATCCTTTTTAAAAACAGTCACTGTTATAACAAATTGTTTGTTAATATTTAACATACAAGAGCTCCGTACTCGAGTGCCTGCGAAGTGAATGTTAAGCGTTGTAGTGCTAGATTAAAGGGAGTATAATTAGGAGGGCATGGAATAAAATTTGACGTGATTCGGCCCATAGGGGTTGAAATACAGGCCATTAATGAATGCGATAAAAATGGTGCCCATAGTTACGAGAAATGTGTGACATAGTAGGAAAGATTTCTCAAATTGGCAGTGACAAAATATTACATACAACACAAAGTGGATCTATTTAGAAGAGTGCCTATGTAATTTAGTAAAAATTGGATGCTTTGTTTAGGAGAAATTAAGTTTTGAAAAAGGTGTGTATTACTCAATGCAAAGTTGCGTCAATATAAACGTAAATAACAAGGTATTTATTGAACGGGGAGCTCTCAAAAATGAACACAACGTAGCATTGATATTGTAGTTGCTGCTCTTAGTTAAAACTGCAGTAGAAAAAACGCAGTGACTCCAGAATAAGACGAGAAACATTGCATTTTGGAAACCAGATTAACGGAAATATGTACTGTTTATATGCATAGATGGAATATCCAATATAGAGGTGACTACGAATATAAGGGTGAACCGACATAATGTATACACAGTGTATGGAGCGCTTCACATCATATTAGAGTAGACTATAGGAGCAAGTAACTGCGCTGCCTAGCATAACTAGTGGAACTATATACGTGGGAAATAGGATTGGACCCTTTTGCTCCAGTCAGGTGCTAGCCATGTGGGTCAAACTTGGTGAGCACATCAAGAGGCATAACCCCGAGACAACCACGTGCAAAAAATGAAATATTGCATAATGCCGTGAATTATTGAGCGAATTTTTGTACCCAGGAAAACATGCGTTTTACAATTATCTCTTATAACATGAAAACAAAGAGGCCAACTGCTAAGGGATAACTATTGAACAATAGCAACAAGTGAGACGGATATAAAGATACTAGGGGTCAGAACGACTTAACTTCAGGTAACCTGAGATAATAATTACAAAGAAGGACATGACAGTCATGTTAATAAATGTCTACGTCAAGTATCAGAGCAAGACCAACACGATACTCAGTGCAATCCAAAAGATCATTACAAAAGACAGAAATAAAGATTTATATGTTTGCGGCGATATGAATGGCCGGGCTACATTATAGGGAGACACCTTGACGAACAAAAGAGGAAATAAACTTGTTGATACTTGCGTGTTACCTAAATGTTATAAATATAGACAAGGAGAGAACACTTCAGACAGATAATGGAAAGTCAATAATTGACTTGACACTGCAAAGACGAACATGGACTACAAAAGCTGGTATGTTAGTCCGGAGATAACCAGTGACCATTTCACAATACGGTTCACTATAGACAAAATAGAGGCGGAGTAATACCAAAAGCCTCTATTACAAGAATCAATTACAGGAAGGTTGACTGGGAGAGATGCATGCGATCTGCAGCTAATAAAGGTCTCTGTATAACGGAGAAAACTATTGACAACGTAGATGATCGTATACGTGCTTTACAAAAAAATATGCCGGAGACAGTGGCGCCATATTGTCCTATGGACGGGGATGGGTATCGACCAGAACAGGCATGGTGGACACCAAACTTAACGCGAGCTAAAAAGGAAGAATGGATAACTCGAAGATATTATCAAAGGAAGGACAAGGGCACATATGAAAGGGAAGTGGCACACACGAGGCATTAAGACCAGTTGAAAGCATATCGTAAAATAATACGACAGATTAAACGAAAATATTGGGCAGATTTTGTTGTTGATAATGTGAGTAAAAATATATTGGGAATACCAAAATTGATATGACGGGAAAAACTGAAAAAGAAAGAAATGTGGAAAAGTATGAAGGGGCATGTAACTTTTACAGCAGATTGGGTGTCGACAGGGAAAAAAATTAGTGGATGGGATCTCCATTGCCGGGAGCAACAATATCCTTGTCATCGAGAATATACCTTGAAAAATTTAAGTGCGGATGTAAGAATATTGGCTTCAGAAGTACGTGATGTTGAAAAATTACTAAAGGCTGGAAAATGTCCAGGATTTGATAAAGTAACACCAGTTAGGATTCGATATCTATGTGAGAGATATATCGAGGAATTAACAACAATATTCAATCAATGTAAGCAATATGGGTATTTTCCAAGACCATGGAAAGTGGGGGACCAGCGTTTATTTGTCAAACCAGGGAATAGGGACCCACAACTACCATCATCATACAGGCCCATTACATTATTACCAGTGCTTGGGAAATTATTAGATAAAATACTTGCGCGGGAAGTACAACAAATAGTAGGTGACAAATTGAGTAAGAACTAGTTCGGTTTTATTAAAGGCAGAAAGATTGGAATAGTAAAGAGACTTGGAAAATTCGTCTGGAAAAATTTCACGCGATTAATTGCAACACGTAAGGTATATAATGTACCACAAACATATTTTGAAAAGATAACAGAAATAAGGCATCTTCTTTTGTATGAAAAGTGAAGAGAAATAAACACTAGATTGCGACACGGATAGTTTGAGGGAAAAGTGCAATATATAGTGGCAATAAGGGCAATAATGAACATGACGAACAATGAAGTTTATGAGAAAATACAAGGAGGGAGCGTACAAAAGGGTGGCTGCACAATAGCGAGAAGAGAAAAAGAATAGCACATACATAAAATAATGTCCAATGAGAATAAGCATGAAATGACACAGAGACAATGATCCAACGAAAACAGAAATATATCTAAAATAGAGAGTGACAAAGAGGATATAATAGAGAGACCTGTAACCCTGGTAATTACAGAATTGTGGCGGGACGAGGAAAAACCAAGAAAAAGAAAAAATTATTTTAGATCAACTACATAGCAATGCGGTTAAAATATATTGCTTATACAGATGACGTTACAGTAATAGTTGAGGGAAACAGTCGAAAACAACTTGAAGAACAGAGACAAAAGGTTTTGCACATGGTTGAACATATTTTTAATAGCAACAGTTTGAAACTGTCGGCAACGAAAACACGTGTGATGTGGTTCTGTCATAGTTGTGTGAATCGACGAAACCCATGTTTGAAACTGTACGGGGTAAGAATAAAATTCTCTGAAAAGCATAAATTTCTTGGGTTAGTATTAGATGGAAATCTGTTTTTTACAGATCACATAGAATATGTTGCAGAAAAAGCCAAGCGTCTCTGTTGAGGCCTAATAAGAGTTGGTTTAATGAAATACAACAATGGACAAGCGGGAAAAAATAACTTTAGCCGTGCGCCCTATTTTGACATATGGATCTTTAGCATGGGCTTATGGAATAGCGTATGCATATGTAGAAAGACAATTAAATTCCATCCAACGTTCATGCCTCTTGATGATTAGAGGTTCCTATCGGACACTCTTAAAAGAGGCATTAGATGTTTTGAACGGAGTAATGTTTTTAGATCTACATATAGTAAAATTACAATATCGTGAAAAATTTGAACAACATGGGAAAATTATGTTACAAGGCTGTAGTACGCGAATAAAAAGAGTGGAAACAGATTGTAGTGAAAGTAATCATGGATGTGTGGCAGATAAAGTTGACAAAGTCGGAAAAGGTAAGGGTGACCCACAACTATATTAAAGACATATCATTTGTATAGAAGAATAGAAAATTGTGTAAACTAAATCCATTTCTCATTAAACATTGCAACAAATTATTAGTAGACAGAGGGTTACGAAATGCGAAGACATGCATCATGCGGGGAAGAAGAGGAAACTGGTGAACATCAGTTATGGGATTGCCCCTGGTATGGTGCAGAGCGAACGGAGTACATTAACTTCATTAAAGCAAAAGGGGTAACCACGGTAGCAGACAAGGTGCTATGAATAGACACAGAACCTAAATTTGCAGCCTTCCGAGAATTTGTAACGAAGTTGTGCCAAGTACGACACATATTGAAAGCGGAGTTAGATAGATAGAAGATGTGCTTACACCTCCACGTGCCAATGACGGGAACGTGGAAACATCCCAATGGTAATGAGACGCAGAAAAGTAAAGAAATACAACAAGGATTAAAAAAGAGAGCCTTGTAATGGCATAGTTGTGAACTAGGTGGTCTGGGTGACCGAGGCGAAAATAAACTTCAAAAAAAATTAAAAACAGTCAAAATTAGAGTTCAAGATTGGTTAAAAATTGTTCTAGAAAATGGCACAGAAAGTTGAAGGATATTTAATATAACTGGAGAGAAGTACAGAACAATCATTCTACAAACCATCTATTTTTTAGTTTACACATTTATTTTGAATAAACTTTTGTTGAGTACCATTACAAAATTACCCCTTAAGTTTGAATTTGTCTCCTCTCTGTAGAAGTCCATAATAATGAGAAAAGTCCTTGCCTAAAAGCTCTGTTCAATATTCTCCGTTGACTGCTTGTATTTAACAGTTCTTGCTAGCTATGAACGTCTTAGGTTAATAAAATTTTCTTCCTCCATTGTCACGTTACGCTTTTTACAATGTCTTCCTCACCTGTTTTGTTCGATTTCATTCTAGTACTGTCTATAATGCACACACGGGTACTACTCCAACTCCAAATGCTTTACTATTTTACATTCGAAATTAAAGAGGATACTTTTTATTACATTTCAATGCACTTTCGATAAAATTTTAAAAAATTGAAGAGTTTCGTCTTCTCTATCATAATAGGTTAAGTAGCAACTTCTACTTCTTATCTGGCACTACAGCCCTTTGTGGGCTTTGGCCTTGTGGGTAGAGCTCACTAGAAGGAGGAGATGTGGTCAGCAACTCGCTCCGACGGTGCGACCCCAGGATAGATCCTGGTGCTCATTTTATAGCAGGCTGAGTAGACCTGGGAGCCAGACACTGAGCCACGCTGACTCCTAAATAGCAACTAGCATAAGATATTTTGCTCGCTTAGCAAGCATAATCAGTGGTGGGAAACAAATACAAAATACAAATTGAAAATTAAGAAACAAATAACATAAGCCAAAAGATTAAAAAGAGATTTTGAGAGCAGAAGGAGATATATTTTTAATAGAAAAATGGGGAATACTTCGTGTTTGGTAAATTAAATTTTTGGGAAGAGGGATGCGTGGTTAATGTTTGCCGTTCAATGAATCAAGCAAAGGAAAAATAAAAACCTACATGCGTTAGTAAAATGTATACTACCACAGCCTCAGTTTTCTAAGAAGTGCATATAAAAAAGGTAGAAATATAACATGAAATTGAAATGGTTTTGTTTTAATCTTGTGATATTTTATTATTATTATTATTTTGTTTCAAATATTTAAAAGTTTTATTTATTTATTTATTTATTTATTTTACATTAATATATAGTTTTACTTAGTAACTTTGGTGCACAAATCTTAATTTAAAAAATTCTTGTCTTCCGAGCAAAAAATTCTTCCGAATTAAAAACTCGTATGTCTATCCAACCACTATCAATTTGCACCATGCACACCCATTAAAATACTCTTTTTCTCACATACAAAAATAAATCCCACTTGTGGCCCCTATCACCACCAACATCAGTGACACCCGAATTTCTCCTCCCCCTTCATCGTTCGCTCTCTTTGTAAATGGGACTAATTTTGGAGCAGGAAATTGGTAATAATGACTAGCGAGTTATGCGCACGGTTGCGGCAGCGGGAGGTATGATGGAAGGGAGGGAAAGAAAGAGAGAGAGAGAGAGAGAGAGAGATGAAAGGAGTGGATGGGAAGCGGGAAACAGGCACTTTCCCCTAACGATAACTGCCACAGCGGCAATAACGGGCGAACACTGCGTCACCAGCATTGTTGCCATTCCCTCTCTTTCTCCACCAACTCAAAGACTCCGTCCTTCTTTTGTGGCAATCAATGCGAGCTACAGTATTTCAAGTGTCTGAATATGTATCTGATTATATGAAGTTGTCCAGTTGTTTCCTTTTAACAAAACAAAGCAGTACTGACATTTAGTGCACGATCAACTTCGTTATTCAAATACTGTGGTGTCGATTATAAGAACATCAGATATTCCAAAGTTAAATTATCCGAACAGACTTAATGGAAAATAAAAGTAACAAAAGAAACTGCTACGATGTCGGTGCTGTAGCAACAAGAATTAGAGCTTAGTAGGAGGCAACTTTGAAGCTGGCTAGTTTTAAAACTTTCTTTGAGTCATAAGAATTATTCTCGATAAATCTGGGTGTATATGAAGTACACACTTAGAATTTATACTTCTTTTGTTTGTCGTTTATTCTTTCACTATGTACTATATGGTACACGCAAAAAAAATAGTTTCATTTTGTAGTACAAACGTAATTGGTTGTATTGCATTTTTTCTCTTCCTTTCATTTAATTAAGAATATCCCAATTTTTTATTATCTGTACCGTTGTTCTTCTTACAAGGTGAAAAGCATGGATTATACATAGCTAAACTAACAGAACAAATAATACATACCACATACATACAAATCTTCCGCAGGGGGGAGGGATTTTGAAGTTTCGCTTTTCCTTGGAACTTAAGTTAGCATCGCATGTACGTATTTCACAGGAAAATAGTCGTTATTTTCATCAGCTCTTGTGTATGTAGATAAATAGTTTATCACCAATAATAAGTTATAGGCTAATAGCATATAACCCCTCGAAAGGCAAGACACAATTTTTTTTATGAAAGTTACCAAGGGATCATCCCGTCAAATTTAATCAAAATTTCCAAAGGCAGTGATCCACCAATATTTACCATTGCTCTCGCAATAAGCGTAAACAGTTGCCCTTAAAAATGTTCGTGATGATATATAATTTTCATCAATTATGTATCGAAGGTCTCTTAGGTTAATGACAAGGACGCATATCTCTTTCATCAAGAAAAATGTAAATGGAAAGTTTTTCAATCATCTAAACAAATCATTTAAAATCTTTAAAAAGAAGAATCCATGAGACTTAAATATTAAATCATGATATTGGATGTTTGAGGTGTGAATATCTCCTCAAAAATTGATGATGACAAGGGGAATAAACTAACGATACTTGGGGGTCATATTCTTAAACATTTGCAAATGAAGCCTCTTTTCTAGACATCTGACATAATTTTATTTATATAATACTGTAACATCGGGGCCAGTATCGATTTTGAAATAACATTTTCAAGCACTGTGCTCGCCGGAAATTCCAAAGGCGATTAAGCCAGGCCCGTCGCCGCCCAAACAAGGAAAAGTGCGCGTTTAAGACCTCTCGTATTGTGAAGAGGCAGAACTCCCTTCTACTTCTGAAAACTGAGATGAAATGAGAAGGAAAATGAGTGTGTATGGAATATTTCATCAGTTGACAGAAATAGTGTTCATCCGAAAAGGCAGTTTTTCTCGGTAGCTGAGGAGTGACCAAGCCGAGGTGGGGTGTTGGGAACGGTGGCGAAGAGGTAGTCACGTGACCTCCGCCTCAATATATATTGGAGGGATTTCAGCTCCTAAGTGACTTTTATACTGGAGGCTTTCAGACTTTGAGACAAGTGCGAAAGCGTATAGAAGTACGCAAGTTATTTAATATGTAACTTGGTTAGTTTGGTCGTCAAAACACTGAGAATTGCTGCGGTAATTCTATTACTTGCTATAGGCGCGAATAACATAGCTTGGAACAGTTATTTATTTCGAGATAGCAACTTGGAACTTTTTGAACTTCGGATAATCTGGGTAGATTTCCGAGTTAATTCATAACACCAGTAGTTATAACTGTGTGTAATTATTGCTTTTAGATAGCAATATCAAGTAATAACAAGTTCAAACTTGTATTTATGATTTGCGAGTTTGTCTACATTTGTAAATATTCAGAGCTTTATTTAATTTGAATTAAATGTTTTATTGTTATTACTCGAGTGTTTGATTGCTTGGGGAAACCAAGCTGGTGGCAGCAAACTCTACCATAAAGGTTGTGGTTTATGGTTGAATCTCGCTTCTCCACAAAAAGCTTACGCACATCGCATATGGGCTTGTGGTGTGCCGTAACAAATACAAAATTTACTGAAAAAATAGTACACATTTCGAAATTATGTAACTGAACATAGATTATACACGTAAATATTTTCGTTTTGAGAGATGTTGAGGTATTTTTTCCAAAGAGATTATATCAGATTGAGAGATATATCTTGATAAATACTCTACAATTGCAGTACTTAGAAGTGTGTAAGAACTTCAAAGTTTTTTAACGCATCCGAAATATTTAAGAATTGCATCTGTGGGATATATTCATCGTTTGCTAATGGTAGTGCCGCGTCGAATGGATGTGTATTAATATGTATGGACACGATTGCACGAGAACATATTATATTGTGTTCATTTACTTAATAGTATCATATTATTACGTACATTGTTAAACTCATTTTTGAAATAATTTGATTTTTGATAGTTTTTTCTGTAAATGTATCTACAATTTCAATCAAAATATGTTTTTAAATATGTTACTGGCCATGATACATTATACAGAAGCAAGAAAATATATTCAAATCCCTGAACCATAATGAATTCTAAACTCACGAAATGATGAGATTATAAGTGAAGCCTTTCTTCTTGTAACATATTTAAAATTAATTATAAACATACAAATATTTGATGCATATATTTTTTTCCGTGTGCCCTGCACGTGGATAAGATATGTGACAACTTTCGGTCAGGTGAAAATGGCGACGAGTCGGGAATAGAACCCGAGACTCTGACTGACCGCAGGGGTGTTAACCACTACACCACTCGTTCGTCTTCTATAATCGTGTACCATTTCCACCCAGACCTAAACCTCGGATGACCTGAGAGACATCCCCAGGTAGGAGATATGTGAACTAGGCGGCACACTATTCAGTGTGCGCTTAATTACCGGTTTTATACGTACGTACGTGTTAAGGTTCGGTATGCATATATTTCTTCCGTGTACCCTACACGTTGTCTGTCCATTTTCGCCTGACCGAAAGTAGTCATAAAACTATTTAATAAGTAATCAAAAATCTATTCTTTATAAAAAATTATCTACTCACATAAATAAAAAAAAATGCACATATTAGTTGATTTTGTGCTCATTAATTATTTTTTTCAATTTAGAGACTTTTACCCATACTTACGTAGACTGAATGTTATACTATTGAATAGTTGTATCGTAATGCTTTTGCAACATCGCAGAGAGAATTATATGAATGTATGCTACTTCTTCTCACGCTATTGAATTTCTTTCTCTTATAGCTGATCTTTACACCACACTTCATCAAAAATGCTCATGATGAAGGAGTCGAATCAGAGATCGAACTCTTCAAATATCAGCTTGAGAGGTTCTTTGGAGATGTGAGGCAGATGCTGAAACAACTGCCCCAGTCATTCGTATTTTCTCCTTTCTTCGTCTAAAAGACAAGGATCCTTGAAATTTCAGAGTAAACAATTTTTATATTAGCTCTACATTTTTCATTGGGAATAAACTACACTGTGAAGTAAAATAAGTGGCGCAGTTACTTCATTTCAACATAAATCTACTTCTTAAGATGAGTCAAAATGAAATTTTTGTCAAGGTTCATGATTAATGGATATCGCTCTAACGGTTTGTTTCAGTTGTCTTCCCCTTTGCACCAGGCAACCCTTAGTGTGTCAAGGGGTTTAATTTTCAGAAAAAGTGTGCAAAAATATCACACTTATAACTTCAAATTGAGTTCTCCTAGTCATCCCTGCAATTCTCACAACACCCACTTGCCGTGTTGATGGTTGTCAAAAGTGGGTGACTATTTATCTCTGCTTCATTCAATCTGTACACACGAGATTATAACTTGATATACTCTGGATAATGATTACATGTGAGACATTTGTACTCGATTTTGCCAATTTTTTCACCCTTTGACACATGACCAATTTTTACCTCGCAGTGTAAATTCATGATGATCTAATAAATGAATATTAGGTAGAAATGTTTGTAAAAGTCTAGATTCGTATTTTTTGTCTTTATGATGATACTTTTTAAAGAGTAAACCAACACTGATATATTTCTCTCATNCAAATGTTTGTAAAAGTCTAGATTCGTATTTTTTGTCTTTATGATGATACTTTTTAAAGAGTAAACCAACACTGATATATTTCTCTCATCGATCATTTATTTTCATATAATTTAGAACCAGAATAAAAGATAAAATGAAAATTTTTCAAGGGAAAAGCATAAAAGAGAAATGGACTTCTTCAGATTTGCAAACTCTTTCCCACAAAGAATCTGTCCTGGCTATCGTTTCCCTCCTGACGAAAGGGCAGATTTTTTAAAGACGCGTAGAAGAGAAGGTTAGAATTCTATAAATTATATATAGTTCAAAGTGTTTTCGATAGTGGTAATGTGAGCGTGTTGACGTATATTTGTATGTTAAGAATTTTGTTTCCCCGATAACTCACGAATAAATTGATACATCGAAAAATATAATTGAGATTTGACTTTGAATGCACTGGGAATAGAAGCTTATTTCTTGTTAACTCATCTGACTTCATTTACTAACCGCGCTAAACTTCCGGTTTCTTAATATTAAATTTTTTTGATAATATGCATAGAAGCATTTTGATTGGTCAGTTAATTCTGCGTACAGATTGCTAAACCGCATTCCTTTACGTCGCGCGTCGCACCCATAGATCTCTAGTTACTAGTTAGTGATATCTAGTTAGTACTCAGTAAATTTCGATGTCGCACAATTTTTTAGATATAGCGAAACGTTATTACACAAAAAAGGTTTAGTACCTTCCAATTACACAGAGTGTTATTTACACACTTTAATCGGTCGAAAAAAAGATTTGAAATCTCTTCGGATCTTTGCGAATTGGCTCCAGGAGATTCTATTTCCAAATTTTGGCAATAATGTCCAAAGTCTTATGTATGTTCCCATACATTCACAATTGGGGGAACCTTTCTGCAAAAAGAAGTGAATGGAGGGAGAAAATCCAAGAATTAGTGACATAAAAACATAAGCAAAGTATGGAGATTAAAAAAAGCAAGAAGAATAGAGAGACGCCAAGAAGAAGACATCTACATTTTAAAATGCCCTCTCTGCCGATTTACTCGAGATGGCAGACGAGGAAGGGGCTATGTCCAGTCACACTTAAAGCAATCCCATAAGTCATCCCCTGAAACAATAAACTCATCAACATCAGCAGAAAGAAACAGAAGAGGAAGACAAACAACTGTGCCTCCAAATCCAAAATGCACTGAATGTGACTTTGAAGCCAAGTCCGGATCTGGCCTAAATAGTTACGTGGGACACAGACATCCAAGATTCCAAGACAACAGAATCAGACCAGACTGAATAGGTCCAAAAATCAGGCAGCAACTTTCCCAAACTCCGCGAGCAACTCCCTTACATTCATCACCGACGTCGCAACCTATACTTTCAACGAGTCAATGGGTGAGTGGACCAGATGCGGAAAAAGCTGCAGATCTAAAGGAGACCTGGCCAACCTTGCCCTAAGTGACAAATGCACGGATACGAGATGATGAGGAAGCATCGACATCGTAGGAACTCCTGAATCATGTTCCCCAGATTACTCATGAACGAATTGATGTTTCGAAACCAAACTTGAGATTTGACTTTGAATGCGTTGGGAATAGAAACCTGTTTGTGGACTATTTTCTGACTTCATTTACACACCGCGCAACACATCCGGTTTCTTAATATTCAAAACTTTTAAAATATGCATAGAAGCATTTTGATTGGTCACTTATTTCTGCGTACAGTTCTTGGAGCTAAACCGCATCTTGGAGGCGCTGTTTTTATATATGCCTATTAGGCTATTGCAAATAGTTTAAGGTAGAAGGTATTTCATGCAATCTGTACTTGTATGTGCAGATGTTATGTTTCGGAGTGTACAAAACGAAGTGATAAATATTCCGAAATCACTCGATGTTTCAAATGTCATTCAGATTAATAATTTAATGATGTTATGATTTCTTTTTGAAGTTTTTTTCCTTTCTTCATTTTCAGCTTAATGTAGGGCTTTTAGTGTCATGAGTTTTTTGTTATAAATTGCATTTGTAAAGTTGAGCGCGGCGCACTCCAGATTTTTAAATCTCTTTTGCCACAAGATAGAGAAATATAATCTCAGAATTTGCAAGACCGGAATTTTCGAAACATTTTTACAATAAAATTTTTGTTTTGAACTTGCTTCACCAGGATTCCTGTGTTTATTTTGTTCAATTGGAATGCAAGTTGCTGAGTGAGCTGGAGAAAGCTCGAGGAAAGTAAACAAATTCAATTTCTGAGAATTACTGTGTTATTATGTGAATAAAGTACAGAGGATGTTCTCTTCAACCTTTTCTGTTTTATTTAATTATCGCTTCGTTTGAGTTGACTTACTATTCGCTAGAAACTCTTCGCTTTAAAAACAGGCAGTTTAATTATGCGTGAGTTACTCTTTACTCAGTTTTTGTACTTCAATTAATGTCAAGTGTTTACAATTTATTTTATGTTGTTGTGAAAGGAAGTAGTAATAATACCAATAGGATGGGGTGGAGCAAAAATCCGCACTTTTCAGTTTTTCACTCACTTGAGGTTTGAAAATGGTTGCATTAATAAAAATTAAAACTAACTTTCATCCATGCTACTTATTTTCAAATTGAGGAAAATATCATTTCCTAATGATATTTCAAGATAGGATCCCAGAAATGCAGAAAATGGGATATGTGGATACTTAATGAAAGAAAAAAAACTTTATTTGCACAGTAAAGATATGCAAGAAAAATTGTTATCCTCATTAAACCATATTATGCGAGTGAACCTTGGTATAACAACAAGAAGAATTGTAGAGATTTGGACACTTCTTTGACAAAAGGGTCTTGCTTAAGATTTAGGATTGGAAACAGCGGACGTCGTAAAGAAAATAAACAAAGGAAAATATATCAGTTAAATTTTGTAAAAGTGGAAGAAAAGGGGAGAAAAATGCAAAGAGTAGGAAGAGTAGTCTGTATAATGAGGTAAAGTTCGCTACTTGGGGGTTTGCCTAACACCTGTATTGATTTTCACCCTATTTAATGGTAGTGGGTACAACTAACCATCCCCAAACACCATATAAAGCAAGAGCAGAGATTAGCACATCTTCTGCAGCTAATGTAATCCAAAACTGTATGATTATATAACATTTTGAAAGAAAGAGACGGATTCGAGGGGAAAGGAAAAATTATTTCATCAAATCAATAGAAAATACCCCATTTTCTTCATTATTTTTGTAAATGCAGAAGTGACATACAAGTATTTTGTAAGTGAGCTTCGTGCGCTTATCACAACGTTCAGGAGTGGACTTTCGCCCTACTCTGCCCTAGGCATATTTTATCTCTTAATCTAAGAGTCATAAATTACCAATATCAAACACAACGACCCTTCGTTAAAAACAGACATATATTTTCGCGAAACACGAACGAAATAAAATATTACACAACATTTCGATCTTTTTTGGGGATCATCATCAGGCCTCACCTGACCTCACATCTTAAGAGATCCCTCGAGAAAGTTGTGTCGGATCTCCTCATGCTTTGGTGATCCGGAACACCCCGTTCAAATTCCGGTGGGATTGTTCTGTTTCATGCGTCATAGTAACCTACTTCCTGAATTCCAGAAACACCGCTTTAGTAAAAATTCAAGACAATAAATATCTTAAGGTGGCTTACAGATCAATTAATAGTAGATGTATTTTACTCAACTGAGACCAAATTTATCATGTGAAGCAACACTATTTTAAGTACTTCAATGAAAATGTCTACGTGATAGAATTCAAATAAATTCAACTTCGAAACATTTTGGTTACGATTGTCAAAGAAAACAATATTATATATTATTGATAGAATAAATATTGTACACAACTAAAAACAAAAAAGGGCCCATTTATTTTTCTAAGTCCCACGCTGAGAGCAATTTTGGATCTGTTAGGTTTGCAACGCCTCTCTCCTCTTGCTTCCCCTTCGACTGGGGAAGTTTCGTTCGACCTATCGTAGGTCTATTTGAAACGGCTCCCGTATTTGGCAGACTAATAGAAGACATCATTCCCCTGGTAAATCGTGACGAAAGAAAATGTTTCATTGCACCGCTATTAAAGAAATATTTTGAATTTTTTTATTATACACATTTTGGACTTCTATAACAAAAATATTCTGTATATTCTTGACTTCAATAAACTTTACCATTCTCTATATTTAAACGACATCTCGAGATTCGTTGTCTCGCAAGGTCTTCATGGGCAATGTGAACGATATTAGAGTTTCTGTAAAAAATGTTTGCGAAATACTGTGATAAAATATAATTTTTAACAGAACTGGAATATAATTGCAAGATATTGTATGGAATTGGTATAATTCGAATCACAAATTACTTATAAATATTCCTATAATTTCTTATATTTATACCAAACTTTACCGATAATGCGAAATTCGAACAAATAAATAGCAACTCAAGTCTGCGTGTTTTAGTCGGTTTGACAATGAATGACATTATTTTTTTCTTGAATTGCCTCTTACAACACCATGGTATTTATAGTGTAATTAGTATATGTTTAATCCGCATTATCGGTAAAGTTTGGTATAGATGCAATGAAATAATTTCCACTCACATCGCGTACTTTTTCGTTTACCAATGGTGAGAATCCAAAGAGTGTGTTTGTAGATATGTCATTTTAATGTTATTTTTAAAGGAGAATAGAAGATAGTGTGCATCTCATGTTTCTCATTGTATTTCGAATCTTCCACCCACACGAACGTCCTTAGTCGCGAATTCACATCCAATGACGGTGTATCATTTCGCGGCGTTTGTAGGTGTGCACTGCTTCATTTGCTGAACTTTCTTGTTACATTTTGCTTAGCTCCGTTTTTTATTTTTCCATTATTTTGATGGTAATAAGTGATACCATGTTGTTTATTTTTAACTATTGTTTTGAGTTCAGTTCTATATCAGTTGGAAATGTAGAAATAGTATTGTAAATATTACATTTTACACTTTCAGAATTCGTTCTCAAGAAAGATAAGTAGAGTAACGAAATAGCGTGAAAAATACAAAACACTCAGACGCAAGGATATTGAAGAAGTATAACCTTTAAAAGAGTATCACATATTTAAACAAAATTATTAATAGATACAATTAACGTTCTTTAATATAACCAAGAAATTTAAAGGAAGAGAAAGAGAGAAGTAGGAACAAAGAAAAAAAAACAATCTGTGGTTGTATTTCACAATTTCATTTGAATAAATTAATGAAAGAGATTTCAGTTTTAGTTATATTTGTTGTAATCTAAAACACGTTTTTTGTAATATTAATCTCGGATCACGATTTTATATGCTGCACGATTACAACCAGTGTTATATTGTAGATCATTATATTATTAGAACATGTAATTTATTTGTTCCTTAAGTAGTTTTGTATTATTTATGACTCAAAAATTAAACTTTTGTTTTATTTGTTCATATTTTAGACAAACGTTTTCTATATTTATTTAATTCCCTTTCACATATATGAAAAACTTAAGAGAATCCCAAATTATGTGAAATTACTTTCGACAGTACACATCACTTGTAGGCAATGAGATTTGATTTCTTTACTTCACTGTATAAATATAAGAAATTATAGAAATATTTATAAGTAATTTGTGATTATACCAATTCCATACGATATCTTGCAATTATATTCAAATTCTGTTAAAAACTATATTTTATCACAGTATTACGCAAACGTTTTTTACAGAAAATCTAATATCGTTTACATTGCCTATGAAGACCTTGCGAGACAACGAATCTCGAGATGTCGTTTAAATATAGAGAATGGTAAAGTTTATTGAAGTCAAGAATATACAGAATATTTTTGTTATAGAAGTCCAAAATGTGTATTATAAAAAAATACATAATATTTCTTTAATAGCGGTGTAATGAAACATTTTCTCTCGTCACGATTTACCAGGGGTATGATATCTTTTATTAGTGTGCCAAATACGGGAGCCGTTTCAAATAGACCTACGATAGGTCGAACGAAACTTCCCCAGTCGAAGAGGAAGCAAGAGGAGAGAGGCGTTGCAAACCTAACAGATCCAAAATTGCTCTCAGCGTGGGACTTAGAAAAATAAATGGGCCCTTTTTTGTTTTTAGTTGTGTACAACTGCTCAGTGGACGTTAACTATACTTAAACCTCTTTATAGAATTAAAGTTAAATGATTTTCTTTCTTCACCTTAAAAGACATTATTTCCTCATGCAATTTACATGAACTGTGAACATTACAGTGGGGGTGTACATTTAATCATGAATATTTCCTTTTCAATATTATATATAGATACACCATCGCGCAGGTCCCGATACCCAACTATCGCTCCGAGTGATACGTATGCTGCAATTAATTCAAGTCTCAATTTACACGTTAGATAGTTATTTAAATTGTTACACAAACAATAGCCTCTTTGGTACAGTATACATCGCAATACATAATTACACACTGATATGTAAATGCATAACACTAAAGTGTGTCCATCTGTTCGCCACCTGATGACGACTAAATTAATGAGCCGATCGTAATGAAACATAGAAACTTTACAAAATGTTTAGTAATCCATTGGTATGGCCTTGCGTTTCTTGATTCTGTCATTTTCTTCCATATTTGAAACACGATTTTATGAGACATTAAAACCAATCAGCATATAAACTCATTTGAATTAATATTCATTAATTATAACATGTAATGCCATATTATGCGAAGCAGATGTATGTACTCATTATTTTGGTCTCTCACATGTGTCAACAGTTTCAATGTAAATCTTGGAGACCGTTGTCAACGCTGTTTCCTATCATCAACCCAAGAGTAACTAGCTGTAAACTTGCCGCTGATCTCACAGAAACTTCTCTAAGTGCCTTCACTTCTGAATGAAACTCCCTGGGGCTTTAAAAGCGGGTGTCTAATTGCCTGACTTCTAATGTTGCGTAAATTAAGCGTAACTGCGACGAACAGCTTTCTGTGAGGACTTGAAATACACCACTGAGCGGGTCCCGATATTCAACTGTCGCTCCGAGTGATACGTATGCTGCAATTCATTGAAATCTAAATTAACATGTTAGATAGTTATTTAAATCGTTACACGAACAATTGCTCCTTTGGAATAGTATACATCTTAATACGTACGTGTATACTCATGAATAAATGCATAACACTAAAGTGTGTCCATCTGTTCGCTACCTGATGACGGCTAAACTAATGAGTCGATCGTAATAAAACACAGAAACTGTTTTTGACAATAAATATCGATAAAATTCGGAAAAAAAGAGTTATATTGCTTACGCTTTTTTTGTGGGGCTTTACGGCTCGTCGACGTCGAGGTCATTAGAGCCCAAAAATTTTGTACAGGTAGGGAAAATGCAGTTACGCACTAGGGAGAGCCAATATGACTCTCCCCGCGTGTGGGACTCGCTCAATGAATCAACCATACCCACTAAATCCCTCCTGAATTACAATATATCAAGAGGAAAAAGAAAGATACCCTAGCCCTAATAGCGTCGGGATCGAAAAGAACAAGAGGTGACCAAGGAAGGTCAGGAAAGAGAAAAGAAGTAGCCTTGCACAAGTAAGTGAAAGTAATGCCAGACTCAGCTCGGGGCCTCGTGTTTGCCAAACACGTAAGTTCCCTGGGGGGTTGCTTACGCTACCTAAACGGTTAGAGATAAGTGACAATTATCAATGGAAATATTGTTTACCTCAAATAGTTCAACAAAAAGTTCGCTCAAACAGCATATGTCAACAAAAATGTACCTAAATTATTGATAAACGTTATTAAAAATAAACATGTTAAAATATGTCAATTTAAGGGAGAAATTTAAGAATAAACAAATAGTTCATCATCCAATTTAATGGATTATTTGTTTTGTGCATTTAACAAAGAGAAATGTCTTTGAATCGTGAAATTTTTACGAATATTTTATATTTTACAAGATTTTTAATGAAAGCCGTCTCATGACTCGGAAGCGAAACTTTGCCGACGCGGCTCCCGGAATTTGAAAAAATTAGGCAGCTATATGTTTATGAAACACGTAAGTAAAAGTATTTTGATCTTACAAAAAAGATTTTATTTTTTCCTGAGTAAAAGAAGATTAGTCCAAGAAAATTCCGGGCAACGCTGAGTAATCAGCTAGTTATATAATACAACCGCAAGGATTACACTTTGTTGCTGTATTTTGATGAATTTATTACATTCAAACTATAATGATCTTTGGTTTATCGTTCTTTCTGTCTAAAAAACAAAACAAAAAACACAAATTCATTTATACTTAGGTAGTGTAGAAAGAAGAGTACGTTCTGGCATGTGTAATAAACTACTAGAGATACCGTTACAAATATTTATTTACGTTACATTGCCTTAACCGTCTTAAAATGTAGTCACNTGGCATGTGTAATAAACTACTAGAGATACCGTTACAAATATTTATTTACGTTACATTGCCTTAACCGTCTTAAAATGTAGTCACCAAAGCGGTCGAGGCTCACATTGTAACGAGGAACAAGTTTCTCGACTTCGCTGTTTTACTCTTCTGTCGCCATTGACTCGATCCAGGACGTAACTGCTTCTTTAAAGTCTCCATCATTTGCGAACTGTTTGCTCTTAGTATCCAAAGATTCCGTTAATTTTTGGATAAACTGGTAATTTTATGATGCCAAATTAGGGTTGTAAGGAGGATGTCCAAAATCTTCCCACTTCAAATGTCCCACACATGCAGTGTCTGCATATACATAAGACCGAATGTTTTCGTGAGTCAGGACGTCGTTTGCAGACAACATTCCAAGTCTCTAGTTTTGGATGACCCGACTAACTCGTCGTAGAATATCACAGACCGTTGAGTTCATTATTTTTCCTCATATCATGTGCTGTACCATAAAGAGTCATCTTTTGTATCTTCCATTTTCGTGGTTTGTCTGGTATGGAATTTAGATGCTTCTTTAAATTTACAGAAAGTGCACCTAGGGAACCTACTTTTTAATCCCCAACATCGTACTTATTTTGATAGCCAAATCTTTATATTTCATCAGCTTTTCCGCTTCTTTATGCACTTCATCTTTATCAGTTGGTACTGCTAGCTCAATCAGCAAGCAGGTTCTGTTTTTTAGGTTATTGATTAGAATATCCTGTTTATTGGCAGGGATGCATCTGTGGGTATGAATTTGTTAGCAGTATTGTTGTTTACTCTGTGGTTGATTCTTCCCTTGGCTCGTATTTATACCAAACTTCTAAGGCTGGCAAATCTAGATTTCTGCATGTCTTCTAGTAAATATAATTAACTCATGTCCCTTTAAGTATTCATACTTTAATAGCTGAGGGCATCCAAAATCTATGTGGTGAATTGTTTCAGAGTGAGTCTGGCATAACCTATATTTGACATCAGTAGGCATTTTCTATACACGTTTCTCATAATTCTTAGTTCTAATTGATTGGTCTTACGCTCCAATGATCAACACCTCGATTTCTGTTTCACGTTCCCCCGTTTCAGCCATTCATGAGTTCATTTATATACATTGTGTTTATTTATTCTGTTCATGTAACTGCTCCTCGCTCCAGTTCTTTTTTAGGTTCTCCCGAAGTTTTTCCATATCTTGGGAATTGGTTGACTTTCTTGATATCCTTTATAGGAATTTAATACAAAACCCGTGCACTTTTTGACCCTAGAATCTCTGCATAATTCTTTGAATTCATGCACCCCGTTTACTTCCATAAGCTTTACTATCGGTCCGTGAGGTATACTATCAAAGGCCTTTTCTAACCAAGTTAAAGTCAAATTTCCTTTCTGTCTCTATACCTCCCGCAAAATGATTTTTTTCTATTTGTAAAATCTCCTTGCGTCTAACTGTTCGTCTTCTTTTTATTGTTCGCAGATGATATTAAAATTTTTAAAATCATAAAGGCTCAGTCACATAGTGCCGATTCGCAAGTATCATTAAATGTCTTTATAAATGGTGCGCCGATAATGACATGAAATTAAATATACCAAAATGTAAATTATTACCATCTCTCGAGCTATAAATATAACAAAAAATATTTAGTTTATAAATAATGTTGAAATTTAAAAAGTGGAACGTATTAAGGAGTTTGGCGCTATCTTTGATAAAAAGATGAAACCATGTAAATAAAAGCTTACACAAATCTTCTCAAATAATTGGTTTCATCAAATTGTAATGTATTTTATATCACAATTCACATTTAGACTATCATATCTAACTCTTGACAAACCAAATTTGACGTTTGGTTCTGTTGTATGACCGCCATACACGAAAGAACATAATAGGAGAATTGAAAGCACAGCAAAAGTTTTTTAGGTTTGTCACATCGAGATTGCACTACCAGGATCGTCATGTCGATCTCAACTATGCTGAAATTTTGAAAGTTCTGAATATATCATTCCTTCAATCGCACCGCTTATCGCTCGATTTGAAATTTATTATTAAGTTATTTAATAACACTATAGACAGCCAGCTCTTATCGCACCGATTAAGTTTTAGATTTCCACCAAGAACAACAAGGTTAAAACAAACGTTCACTTTGAAACAATACAAAGCCAACTTCACTGCGAATAACCCACATTTAAAACCGCATTAAGAGTATTTAGATACAAAAAAATACTTTCTACTTTCATGTAAGTAACGTTAAATCCTGACCCAGGTGTTTCTCCAGTTCCTCTTCCTTCGGATTTATGAAGCGGATTTTTCATAAAGACTCGCTAGGTTCTTGTCTAGGACCGGCATCTATTGAAACAATTATTTGCGAATTTAGTGTTATTTAATTGTTACGATTTATCAACAATACTTTCCGAATGATTTTTAGTTTGAATAATACATATTTGTGAGATGACTTTTTTGTGTTTTATTAAATACAATATTTGTTGGTATTACGTTAATACTGTAATACGTGCAGAACTCTTTTTATCGTTAGGAGTATGTTGAAATGTTAAATCCACCTGTACCTTAGGGAATTGATGGGATGGGTCCTTGCTTTCTTCCGGAGAGTAAAATTAGTTTATTATCCTCCACGTGGTCATACGCAGTATGTAACTGCTTTTTCACAATAAAGTTTCTTATTATTATTATTATTATTATTATTATTACTACTACTATGAATTTGCATTTTATTTTGTGAAGTTATTTAATTATCAATTGTTATAATGTTTTGTTTTTTTTGTGTTTCATTAATTTGCATTTAAGCTTACAGTCCGGTCAGTATATAACGATAGTTATGTTATGATTTATATCAAATGTATTTCTATACAAAGACCCAATAAAACCTAGAATGCAAATAAAAGAAAGATTATTTAGGCTTCTTCTCATGTTATTACAGTAGTTCTTGCATAAATGCTCCTATGTTTATTTTCTATATAACCAATCTGTATCCATTCATTAGAGGCATTCTATATTATCAATCTACTGTTTATCGAGAGGTCTTCGAAAAGAAATAAAATTTTAAAAAATGTATTAACAGGTGAGTGAAAAACATTGATGATTCATGATTGTTTTGTACGCACAATCTTTAAGTGTTCTGAATTTGTCTTATGAAGCTATAACACGTCTATCCATTAATCTTCTGTGAAGTGAAGTGTTCAAAACTGTAGTTAATTGTAACCACTTGACTGTAGTGATACATTTCCAACAGACTTGGAAATTACAATATTCCAAGTACGAGGTTTCGTATCAGTCTCTTAGATTTCTGAATTCCATATAAGTATCACGAACTTCTGAAAATATTGTTACGCACTGAATGATTCTTTTAGCTATTGGGAACTTTTTATTGAGTGTATTAACTCATAAAACCGGTACAACGTATCGTGACCATATTCTCTTGCGTAAACATAGGGTGAGATTTAGTGGGAGCTGATTAGTGGGGCACGCTTTATCTTTGAACTTTACTTGAAGAAGAAACCCACTTAACAGAAGAAGATTGCTGACCGTCTGCGACTTTGTCGACAATAGTTAAAGCATTTAATTACTCATGATGCCTCGCAAATTGTGCGCACTGAATGTCGTTTGCTTAAGTGTCTATGGTAACTACAGTAATGTCACCACCTTTGCTTTTTGGATTGCATTATGGTGTGAGATCAATAGAGTTACCTCGTTAGCCAATTGCCTTCTTGGCAGAGCTAAACAGTTTCCAAATCAATCAAAATAATGATGTTAAAATTATCAAAAGTTTGTATTATATTGTTATTATCTGTTTACTACAAAATATAGTCATTAGATGTTTTTTTTAGTTTGTCTTCCAGTCAGATAGAACCTTTCTAACTCAATACGTATATTATTGATAATATTGCAAGAACTTGTAAAATAAATAATTTTCGTTGATTCAATATATCTCTCACTAAATGGGATAATATTTAATTCTGGTATAGAATTTTTTGTTGCCAGAAAGGGTCTTCTATATTTAAAATTTTAATACCCTTATCTAATTTTCTTTATAGCATAATTATGACTTACGAACTAATTGAATTGCTCATAGTGAAGAAGAATTATTTTTTTTTGTGAACTCAGGAAAAAAATTAAAAATCATCGAAAATATCCTGAAGTATCTCTTTTTATCTCCTTTTCTCGTAATATTTGCTCGCTAATTTTATATAAAACAAGTTGTGTTAACAAAGTGGTACCGAAATAACCGGGAGCTGACCAGAAACCTGTAGACATTCTGATCTTCAGATGAGTATATGGTCGAATCTATTTGAATTATTCTAAATGATATAATAATTCTGAAACTCACAATTATTCTGTGAAACTATCAAGTGAAAATTCTTCTTCATGTATTCTTCTTAGGCTGTTGCTAGTAGAATATTGATTACTCTTATACTCTTACATGTTCTTATTATAAAAACCAAACCTCAAGAATTTTGAAGTGAGAAAAACACCCTAAAATAAATTTCTGTTAATAAGCTTCTCGGTTGTCAGGTTGGCTAGCCTGCTCCTGGCGTTATCTGCGATTGTGAATGAGCTCTCTCTGTTTTCAAGTTTAATCTTTCTAATTATTTTATTTTTTCGAGTTTTTTGTGATTCAGTAGTTGTATTTAGATTCTAACTTTCATTGTAGTGTAAAATTCTTTGTTCTGTGTGAGTGTTAAGTGAAAAAACACTAAAAACATTTCCTAAGGTTTTCAAACCCAACGGACCATATATAAATTCATATTGTTTTCAAGTGCTTAATTCAAAGGTGTGATAAAGTTTACGTAAGTACAAACGGAATCATAAATTTAACTTCTTGGTGCATTAAAATTAATTATTTTGCTGTATTTAGATTGTCTGGTGCATATACTATTACATCATTATTAAATTAAAAATAACGTACTCTATTGTTGCACTGCTCAAGTTTCGTCGTCGTAAATACAATTATTCCAATATTTTACCATTTGTTTCGTGATCTTTTTGTAGTTATTCATTACAATTTAACAAAATATTGTCTTAGTTATTGTCGAATTAATTTATCTGCAGTTGTCATCCTAAATTATTTCTGTCATTTGTCGGTTTGTTTATTTCCTGATTAAACCCTGCCTCATTGTTGCACCCAAGTTTTCGTCGTCATAATTTCATAGAATTGTTACATCATTTTACAATTCGATTTTCTTGATTCTTTCGTATTCATTTGCATTTTAACACAATATACGGTAGTTATTGTCGAATTAATTAATCTCCAGTGGTCGCCCTAAATAATTATTTCAATCATTTTTGTCGTCGGTTTGTTTGTATATTTAATTTATTTATTATCTCATTTGTAACTTCCGTAGTAATAAATATATTATTATACTAGCATCCTTCATTCAGTGTTAGTTGTCAGTTTTCGTGTATTCTCATTTGCTTTTGTCGTGAAGTTGCTAACTTTCTCACAACAATGGACACTATCGCATTCCTCAACTCATTCAAAGCTGATCTTCAGAAGGCGTACAATAACTTGGTACATTATATTGATACACGAATCAGTGCGCTGGAAGAGATCAATAAGAAAACGATCGGCGGTTGGACTACAGTTAGGAATTCTCGCCGTCCTTCCAACTGCTATCACCCGGTTAAACCAACGACGCATGCACCACCCCAACTCTTCACTCAGAATAGGTTTAGTGTGTTAGATGACATGTCCCTGTTTCCTCCCTTACCTACTCGTTTCATCCCCTCCCGTCCAGTACCCAGACCTGTTCGCACACCACGCACTGGTAAGCACAGCCGCCCAAAACCACGTAAAGTAGTGCTATCCAGAGATGATACCAACACTTCCACGCAGAAATCAAACGTGCTCATACTAGCTGATTCGCACGGTCGTCAGATGTCCTCCGTATTGCGTGGATTTCTTCCTAGCCAGTTCTCAGTCTCCGGTTTCTTTAAGCCAAACGCTCGTTTGGCTGAAGTTATTCGAGAACTGGACACTTACACTAAAAAACTCACTGAGCGGGACACAGTAATCATCATAGGTGGGCAGAACGATATCAACTTGGGTGGACATTTTAACGCGTCTGAACATCTACAGAAACTAAAAATGGCCTCCCTGCACACAAACATAGTGCTCTCTAGCCTGCCTCCACGCTTCAACGTTCCACAAATAAACCACGAAATTAACCTGGCAAACATCTCCCTAAAACATCACCTGGCAGACACAAAAATCACATTTTTTGATTTGCAACCACACCTGACTGCCAAGGACTTTACCCAGCACGGTTTACACCTGAAACCGTCTGGGAAACAGCACTTCGGTTCTCTCCTAGCTTCACATCTGACCTCAAATCATCCACCTGCTCCATTACCTCCTCCTCATCTCCTCCTCCACCTCCCGCTACTTCTACTTCATCTCCACCTCCCTCCATTTTTTCGGAACTTCGAAAATGTTTTAGAACATATCGCACATAAATCTACTAAATCTATCGTTATATATGGTGATTTCAATATCGATTTCTTGAGTACATCCGACTCTGCACATTCACCAGTTAATCGATTCAAGAATCTTATCGACTCCTTCAACCTTATTACTACGATAAATGACCCCACTCGCCTCTCCGGCTCATCTCAAACATTGCTAGATCAAATTATAGTCAACAATGGAATCTCGTATCTCTCTGAAGTGTTTATCGCCGGATACAGTGATCACCTTGCTCAAGTATTGACTATTAATAATACACTAAAACCGCTTAAAATCCTTTACAAATTTACAAGAGAGTTTAATGACATAAATAAATCCATATTCGTAAATTATTTGCGTGAAGAAACATGGAAAGATGTTTACAATTGCCAAAACACCGACGACAAATTCAATGTATTTATCTCAACATTCCTAAAACATTACAACTCTAGTTTTCCCATAAAACGCAAGTTAATTAACACAAAAAAATACAATAGATGGATCACCCTAGGGATAAGAATTTCTTCAAAAAACAAACGCCGTTTATATTATCTTTCAAAACGCTATAACCAACCACCCGAATTCCATAATTATTTTCGTAAATATAAGACTATTCTCCGAAAAGTAGTCTATGCAGCTAAAGTTATGGAAAACGACAGGCATATACTAAAATCGAACAACCGGATGAAAGCCATGTGGAATATTGTTAACAATTACACGTCAACTTCTGAAAATCGCGAAGAAAATGTTTCTTTACTAAACGATGGCAAGATCGTGTCAAATCCTCAGGACATCGCAAGTTTGTTTAATTCTCACTTCTCAGAAGTTGGTAAAATAACGAACTCAATATATCCAAATCAATGTCCTCCAATTATTACCACCCACATACCCAATTCTATGTTCACTTCCGAAACTAACGCCAGTGAAGTCATGGGAATCATCAGCTCCTTAAAAAACAAATTTTCACGAGGCATAGATGATATACCTGAGTTTATTGTTAAATCTTCGTCCCACGCTATATTAAATCCACTCGTAAATATTTTTAATAGTTCTTTATCGGAAGGGGTGTTTCCCAACATATTTAAGAGAGCTAAATTGAAACCTTTACACAAGAAAGGTAACAAACTTAATATTGGAAATTACCGACCAATATCTCTACTACCCACTTTCTCAAAAATCCTAGAAAAATTGTTCTATAAGCGTCTTCTAGATTTTTTGTCAAAAAATAACATTCTCTCTGACGATCAACACGGTTTTATGAAATACTTTTCCACTACAAGCGCCATATTTTCCTTCTTAAACGATGTTACCACATCTCTAGACCGTGGAGAAAATCCTCAGGGTGTTCTTCTTGACTTATCCAAAGTATTCGATATTATCGATCACGGAATTCTCCTTTCTAAATTGCATTATTTAGGCATTCGTGGAGTTCCACATCAATGGATAACTTGTTATTTAAAGGATAGATATCAACAGGTAGAAATTTCCTATACTAAAAAT
>NNCF01127221.1:837527-855223 GCA_002313205.1 Laupala kohalensis
CCTTGATCGGAATTGATGGGATGGTCCCTTGCTTGCTTCCGGAGAGTAAATTAGTTTTTTTTCTTCCTCCACGTGGTCATACGCAGTTTGTACTGTTTTTTGACAATAAATTTATTATTATTATTAAGCTACAATCAGGTTAGAATACATTGAAATCTAACTGTTTGAGAAGTGTTGAATTGCGTTGTTCATTGTTCCTTGTCTTGAAAGTATCTAAAGTATTTATTATCATCAGGGTTGTAAGTCATCATGCCAAAATCAAAGAAAAAATTTGAATTAAAGTTATTATATATTCAAAAATCACTTCACAAGCTGTCATCATTTCTTGACGAAAGTGAAGTGTCTTTGAATCAGGCTGAGAACAGATTAGCTCATTTAGAAACAGACTGGGTTGAATTAAGTTAACTGATGGAGGAATCAGATGTCATATTGAACCAAGAATTGTTATCTGAACAAGAAGATTTGTACCTTAACACGAAGGATAACATTACCTTGCTTATAAAAAATTCTAAAAACACTAACGCTGTTAACTCCCAAGAAACACCACAACATAATGCTGCTTCACTCAACAGTTTAATCAGACTTGCTATAATTTCAATACCAATTTTCTCTGACCGGTTAGAAAATTGGACTAGAGTTTTCAATTTGTTTTCTGATTTAATTGTAAGAAACAAAGGCTTAACAGATGTGCAATAGGATGCATTATTTAATTTCATCTCTAAGAGGAGATGCAGTAAGGTTATTGGAAAATTACGACATATCTCACCATAACTTTACCTTGTGCTAGAAAAACTTATTGAAAATTACCATGACGTAAATAAGAAAGCTATGAAACATTGTTCAGAAATGATCAAAATGTCCACCTTGAAATATAAGGGTCTGAATGATATGAAAAAATTAATCTTAGAGTTTGCTTCCCATGTCGATGAAATAAACACATTACAATTAGATTCAGAATTAGAAAATATATTATTGCAAACTATTCTTTTAGAAAAATTGGATTTGGGAACGAGAAAGGCTTGGTTTATGAAATTCCCCTCTGGTTCAAATGACATAAGACTCTTGATAAAATTTATTGAAAAACGAGTTAAGGTATTGGAAATGTCAGTGGATTCTTTAGTAATTGACGTAGACAGTCAAGATAGGCGCGGACCGAAAGAGAATATTGAAAGGAAGCAGGTAGTCTACCATGAGGTTAATTCGACGACCCATAAGTTTCCTTCGAAATGCTTCTTATGTTCATAAACATTATTATACAAATGTTCAAGGTTTTTAAAATTATCTCCAAGGGAAAGAAAAAACTGTGTAAAAAATAACAATTACTGTTTTAATTGTTTATCTGCATTTACAAAAGGTCATACTTGTTCAAATTAATCTGTCTCTCTTGCAAGAGAAGGCATCATTCCTTATTACATCTAGAAGAAAAAAATTCAAATCAAAAGCAAAACGTACCCCAGGCTGAAACAAAGATACAATGTTCTGTTGATATTGAAAAGGCGGTAATCTTACCAACAGCTATTGTGTATATCAGCAATGCTAGCGGTCACAATATTCCTGTAAGAGCTCTCATTGACTCCGGTTCATTGTCAAATTTCATTTCTGAAAGATTAGTTCAAAAATTACAATTGATTAGAATTAAACAAGAGACTAAATTGTCTTCGGTTAACTCACTGAAAACTGGGTCGAACGCTGCTACGATGGTAACTATCTCTTCTTTCAACCATAAGTATACCAGTAAAATCAAGTGCGTCATTCTTCCAAAAGTATCTGCAAATGTGCCTATTAAAAACATCAAACTCCCGTCGATTTCTTTCCCTAATAAGGTCAAATTAGCAGACCCTCAGTTCTTTAAATCCGGTCCGGTTGACATGCTTTTGAATTGTGAGGTATTTTCTCAAATATTTCTCAACAAAAATATGATTACAAATCTTTTTCCTTAATTATCAGTACGAAACTGGGGTTTATCATTGCTGGGTCAATACCTTCAGAGGTGGTCAAAGAATATTCTTGTAATTTTACTATGCATGATGAAACTAATTCGAATAGAGCCCTTGAGGAGCAGTTAAAATCATTTTGGGAGCTAGAAGGTGTCAACCAGAACGATGAGAAGTCATCGGTTGACCCAGCAGAGTTACATTTTAAGATCAACACAGTCAGACTCTCTGATGGGCGTTTTCAGTTGTCATTGCCGTTTAGTCAGGAAACGAAATTGCTAAGAAAATCATATAATTTGGCCAAAAAGATATTGTTAGTGTTACAGAAACGGTTTGCCATTGACCAAGATTTTAAAAAAGATTATACAGCATTCATTGATGAATATATAAAATTAGGTCATGCCACGAGAGTAGGAAATGAGATATTCGAACAAAATCATTATTTTGTCCCTTATTTCGCAGTGAGAAATGCAAATTCTTCCACAACACCACTGATAGTTGTTTTTGACGCCTCTGCCTGCACATCCACCGGGTATGCAATCAATGATCTTTTAATGGGAGGTCCGCAAATTCAGCGAAACTTAATGGACATAGTATTGAAATTTAGAGTGAATGTTGTAGCATTCAGTGCTGACGTTCAAAAATGTACAGACAGGTCAATATAAAACCGTCTGACAAAATGTTTCAATTGATTGTCTGGCGTGACAACCCAGAAAGAAGAATCTAAATTCTATCTCTCAATACCTTGACGTATGACTTTAAAAACAGTTCCTTTGGGGTGGTAAGGTGCTCATGGAAAATGGCAGTGGAAAGAAAAGCGGGATACCCGCAAGCTAGTAACATTGTAAAAAAATAATTTTTATGTAGATGATTTACTGAGCAGAAGTCATGATGTGAAATCAGCGGTAGTTTAGCTCAACAAGTTAATGACACATTAGCACAAGGTAAATTTCCTCTAACCAAATGGGCTAGCAACAAACCAGAATTCCTTTCATATTTTTCAAAAGAAACCTTAGCCCAATCACCGTTGATTTTAAAAGCCGAAGGCAACATAAAAGCTCTTGTTCTAAAGTGGAATCCTATAGATGACACATTGAGCGTGTGTGGCAAACTCGAACCTTTACAGGTCCCTTCTGTAGGTACCAAAAGAAAGATTTTGAGTGTTGTCAGCATAATTGTCGATCCAAATGGTCTTTTAAGCCCAGTAACGATACGGTTTAAATTGTTCATTCAAAAGATGTGGAAGGCAAAGTTACCATGGGATGTTCCTATCGAAAAGGAGCTTCAGAAACAGTGGGAAGAATTGTCAGAAGAGTTGAAGTTTATTCCAGCTGCGATTTTTCCTCGTTGTGTTATTCCACCTGGTCGTACAACCACCTTCTTCTTGCATTGTTACACTGACTCAGGTCCTAGAGCGTATGGTTGTGTCATTTACATCGTTTCTAAAAATGGTAGCACTAACACGAGCAACTTATTGTGTTCTAAAACTAGAGTAGACCCCTGCACTGAAAATTGGACAATCCCAAAGCTGGAGTTGTGTGGAGCAGTGCTATTTGTTAAACTTGTCGACACAGTGACAATCAATCTGTCCATCCTTTTTAAAAATATTCATCTTTACACTGATAGTACCATGGTCTTGTTCTGGATAAAGAATGAAAATTCAAAAACTGAACCCTCTGTGTCTCATCGAATTCAGATCATTAGAAACTTGTCTAGAGATGTGGTTTGGTCGCATGTAAAAAGTTGTGAGAATCTAGCAAACCTTTTGGCCCGTGGGATGTCTGTATCTGCTCTGAACGACTCAGTATTATGGCGACATGGTCCTGATAATCTTGGAAAATAAATCGGCCATGAAATGAACAAAATGCCCGATGAAATAAACTCGGAAATATTATCAGAAGGTATTCTGCCCTCTCATACTATTGTAAATGAAGTCGTCGAGAGAAAAGAAAATGAATCTTACTTAATTAAACTGATAGCACGATTTTCAAAGTATCATTTTCTTATTAGAACTATTGCTTACTGCTTCCGATTCATTCAGAATTGCAGAGCTACAATAACAAAAACATAGATCCTATATCAGTCACACTGTTAGATCAATTGCTAAAACTAATAGTTAAGGAGGTTCAACTCCATATCTTTCATATTGAAATAAAGCTATTGAAGACTATAAGGGAACTGTCAAAGGGTAGTAAATTAATTGGTTTATTTCCTTTTATTGACGATCAAGGTTTGATAAGAATCGGGGGAAGATTACAAAATTCTTATCTGACATTTGAAGAGAAACATCATACAATATTAACATATAATAACCATTTGTCTGAATTAATTGCAGAAGCTTATCATTTGAGATATCTACACGAAGGCCCGCAGTTGCTGAGTTCTTCCATAAAATCCAGGTTTTGGATATTATCACTGAACAACCTAGTAAGTAGTATAACAAATCGTTTTTTAACGTGTATTAAATTCAAAAGGCAAACATCCCAACAATTAATGGGTGAATTACCAGAAACTCGGATTACACCATCTTCACCTATTTCTCATATTTCAGAGGACTCCACGGGACCATAGAACGTTCGCATGGGTTTACCCCGATCAAAGGCTGTTGTGAAGGCCTATATATCGGTTTTCGTCTGTCATTCTTCAAAGGCAGTGCTTTTGGATTTAGTTGAATCTCTCAATACCAAACACTTCATCTCATGTCTCACCCGGTTCTCATCCCGGTTCGGTTTTCCTAAAACAATCGTGTCTGACAATGCTAGGATCTTTGTCAAAACTTGTAGGGACATCGCAGAATTTTTAAGCTTCATTTCAAGGAAAGAAAATCGAGAGGAAATTTAATCAATGTTAAGTAACCACAATACTCAGTGGATTTTCTCCCCTCCATACAACCCGCATAGAAACAGCCTGGTCGAGGCAGCTGTCAAATCTTTGAAATACCATTTGAGGCGAACCTTCGGGCAAAATGTAATATCCTTCCTAGAACTACATACCTTGCTATCCACAATCGAATCCTGTCTAAATTCTCGTCCGTTATTCACCCGGTCTACAAATGATGATGACGTGGAAGTTTTAACTCCACAACACCTGATAACAGGCCATCCCTTAAAAAATTTACCTTTCACCCAAGACGACAACAAATGTCAAAATCCAATGCAAAGGCACATGGCTGTAAAAAACCACTTAAATTATTTGTGGAAATGGACAACTGACTACTTGTCAATACTCCAAAATAGACCAAGATGGCAAAGAGCATCCAAATCATTAACAGAAAATAACATAGTTATTTTAAAAGACTCTTCGGTGCCTTTTAAATAGAAAATAGCTCGGTTTGTCAAGACTTTTCCAGACCAGAACGGGTTAATCCGCACAATACAGGTCAAAACCGCAAAGGAAACATATTCACGTGCCGTTCAAAATGTTTGTTTGCTTCCAAAGGAGTAAAAATTACTAGATATATTAACTCCTCAGGAAAAATTAATTAACCAATTCAACAATAGTCAAAGGCGCTCGAAGGCAGGCGGACTTCGATTCAATATAATAACTTTACATTGAGATTATTATCAAAAATCCCCTTAAGATAGGGAAATTCGATATTCAAGTCCTAAATCTTAAAATCAACTGTTTATGTATAATATAGTACTGCTGAGAAAAGCACTCAATCAGATATGAAAGATTACAAAACCACCTAACTCTGCGTGATGCCAAAACACATTTGTCATTCAATTCTAATTTACCACACAACACAAGCCCTGAAGTGAGTTCTCAATAACATGTTTCTGTTTTATTCAGAAAAGGCCTTTACAAAATAAAGGAAATTACATTACTCATTGCTAATTGCACCCTTAATTAATTCCAGAGATATATTAAGTTCCCCAGGACTGAACAAATTGACATTCCTAAAATAGTTGAAAAATCTCCGAAGACAGGAGGACTTCTGAGTCAACTATGATCACTATTAATAATTGTCATTTAGTAAATTCTGTGTATTTAAAAATCCCTTAAAATAGGGCAATTATAATAATATCAACATCCCTTAACTTCGAGCCAACAGCTTATGTATGTTACTTTCTCTGCTTTAATTTCTTGCTCATATATCAAAAAATTTAGCGCAAATTTCGCTGATGCGAGAATGTCAAAACCGCTCGTTGTCAACACGTTATGAGAGCATAAATTCTTAATTATATTCTGAACGTCTCAACGTCTTCTCCTTCGCATCCTGAACTTATTTCAATTACAAATTTATCTAACCACCTATGTTATCATCGATTCTTGGCCTCGAACTAAGTACCTCGGCCGCCGGCCCCATATTATGTTTCGAAAAAAAATAATAAACGCTTGAAACGATCGTGCAGGTAACGGATTAATGAACACCTGGAACGAGCGGTCAACTCTTGCTTGTGTGTCTTGCGCGTGCGCAGTTTTGCAAAATTGAGATTGCCGCCTATAAGATATGTAATATAATTCAGTGTGCGGTGAGGAACCGCCCGGCATTGACACGTGCAGGACACGCCTTGTCGCCCGTGGCAATGAGCTAATTCAGAATTACACCAGCAGGGTGAGTCACCGATCAGTCCTAAGCTCGCTCTCCCACGCAATAGCGAGCGAGCGAGATCGTTCAAAATTATATCAATGGACTGCGCGCTATTTCGACAAAAACAAAAGAAACTTGACAAATGAAATTCGCCGTCAATGTATGGTGTACTCACGAAACCACTGAAATACGTATTGTATCTAATTGAATTCGTTTTTGTTTTTGGTTTTGGTCATTATTCCATATTGAAACAACTTATCAAAATTCGCATTATTGAATGGTGTGAATTCTTTTATTAAATTCAACTCATTATTGAATTAGCGCTAAAAAGTCTCACCACAATGAAACTGTATATTTTTTAGAGCTCCAATAAGATTAATTCTTCTTTAACAATAAGCTGTTTTTTATTGATTTTGCTTCTTCTCACTCTTGTAAAAAATTGTTTAGGAGGCTGACTGGCTGCTGAAGTGGTGTCTTGCAGCTTTTGTGTTTTTTGTTGACACAAGTGGTCCCAGAAATTATTTTTCTTAAACTTGACACCACTTAAAGTTTAATCATATGAAATTATAAATTCGTGTACCTGGAAACTTACCAACAATCTGTGCTCAACACATCTACAATATAATACTGGTTGTAATCGTGCAGCATATAAAATCGTGATCCGAGATTAATATTACAAAAAACGTGTTTTAGAAAACGTGTATCAAATAAAATAAATTTAATTGTAATTGCACTCTCAACTCAATTAATTGTATTATTTATGAATCTACTAAATCTTAAATCCCGCGGTGTTGCAAGAGGCAATTCAAGAAAAAAAGAATGTCATTCATTGTCAAACCGACAAAAACGCAGACTTCAGTGGCTATTTTTTTTGTTCGAATTTTTAACAGACTTTTACCTCCTCCAGCAAATGTGCAATTGGCTGAGAATACTAAAGCTCTGCTATGATTGTTCTGTCACCACAAGATGCTTCGAATCCTAGTGTGAACTGATCTTTGAAAATGGTTTTATACCACAATTCAGCTCGTAATATCTGTTTGGGAGCTGTAATGAACGAAACCTTAATTCATGCTCCCACATTGCTTAGGAAAATTAACACGATTACCACCAGTGTTATATTGTAGATCGTTGTATTATTAGAACATGTAATTTATTAGTTCCTTGAGTGGTTTAATGTGATTTATAACACGAGAAATAAAATTTTGTGATATATTTCATATTTTATACAAAAGTTTTCTATATTTATTTAATTTCTTTTGACATATATGAAAAAATAAAAGAATCACAAATTATGTGAAATTACGTAAGACAATACACGTGAAGAGAGAGGGAAAGAAAGAAAGATAGAGAGAAAAAGTAAAACAACGATAGAGAAAAGTGAGAGAAAGAAAGAATGAAAAAAAGAAGGAAAGAAAGGAGGAAATAGGTAGAAAGATGAAGAAAAGAACCTATGGTATTAATATGAATTAATACATTTCAATTTGATTGGAATAAATAAGAGGGATTTGTCTTTTTTTTATTCATATCTGAAACAAGATTTTCATATTATTGATCTCTGATTTTTTTAGGTTGCACGATTACTACCAAATTGTTATATCGCGGATAAATATGTCACTAGAAGATGTAATTTATTTGTTCCTTAAGTAGTTTAAAGCTCTGCTATGATTGTTCTGTCACCACAAGGAGGTTCGAATCCTAGTGTGAACTGATCTTTGAAAATGGATTTATACCACAATTCAGCTCGTAATATTTTCATAACTCGAGAATTAAACTTTTGTGTTATTAGTTCATATTTTAGACAAACGTTTTCTGTATTTATTTAATTCATTTTCACATATATGAAAAACTTAAGAGAATCCCAAATTATGTGAAATTACTTTCGACAATACACATCATTTGTAGGCAATGAGATTTGATTTCTTTACTTCACTGTATAAATATAAGAAATTATAGGAATATTTATAAGTAATTTGTGATTCGAATTATACCAATTCCATACGATATCTTGCAATTATATTCAAATTCTGTTAAAAACTATATTTTACCAGTATTACGCAAACGTTTTTTATAGATAGTCTAATATCTTTTACCTTGCCTATGAAGACCTCTCGAGACAACGAATCTCGAGATGTCGTTTAAATATAGAGAATGGTAAAGTTTATTGAAGTCAAGAATATACAGAATATTTTTGTTATAGAAGTCCAAACTGTGTATAATAAAAAAATACAAAATATTTCTTTAATAGCGGTGTTATTAAACATTTTATCTCGTTACGATTTACCCGTCGCTCGATGTCTTCAAAATATAGACGCCGTTTCAAATAGATTGGTCGAACGAAACTTCCCCTCTCGAAGTGAAAGCAAGAGAAGAGATCCATTGCAAACCTAACAGATACAAAACTAGTCAGAGCGTGGGACTTAGACAAATAAATGGACCCTTCTATGTTATCAGTAGTGTACAATAGCAGATAACATCCGTGCTCCGTTCATGACACGTGGCCCCTGACCGTGAGCTCATCATGGCTTTTACTGCCATCTATTCACACGAATTAAATGTTGCAACTCTTCCTAATATGTATCAATTAATGTAGTTTTTCCATCATCTTCGAGAAGTTCGAGTTTCTTGCTGCACATTATTCACACAACGTGCTATCCCGGGACTATGTGGAAAAAGCTACCGCCTTCTTAAAATCTCTCCTTCCAACCTTTTGACAAATTTGCTCCTTCCAGCCTCTCACTGACTTCCTTGCCGACCCCCGACCTCTATTTATCTCCCTCAGTCAGCGGGTATAGACTCGCGCTACCAGACATTGTCTTCTCCCGGTCGCCGCAGCAAAGCTCGTCACTTGTCGCCACCTCAGTCACCAGATTGGCTCTCGACAGGTCTGCTTGAGTTCATAACGCGGTCCGCGGCGGTGGTAGCAGGTGTGATGGTGGTGGCGGTAGTTGTCGCAGCGATGCGGAGTAGATGCTTGTCATTGTTACTAGGGGACGGGGGTTTGAAAAATTGGATTTGATGCGACAAAATAAATTTCTGATGAATATTTTTCACTTTTTAATTTCGCATAACACACGTCACATATTTTATTCGTCACGTATCACGACACTTTCCCATCACATGTCATACTTTTTCATTCATAAAATTTTCACTGGTATTTTCGCTTTAAATGGTACATTTTTACAATAGATTATTATGTCTGAAAGGGAATATTATCTCCTTAGCTTGTTTAAACTTTTAACATTTGTACAATTAATTCTTTTCCTAAGAGTTATTTGAGTCACAAAACGAAATATTTTCACCACTCAAATTATTTTGAAAGCACTAGAAGACTAATTATATATTTAATCATTCACCTGTTAATACAAAGTAATATACACAAGTATTTCCTCCTAACCAAATTATTTTTTTAATACAAGAAAAATTAATTTTACCTTCGTCATTTCATATTTGAATAAAAAACAATGTACAAAAATGTTTTCATAAATGTTTTGCAAATTAATTAACCAAGACTTCTCAATTATTATTAAGTGCAATTAAATATATTAAGACTTTAAGTGTTCGTGCGTTGAAAAACTATTTCCTTATTATTTGAATAAATATGATATTTTATAATAACACAATGTATCTATATTGAAAATTGGTACAATATTTTAAATAAAAGAACATCAAATATGAAATGAATAATTTTATTAATTTTTTAATAACTTGTAAAGTATCCTTATTTCTCATTTTTTTGTGATATTTTCCTGTTTTTTTTCACACTTATATCGCCAAGTTTTAATGCGTAAGTACAAAAAACAGTACAGTACAATAAAATTTGAGGAAATTCTCAGTCACGAGTTAGGTGGTTGCTTTGGTGAATGTAGCAATGCAGTTTCGATTTGTCACTAGAGCATTAATAATTTACCCAAAAACAAAAGATCACAAAAGCGGGAAAAATAAACCCTAAACAACAGTGACAAAATACTAGTATCTGTTGAAAGAATAATATACTAATAAACCAAAAAGTTGTGAAAATTCGAGTAGTTCTTTGATTCGAAATATTTGTACGTGAACTTTTACTGAAAAATTTTTCCCAAGAAGGGGGGTATATTTTCTTATTCACTCTGCAGACTTCATGTTTCAATAAATATTGATATTTTCCTTTCCTTGACTCATAAAGACGAACTTCCTCCCTCACCAGTGCTATGTTCTGCCTTGTGTCTGCACTTAATAAGCTCGCGGCGTAAGGCTCCCTGTAACGCCTTGGATAAATCACTGACAACTTGTACTACAGAGAGTGTGAGCACGCATTTCAACCAAGGAATTATCCAAGTCACACAGCCCTGACACTGGCCTTGAGGCAGACGGAGGGTCGCGATGGAGGTTTGTGAAAGGGGTGCATGATGAAGGCTGTAATGCCTCTAGGGAGTGGATGAAAATGCGAGGGGTTTACTGGGTGCAGCAAGTAATCAGTGTGGGGAAAATGGAGATGTCACAGAGGAGAAAGGTGAATAGGAATTTGTGATAATAAATGTAGAGAATACTTGGACCATGGAACAACTTTATTGTTCTTCATAAGTTTTTGAACACTAAATATTGATTCGGTATTGTATCACTAGTGTATTGTGATGTGTAAAGGAACAAGGAGATGTTTCATAATGAGAGTGGACATGCATTTGTATGGTCCAAAACAGTCAGCAGTTACCTTCCTCAGAAAGTTTTTAATATCCAGCACTATCTTTAAACTTAACTAAACATTGTGATAACTAATGATAACAGGTGAACGTGTGACGTAATGTCAATGCAGGATCCCGGGTTTAATTCCCGACTCGTCGCCATTTCCATTTGACCGAAAGTTATCACATATCTTTTCCACTTGTGGGGCACACGGAATAATTATATGCTTAACTATACATTGCAAACAGATATGAAATGTGATTAGAGGCAACTCTACGTTTTAATATTTGTTCATGATCGTGGTTCCAAATTGGAATATTTTTTCTTTAAACTTCCAAAGGAAAGAAAAAATAATACTCCTTGGAAATACATAGTATCGTAAATAATTGAAAATTTAAAATATTTTGAAGGATTCTTTTTAAAATTAGTATAGTAAAATATAAATTCGTAAGTCAATGTTATTGAGAACGTTCCATATGTTTTTGTGTTACTTTAAGTCTGTGACGCGGCGCAGTCGATCCGCTATATGCAATGTCTGTGGAGTCTGCGTGTATTTTGCTTAGTAGTCATGCAAACCATGAAGTGTAAAATATGGAGGTTCAGTTCAGGAAAAAATGAACTTTCAGGCATCCACAGGGTTACCGATTATCAGCCGTTACCACGCAACGTGAACGCATAACGTTATTTCATTCGAAACGACATCGTGTCAAGAAGCCGTACTTCTGCGCCCTCGTCGTTGAAATTCACTCATGATGTCGAACTGTCGTAATCCTTTAATTGCAGTCGAAATACTGGCCCAAAAGTTTAAATCTTTGGAGAAAAATGTGAGGTGACTTTGAATCACTATTCTTTTCATTGATTCTTTTCATTTAATGATTTGTAACTTACGTAGTCTCACATGTTACGTAACATTACCTGGTATAAATAATTATGAATAAGATAAATTATTATAAATAATTATGAATAAGATAAATTATTATAAATAATTATGAATAAGATAAAAAGTACTGCGACATTCACTAGACTGGTTATTTTTTCTTGAAGAAATAAGACTGAAAATTAAGGTGGCTGCAGTTGACAACTCACAATTTTCGTCTGCTTGAGTGCGCGGATCTGTTACCTTGTATACTATTATTGAAATAACAGCATCGCAAGACGGCTTTTCCACACTAATAAAGGTTGATCCGGTTAAAAAATTATATTCCTGATGTTTTATATTACTTCATATGTTGATAATATATATTCCTCTTGCTCTGATTGTATCACGCAGATATGTAAACTAAGTTCCCACCATTTATACCTGGAGGAAACTATTTTCAGTCCCTATGTTATAGGGGTCTCTTCAACCGTCACCAACACAGCACTAACAAGAGTAAGTCTAGATAAAGTTTGGCTAATATACCCCTTCCACCCAGAACCACCGGGATACCGTCAAAGTGGCGCGTTATTAAAGAAATGTTCGCTTCACGTCATACACAAACCGGGTAGCTTGCAGATAAAACGCTTGCCTGGTCCTACCAAGGCAACACACGACGGTGGTAGCGCGGCTGCAAGAAAAACTAAAACACTTGTAAAATCTCAACTATTTGTGCAAATTTTATAATTTAAATACAGTTTTCATCTTTTTTAAATGCACAAAACAGTGAATGAATTTCATTTGATGTAAATTTACTATAACCTACTTGAATTACTCTCTTAAATTGAAGCATTTTGATATGTCTATTTTTTAAAACGTTTTTTTCAATAATTTATGTTAATCTTTGTACATGAGTTGTCGCGGACTATTTCGTAAACTCTTTGAGATACACAATATTTCCTCTCATTGTTGTCACCTATCTGTAACCATAGAGGCAGGGTAAGCGAATATGTCTTCTAAGATTGATTTTTATCCCGACTAGATTGTCTATTGTCATTATTACCTATTACTTGTGATGCATAAGGTAACGAAGTATATACTAAAAACTTGATAGATTAAAAAAAGAAACACGTACAGCGAGTTAGTGGTTCACCAGTTTTAAGAAGGGTAACAGGTTTGTTGGCAGACAGACATGAAAGTGATTTTATTTTATAATTATTAAAGATATTCACAAATCTCACTGCAATGAATTCCATTGCAATGAACCTTGGAATTTTAAACTCTCTCCCTTTTGATGGAAAAATAGCGCAGCCAATCAGAAACCTGGACACGCATCGGCCACACTTTCGCATGACTCACTCTGAGCACTAACTAGCCATGTGCGTTGAAGTAGGAATTACCACCGTTAGGAGTACTGAATTATCCGATTGAAGCGGGAAGCTGTTACTCCTTTTCTTTTATACTCCTTGGTACCAACCAAAGAGACAGCACAGTCACCGAGGAAGGAGTCAAGGAATTTCATCACAGTCTGCGACTAGATTCAGACACGGATACTTCGATGAAACAAATGGTTATGTTTCAAACTGACAAAATTACTATTATAGCCCCTCCGGTGGCTAAAGGTTTAGCGTACTCACTCATCACCTAGTCACTCACGATTCAATTCACCGCGAGACTAGAAAAGAAATTGTAGCTTTTCACATTAATGTCCCAGTTCATATAGTTATGATTACTGAAAAACGAACCCTCCTTCCTCTATCCACCTCCTAGTATCAATAACTCTAACTATTACTATCTACTCCTAACAACCTCTCTGCATGGGCCAAGTTGTCGGTAAATCCAGCAAACCGGCCCACCTCCTACATCCTATCGCTCCATGTAGATAAGATTCAATAGCACGCTGCATTTCCCATTTACAAATACTACGATTAAAAAAATAGCTACTACATCGCAATCACATTGTTTACCCCCAGCTATGTAGAGGCAAATAAAACAATATTCGAAACAATCTACTTCACACCCGGACAATAACTGCGACCATCTGGTTTAAATTCATTTCGTGATGTGATTTATTTTATATTACTCAATTATTGTTCCTTATATCGCGAGGCTTTAGCGCCTTGATGAATATGACGAAGAAATTATTGTATCTCAATCAGTTATCCAATATTATTTCTTTGCAATAAAAATATTGTATTAAAATAATTTGAAATAAATAGATAATAAATGAAAGTGAGTTACTTAATACGACTGCAAAATCTTTTATATCTCATTTCTCAGGAAGTACAATACGATAAAGAGAAATCTAGTGTATTCGAACCTATTGTTTTTAACATTTCATTAATACTAATATAGAACAGCATAAGTAAATCACATCAAGTAACAAACCCTAGACAACAATTGATAAATCACCATCAGTAGTTCTCATCTTGCCATGCTTTTGAAGCACGTCGCTATCATAACCCTGCCAAACTGATGAGAACCCTAGACCTCGGCTAAATAACGACCAAGGTGTTGACTGTGCGCTGCATGTCCCCACGCGTCTGGTGCAAATAGGGCTGCGTCTATGTAAAGAAAGTTTCCTTCACGGGGCACAAACTCGCAATGAATACTCAGCAATTCCTAATAGATTGCAATGTTGCTAAATGCTATCTAATCAAAAGAACAACTAATGGCGTTCATTGACTTGATCCAATATGTTGTACTTATTTTGCTAGTAGTAAGCTTTTCTATTTAAATCAATATTTCGTGATTTGATATTAATATCTAGTCCCCTATCCTGGTCCGGGTCCCCATCCTGACCCGAGTTTTTCTCCGGTTTTCCTTCGGGTAGACGCGGATTTTTTTATAAAGACTCGTTAAGCCCTTGCCTAGGGACGGCATCAATTGAAATAATTATTAGCGAATTTGGTGATTTTTAATAATTACGAATTATCACCAGTACTTTCCGAATGATAATAATACGTACTTGTGAAATGACTTTACTGTATTTGATTAAATGCAATATTTGTTGGTATTTGTTAATACTATAACACGTGTCGAACTATTTTTTTATCGTTAGGAGTAAGTTGAAATGTTAAATCCAACTCTGCCTTAGGAACCTTGATCGGAATTGATGGAATGGTCCCTTGCTTGCTTCCGGAGAGTAAATTAGTTTATTGTCCTCCAAGTGGTCATACGCAGTTTGTAACTACATTTTTTACAACAAAGTTTATATAAAATTATATACCAGTATGTGGCAGTGGTCTCCCCTGAAACCAAAATTTCTGTTTTCAAATCCTTGGTAAAGGCTGCTGTCGCATTTGTCAGTGTCATAGGATTGTTTTCAGCATGTGTTGTATCTGAGGAAGGCAACGGAAAATACCCATAGATTGCATCTGAGCATCATCAATCATACGAGTTGCATCTTCCAAGCCCATCGCCATCATTTCCTAGAATAACCATGTCATACGTTCATCTGGGGTTTCCTGGTCATACCTTCATATAGTTCCGACTGCAAACTAAAGAAGATGATGCTCACGCGCGCGTATTCGGAGCTAAATTTTCTAACTTGACTCTCTATCTATACTTATGAACTGGTGTTGCACGTACTGAGAATAGTTAATAACCTTCGATTTATAAACTAATCTATAAATATAAATGTATAAAAATTTATAAATATTCCAAAGAAAAATAAACTCCGAATACAAAAAGGGCGGTAAGTGAACTTACAAGAGAGAAGTGAGAGAAGTTTATTCAGATAAATTTTTTCGTCATTAATTAATAATTCCGTCGATGGTTGCAGCCACGAGGACATTCAAGACCACACAGACAAACCGAGAGGACATTTATTGTTTTTTTTCATCCAATCACACCCATATTAGATAACCATATCTTTTGTCCCATGAATGAGCATTCCATTCATATCAATCATTGCCCATCCTAATACACACCCTTGAGGAACACCATCGCCTCCCACGTAACCCACATGAGCAGTTTGAAACCAACCTCCCATTAGTCAGTGCGGCAGCAGCCGCAGCGTCATGGCAGAGCGTGCGTTGTGCTGGGTCAGAGGTCAAGCGCCTGCTGTCCACCCAAGTGGCAGTGACCCGCGCTTCGTCACGCAGCCGCCAGGCAGCCATTGCTCCTCCCTCCAACGCAAGGTCATCCATCCGGCCTAGGTGGAATTAATTATATGCGCATTTCATCTGCTCTAAAAGGAAACCCCAAGAATGGGTGATCCCATTACTTTTGCTACTTAGTTCAAAAGCACGTCGTGAAATGTAAGGTTCGATTTGGTTTCATAACAAAATAAAAATAAGAATTTCAATTCTTTATTTTCTTTTTGGTAAAAATTAAATAATAAACCCATACTAATAAATGTAAATTCGTGGAATGTAATTAGAAAGAAGTAGACGAATTTTTTTAAATTTCAAAAACCTTCGTATTATTGCTTCATTTTCCATTTACAAATACTACAATACGAAATGTAATCAGATGCCAACGGGTTGACTATCAATTTACTTCATGTCTCTGGGTTAAACCCGCTTTTATTATCAATAACTGTCATCATTCGAATGTGAAGTTGAACGATTCAATTCATCAGCCCATATTCAAAATGTCTAACTTATATTTCATTCTACACCAAATATTCAGTTGATTCGATTAACCAGATCAATCCTACAAACATAATTGAGTTTTGGCGTTTTTAACGATCCGTAAAAATTATTATATGCTGAATAATTACCTCCAATTTTTTAAACTCTCGTCCACCAGGATTCAGTAATTGAAGTGTGCATGAGTCTCACTCTTGCTTCAAATACTCCATATAATTTGGATATAAATTATAAAACTTAAAAATAACTAAAGTTACACATAGGAGCATATTTCTATTGAATAAAGTGAAGTGTTTTTGAAATATTTAAGAAGGAACACAATATGTAATGAATCTAGTAAATGTAAAGAAATCTCTTAAATTGCGGTGAACCTCACCGCCCGGTAACGGATTAATCGGACCGGGATTCGATCTCGGGATTCGAGATTACCACGCTGATGCGCTACTGTTTGTGCCACCCCGTTCGCCTCCGGTCTCGCCTCCCATTTTTATTCAACATAATTTAGTAGAGATATTTTGGAAATTGTAGAAGAAATATTATAAATCTCTTCTAGAGACACAAGCACCCTAGAATGGGATCGAATATTGTAAGTGAAACTCCAACTGCAACTGGGAAGTGTTCTTTACGGACGGCGAGTCTCCATCCTTCGAAGAAGTTATCGATCGCGGAGTGCGTATAGCAATGTGCGAGCCTCTGATTTAATTCCAGTTTGGAAACAAATAAAAAAAACAGTTCGCACGGCAAGCGGACAAATCAAATAGAGTACGGAAAATCACTTACGTTGGTGCCGGAGTTCAGTGCGAGTGATGGAAAGATAAAATTACTGCGCTTGCTTTCTGCAGAGATGGTCACGACTACGATACGTTCAGAGGTTAGGTGAGATGTATATTTTAGGAAGGTTTTCGTATAAAACTTCCAAACGTCAAAAGTATGTCAAAATATGATCGCCTGTATTTGAAAACAATTTAGGTAAAACATCAAATGATATATACATGAACGCATAAGAAATGGGGTCGGCAACCTTTTTTGGCCGCGGGTCAAAATCAACCAATATGTAAGTATTAAAAAGACGTTTGCGTCAGAGATATTTTCGACATGGATCTTATATACATAAACAC
>NNCF01127221.1:862391-919171 GCA_002313205.1 Laupala kohalensis
CGCACTAATTCTATTTCACGTATTTTGTGAACGATGAGGTTTCGAACTGCTTCTTCAATTCTTTTCAATTTATTATCTTGATCCTCTTCTCGAACGGATTTCAAGTCTTTCAATGCATGTTGAATTGCATAGTTCACATAGTCTTTGTTCACTGCATCTGTAGCTTCAATGGAACACCCAAGTTTTCTATGTGAAAGCGATTTGCATCAAAATTCGAGTTACCATCACTTTGTCGTAGACATAGGGAATCATAATGCTTTCGTAGTAGACATAGGTTATCATGCTGCTTTAATCCTAACTTTCCCAATCCTTCCAATCGTATTCCCAATTGTTTATTTCCTTCATAGTGGAGCTCTCGAACGATGACAATCTCTTCATCCGCGTGTTTCTTCAAGAGTTCTACTTGTTCTTCAACATGTTGTCGTACAACGAGTTTTTCGCTTTTGAATCGAATATCTGTAGCATCAATAAGCGTGTAATGCACTGCGACCATATTGCTTTTAATTTCATTGCGAAGAAAACTCGCGAGATCTTCAACATCGTCAAAACGCTTGTCTACACTATCGATTATAGTTTGCACGAGCGCATCCACATAACCTTTACTTACAACATTTCCATCTTTACACAATACACGTTTTTCAGCGAAGACGAACGATACATGTCGTTTCACTTTCGTTTCAATTTCTTTGTCCAAACGTTCACAAAAGTTGTTGTGCTTACGAGAAAATCATTTTCTACACGCCTCGCTTAAGCTTCATCGCTAATAATTTGTTGAATTTCGCTTACTCGCTCGTCCAGATATGCTTTGATATCAGATGCTAGCAAAGGGCATTTATCACATCGTGTTGATATGCTGCAAGCCACGATGATACAACTTTTGAAACTATTCGTCTTTATATTTTATAGCTTCTCCCTCAATAAAAATTATTTCTTCCAGTAATGTTTGAGGTTTTGGTGCGGCAAAAAATACGACGTTGCATATAGTATCTTGTTCTGTTTATAGTACGCCTTGTTTGCATATGGAAGAAATTCTCCGAATGCACACGGATATTTCCCTTTGTAAGTTGTATAATATGTCAATATGGGCGAAGAAATGCGTTTCGATAGTCTTCTCGAAGTTCATCATTGTAAATTTCACATACGACTATAGACGTAATATCGATGAGAGCTACACTCTCTTCACATAAAGAGATTTGCTCGCGAAGTTTAGCATACTGCTGGAGGAGTGTTGTGATTTCATTTGTTCTTTTTGACTTGCAAGTTTCATCGATAATATTTATTCTCAAATCTTGATGATGCAGTTTTGAAGTCTTAGATTATAAAACCTAAAATGTCTTGGAGATGTATAAACACGTGGATACAGTCGATGTCTGTATCTACTCAAATTGATATATTGTGTGCTTGGAATCAATAACGTTGCATTAACAAACCGTCGACATATCGGACATGTAGAACGATTTTGTAACCAATGTTGCAGACATGGTTTGCAGAATTTGTGTCCACAGTATGTGGTTATCTTTTCGCTTTCTTTCACATGCTCTCCTAAGACATATGGAACACTAAGGTATTTTTTCGGGAAAGAAAAATAAGTGGATTTTAACCGTTTGTGGAGACATGAAGAAAAAGATTGCAACATTTGTCCATTTCGAATTCTTTCAATTCTTTCTCTTGTTTGATATATAACATGTTCACAATAAAATCTTGAGAACAAAGATGCGTGAATGTGTTCTATTAATTCCATAACCATATGGATTAACTGAATGTGTTCGGGTGGCACGTATCTTATTCTTTTAAAATATCCAAATACAACAGTCATGTTTCGACGGTCATTTCTCGTTACTTTTTTTTATAATATCAATCATTTCTTCATCATATATGAGATTGAGTAGCTCACTGGTCAAACATGGATAAAATATATTATTTACAAAATTGGTTTGATCAACTATTACAGGGTTTATAATATACATTTGTTCTAATAAATCCTCTTCATCCAGAGAGGACTTAATTGTGAATTTCAATTCTTTGATTGTCTTCTACTGGAATAAAGGATGACGACATAGTTGACAATCATCGCGTTGTTTCATCCAATTCTCGATGCATGGTTTACAGAAGGTGTGCATACACAACGTGATGAATATGTCTGATTTATCTTCTAAATAAATAGGACAGAATATCATGATAGACAAAAGAGGTTATGAAAGACAAGTGTAATAACCTAATCTAGGATATGACTACCCACTTCTACATAGAATATGCGGTCGAAGTTGAGAGTGTTGACGGTAGAACCATTAACGAATACGATTTGTTATACCATGTTTCGTTCTTGTTCGTTAAAAATGCTACGATCCTTTCACTTGATCATCTGTCGTGTGATGTGTACAACATAAGCAAATGAGTTTTCTATGGCAATAGGGGTGGAGTGTGCAATAAACTTTGTAGGTACAGTTATCTGTTGGTGGCACGGATGTCGACACGGATGTTGTCTGACATACAACAAAAGGTATGATGAAAACAAATGTCAAGATCCACATTCGCTGCAACAGTTACCTTTTTTATTCTGCAATGTCTTCTTTCCGACACAAGCGGCAGTCACGAACAAGTGGAGGCGAAGCATCAAAGTTTGTGTTGCCAATGTTGTAATGTTGTCGACTGTACTGATAACGTTTGATGTCTTGGTACTGTTGGATGTGTAGGTGCAAACGCTCAAACTTCGTAGATACTTGATGTGCAGCCCAGGTAGTGAGTATGACCAAAGGTAAATGGTTCAGCGTGTCTTTGTCCAATAACGTAAGATGTCCTGCTTTGTAGTAGTCAGCAATGGCTCGGCCAATCAAGAGAAAGCGGTTGTGTAGCAGAAAACGCTCAAACACCGAGCATCACCAAAGGCAGTATCGCTACAGGAAAACCACTGTTCCTGCTTGTTATGATTTCCTCCAGGGGAGGAAGCACCGCAGAGTGGAAGTGTTTGCGAATCATAAAGTAACCCTCTGTTTTTTTATTATAACGACATCCGCTAATAGAGCCTGTATAATCCACTGCATAGCTATGAAGCTGTACAAACACTACTCTCGTGCTGTGTGTGAAAGACGACTACGACTATTTCTTGCACGAACAGTCTACAACATGGCTTGCCGACAACAACAATGTTTCAACTTTGATGGCCCGTAAGTTCTTTGCACGAGTTTTTATTTTAATTTTTTTTCTTTATGCATATTTTTTATTTGTAATTTTTTGTTTTTAGATATGCTATCATCGATATGCAGGGCTTTATGAAAGAAGGAGACTTTGAATATAAAACTATATCGATCCTCGCAAATAGGCAGATGAAAACATATGTTTAATTTGCCAAGTGAAGAAAAAAAAACTGAATAAACGCGATGCAAGGATAGCATCGTGATTGACACACTATCATCATGTAGCATGGCAATCTCTCGGTAACGCGGAGTACGAATTGTCACCGACGGTTTTGAAGTATGCATTAGCTAATAAGGAGATTGTATATGTCAAAAGACTACCAAAAATTAAATGGTTAACAACCTATATGGATGAAAAAATTAATATCGTAAATGTTGAATATTATGGGAGCCCAAATTTAACAGATTGTGTGGAACATTTAGAAGAAAAGTGGAAGAAAAGTATACTCTATGAGTTATTGTTGGGGAAGCGGTTTAAGAATCTGCAGCTAAGCAAAAAATATGTGTTGGCCTTATTCATATAGTTCCCTAACAAGCAAAACATTCTTCATCAATCAAGTAGGAAAGTAATATTAAAATTATTTCACTCCAGTTTTCATACATATTTTTCGTGGTTTAGATGCTGCTGATGAACGACTTAAACTTCTCTCCACATTCATCCCTTGGGATAAATATGAGTTTCCTGATTTAAAGAGAAATTTAGAAAAAATGAAATGGAAAATCCCCGGAGTAAAGCCTGATATAAATTGTTATAGAAAAAAATATAATGATTTGTTTTGAAATCATTCAAAAATGTATGTAAAATAGTTATGTTTAATTTTTTAAATATATAGTGTTGATAGAAAATAAATGATAAGGTAAATAAAAAATGTTGTTTATTTAACTTGACACATTACATAATTTTTTCATGAATTATTTTTTGAGACAAAACTCAACCATCTGACGTAGCGAAACTCTCTCATGTTGCAATATACTCTCGGAAAATAATGGGGAGCATTGTTAACCAACGGTGTGTTCCTTCGGCAGAGAAATGACGCCACATGCGCTCTTTGAGCAAGCGATTAAAACGTTCCACAACACAAGCTTTTATAGTAGAATATGTGGAGTAATGATGAATGCCTCTTCCCTTCATCCATCTTTGAAAAACGCTATTGTAGAATTCACTACCGTTATATGTCTCTAAGAGGTTTTCGTTTTGTTTTGAGGATAAGTGTAAATGTCATCTTAATAGCATCCCCCGTCTTATTCTTCAAAGGATCAGCACACGCGTATTTCGAGTGGACATCGATCAGCGTCAAGCTGTAACGCATCCCTCTATTACTCTTTGCATATCCAACAAATCGTCTTACCAGAGATTGTCCAATCTATTGGTGATTACGTGTCGTCTTCGAAAGCGTTTGCGGGCCGGTGCGTGAAGTTATTTTGCAATACCATCTCGCGTTTTCATCATAGCCTAAGTCCGGCGTCACGAAGCGCGTTTTCAATTTCCGCAATTTCTCCTCCATGCCCACCGTGTCCCGCTGCTTGACACGCATGTAATACACGTAAACGTTCTACGAGCACATTCGGATCACGCCAGTATTTTAAGCGGGTTGTTCTAACAAAACGTAGTCTTTTTTCGGCATTCTTCGACTCGTTACGGCGCGAGTAATGGCTCTCAAGACTTCTTTAATATATTTATACTTTTCTGTCGATGTTCGCTTAAGTTCACCTTTATAATGTCTTTTATGTGCACCTGTTACCAGGTGCAATAGTTGGATGACTTTTTCACTTTCTTTCCTTCATCTTCCTTTCCTTCATCATTTTCTTTCCTTTTCTGTACTCTACCGCGTATAGTCTGTGCAGTTTTTATAATATTCTTCCAAAACACCTTTGAAGTTTTTGCTCTGCGATTTAATTATGTCTGAGATTCCCTCCTAATTTCGATTTTAGTTTCATTACACCACTTACTCCCAATGCAGCGACGCGTTCTCCTATACTCGCATTTTTTGATGTGACACGTGAATCACACGTGATGCTCATCGGTTTTATTTATCTCCTCACCATCCTTATGATGAGAATAGGCGATATCATGTTTCGTTCATGCCTTATCGAGTTCGTTGATTCCGGAGTTCCTCGTACTAAACGTTGTTGCAATTTCGTCCCCGGTCCGCAAAACTGATATCCACCCGGAACATGTGCTTCAAATGGAAGCCTGTCAATACCCATGTTGATAAAAAGACGAAACACGCCACGTCCACACTTACGATGCGTATAGTGCATTCTCTTATTTCTTATGATGTTATGTTCATGCACAGTCCTTTGCATTGCGTTAAATAGTCTTTGAAATTAAATAGCGATCAAATCCGATGCGAAAGCGACCGTGTTGCATACTACTACGGTGATTTGTCGATCACAAGAAAGGCATAGGGATGTGATTTCCAAACGTTCGAACACATAAATTTATATGCATGAAAAGAGGAAAACTCTGTGCCAACGTGCTCCTTGTAAATTGTGATAAGATTGTTATCATCTTGTAAAAAATGATCAAGTTCGCGTTATCGGGCATGTGTTGTTTCAGAATTATTGTATATGTTAGACAAACGTATAAAACTCTGTGATGTCTACGTCGACCTGCTGCAAAATAGTCTTTGATACTGTCTTCATCTTCTGTCGCAATAGCATCCAACAAAAAAGACGCTATATGGGACAACCTCTGACGAAGATATTACTTTCTCGCGATTGTAAAACACATCAAAACCGCATATGTCGTTAGTGACACGATGCAGAAAATGATAGTGCGTTTATATAAAACATTGTAGAAAGGTGATACAAACGCGTTGTTGTATAAAGATAAATGTGTTAAAAATTGAGACCGTTTTCGCTTGTCAAGAGTGAAATAACGACATGTGTTTTCCCACAACCCGACGATCCCACCACGAGTGCACGAACGCTCTTGGGTAAGAGAGGACCGTTTCTACACACACGTTGTCGTCTAGAGCCCGAATCACTACCATACAAAAGTTGTGTTACAATGTGGATGGGGACCGATGAAGACTGTTAACAATATCCATGTTAATCAACTGACAAATTATTGAAATGTGTCACGAGAGTGAATAAATAGAGAAGGGATATCGTCATTTTTCCATTTAGTCGATCAACATGTATATCTTCGGTCACAACACGAGAGAGTGTGACGTGAAGAGGATGGCATAGTTATTTTAAATTTAAACGTCTCATATATGTGAATGCGCCAGAAGTTGACAACGATTGTGCTACAAAGCTTATGTGGAGAGAACCTTATCGGAATTATCCCCTTTGAAACGAATGGCTGTGGGTATCATCGATTGTGCGAGTCGTCGTATTAACAATGTCAACGAACCGGAATCTGATTAAAATGCTTCCACACGACGCTTTTTTCAGCGTATTGTGGTAGAGAGAATATGCAAACTAAAACAATATATCGATGAAACCATTGTATCAGCAAGAAAGATGGTAGAAACAACGACCAAATCATAGATAACATTTCCCGCGTGTTAGCTACACATCATTGTGTATTATCTCTTATTATCGCCAGTTCAGCGAATAGACCGCCTACACTACCAGACGGTCAATGAGCAATCTATGGCGTGTGACGCAATATCATCTTAAGAATACAATACACGTGTTGCAACAGAACACCCTAGAAAGAAATATGATACAAACACAAGATTTATAAAATATTGTGAAAAATAGATTGCATGAAATCAGCGAACGATGGTATTATGTGTTCAAATGCAATAATAAACTTCCCCCGGGGGATGATGCATCGAAACATAGAAATCATAGAAAGTATTTTCCATTGTTTTTGGAAATTGAATACGTTATAGATCATGTTGATTTGTATCGTAAATATAAGAAGCTACAGGGTGCCCCTAAACTTTCATTGAGTGTATATTATTAGTATGTCGATACTCTTTTCCTGATTAGTTCATGATTGACTGTTGCAGAATAAGCAAGCACTATGGTAAAGCGAAAGAGACACCATCGCAAAAAGAAGAGAGCTCCAGATAGCGAAGCAAGATGAATACTCACCTCTAATTCTTCTTTTCGCCGGTTTACGCGAATTGGATTCTCTTGCCATTGCAAACACTGTAAATAATGCTAAAATGCTTTTGGTAAAACAACTAGGTAAGGGGTTTAATAGACAAATGCAATGGCGGACGAGACACTGTCAAAACCTCCTCCTTGCAAAAGTAAGTGGATGCGACGAAAGAGAAGGACGGCATGTCAAAAATACTGACTATCCGGAACATAGCATGGCCCATGAAGATTATAGTTCGAGACCCGGTACGCATTTCGTGGCATACACTATACAGCACGATGGTGTATGCTATTTTGACTCCTTCAGTCTGCCACCATCGCTAGAGTTTGTCTCCTATATTGGAACACAGTGTCACATCGTCGACAACAACGTGCAAGTTCATTATTTTAATGCGGAACTGTGTGGGCACCTCTATCTTCAATCCTATGTTATGTTTGGAAGGATGGAACGTGTCGCAGAAAGACGTCATGAGTCGTATGCTTATCATCTACGGCGATACACCCGAGTTTACAGTGCATTACACGCCACACATTGTGCTCAAGGAAGATTATGACCTTACGTCGTTCCAATTGCAAACAAAGAACACTGTGCTGAACGTTTCCAAAAAAGGCGTTTCTTTACCTCATTCCAGATAACATCACGCGTTTGTGTGATTTTAAAGAAATTTTCAGGAAGTAGACTCTGAATCAACAAAAGAAAATCCAGAATCAACAAAAGAAAAAATCTTTACTGCATTAGTCCCGCCTGGTACGTATGCTCTCGATGATATTCACTATTGTCACAAAAAGGAGCAATACTTTGATCTAGAAGGTTACAGTGCAACACAGTTTTATTTGGTCAGAGCGGCAATGCTCTGTCATCGTAACTGTACTCGCATCCCACACTCTAATCGTCCGTCAGACTTTCGTGGCATGTTTCACAGTCTCATGGACACATTGGATTTGAAAGAAATTCAATTTCCGGTGAAATTTTGTGATTTACAAAAATATGAAAAACAATATTCGGACTATTCGTGTCATGTGCAACATTTGATATGGTCGGCGACGCAAAAAGGTTAATAGTAGAAGCCATTCATTACGCACGAACGGTAAAACAGTTTAATACGAGTCTTTTATTATACAACCGTCACTATTTTTGGATTAAGGATATGAGTCGATGGCTTGATTCATAACTATCGAAAAATGAACATCGTGTATTTAACTGCAATACATGTTTGCGTGTTTTCCGACCTGAAGAAAAATTCAAAACTCACATATGTCAACTGGATTGAGGGACGCGTGTTATTTTACCAAAAGGAGAATATACAATCATGCTATTTACGAACTACAGGCGACAACAATGCACGCCGCTTGTCGTCTATTGAGATTTCGAATTTTTTACAGAACGTATTGACACGTATCAACCACCTGTTGATTCACCCTATTCAGTCGCATATCAACATCATCATCCTTTTGCCGTCGGATTCAATGTTGTGTCTGCTTTAGATACGACGTGCAAGTACTGAACTTCTTTTCGTGGAAATGATGTAGCCAATAAATTGTTAATTGCATTAATAAATATTGCGCGAGACTACGCGTCGTGTGTTGACCATCCACTACCACTTGTCATGCAAAGTGAGGATACTCTTTTCAAGAATGCGACGCAGTGTCACATCTGCGGAAAGACAATTTCGAAACCAAATCGCGTTCGAGATCACGTTCATCAGACTAGAATATATAGAGAAGCTACGCGTAATGCATGTAATGTGAACTACAAAGTTCCTCTTTATATTCCCTTTATCATTCATAATTCCGCATCATACGATTCTCATTTTATTCTTCGCGCTTTAGGACGAGGTCCAAAGTTTAAAACATGTAAACTTCGTATTATACCACACAATTATTAACACTTTACTTAAATTTCCATGGGTTAAAAAAGTGGAACTTCGTATTCTAAACTGGTTTCAATTTATGTGTAGCTCTCGATGTTTTGGCACGCACTCTTCATCTGACACATTTGTGACATGTTTGAGCGCATTTTCGCCATGCCATCCACTTTGCATTAGCGTGTAGGAAGGGAGTATTTCCGTTTGACTGATAACACGGAAACTGTACTCGCAGAAACTGCATTGCAACAGAAGGATGCGCTTTTTAGTCGCCTCTCGGGTGAACACATTAGTGATGACGACTATGCGCATGCACATAAGGTTTGGAAAGCGTTGGGTATTCGCACACACTCCTACTATGTCGATTGGTTCTTTAAAATAGATGAGCTTCTCCTCACCGACATTTTTGAATAGTTTCGCAACTTGCGTATGCGTGTGTATATGCTCGATCCTACACATTATCTCACACCACCGTCTCTGTCGTGGGATGCTATGTTAAAAATGACGAGGATGAAGTTGGAACTGCTTACCAACAAGAACATGCTCCCGTTCTCTGAAAGAGTGATTCACGGAGGTCTCGTACAAGTTACTGCGAGACATGCAAAAGCAAACGATCGGTTTATGAAAGACCTGTATAATCCTCAAGAACCCGAATGTTATTTACAGTATATCGACTATAATAATCAGTATGGACAGTATCTGCTATGTCGGAAGTTTTACCATTTCATGACTTTCAAAGGGTTACGAACGTTGCATACTTTCGAGTAGCGTAGGCGGTGATGGAGGAAGAGAGTTATATGTGGGAGGTGGATTTTGATATCCCGGAATATGGATATGACGCACTCAGAGACCTACCACTTAGCTCTGAGACGCATACCTCCTCATCATGAGAGTCGACACCCAAAATTCATTGCTACACTTGTTCCTAAACGACGATACGTCATTCACATTCGCAATTTACAACAGGCGTTAGACTTGGACTACAAGCTTGTTCGCATTCATTAATTTCTCTCTTTCTAATCAATCGCGTTGGCTTCTTCCCTACCTCGAACTCAACACCGCGTTGCGAAATAATGCCTCATCCACTTTTGAAACGAATTTTTATAAATTGATGGTGAATAGTATTTATGGAAAATCTTGTAAAAATGTACGCCAACATCGAAGCATCTATATGGCCAGGACCGATGCGGTGCATGAAAACTCTTTGCGGATCCGGCGTTTCTCTGCAGTCGACCAATTGAAGGTGATCTCATGACGATCGAGTTGCATAAAACAACAGTAAAGGTGAACAAGCCTATTTACTTCGGATTTTCGATTTTAGAACTCTCCAATATCACATGTTCGATTTCTTCTATACGTTTCTCAAACCGCGCATGCCTGACTTAAAACTCTTATATTTAGACACAGATTCCTGTATCTTGTCGACGTCACGCAATGCATATGAAGTCATGAGTCTTTATCATTCATACTACACGTCAACATTTGAAACTTTGAATTCATTTAACATCCTCAAATGTAATAAAAAGTATTGGGTCTCTTTAAGGATAAAGGCGGAGGTGATATAGAATTTGTAGGTGATAATAGAATTTGTAGGTCTCCGTCCCAAAATGTATGCTATTCACTCTCCCATCTTACCTCAAGCAAAGCGAAAGGTATCATCGGTTAGTTGTCAAATACTGTCGTCATGAAAACTGTAGTGTTTATTTTACAATAACACGAGAATGGATATTATGACAAATAATTAGTTTTCGTTTTTTGGAACCCGGGAAAGAAATAGAAAATCCATTTATTGTTGAAATTTTAATGAATTTACCAATGGACGTCAAGATACGTCAAGACATTCGACGAGAAGCAAGCAGGTTTCAGGAATGTAAATTATGGGGGTCTGGTGTGTCAAGAGACCCTTAGAGATAATACAACTGAAATATACTGGCTAGGAAAACACTTTCAAGCGAAGTTTATAACAGAAAATAAAATTTAAGTGTTATTGCGGCGGTCTATGTTTGCAATCGGAGTAGAAATTTCTTAAGTGAAAGAGCCGCGAAATTAGCTGTCTTCAATAATTGGAGTGTGTGGAAAAATGATAAAAAATCCTTGAAGGGATGAGAAGATTGAATGTTAACTTCAACGGTTCGAAGGGTGGGGCGTTAAGCTATGTGGACGTGCCCTGGCCACTTTGAGAGGATTCGTTAGTATCAGAAGGCGAAATATGAATTTTGGGAGAGCCAGCTGCTTAGAGTCTACTAGAAAGACGCAGTGATACTTTGTTTCTCTGAACTCAGAAAAAGGGCAAGATAGGCCGTGTATAAATAACATTCGTGTTGAACCCAATTAGAAATTTCGTGCCAGTGAGCGATATTCGGAAACGTAGCGGTGAGAGGAAATGACCACTTAAACTGATTTTTGGGACTTGTAGTGGAAAGAGGTATGAGTGACCTTTCAAAATAAATTGGCGTCGTCTGAACGCTGCTCATTAAACTTTATGATCTAAATTAAATAGAATGTCAAAAGTAATGGAAATTTTCGGAGTACAAACAGGTGGGAAGACGCATGAAAGAAAAAGCAGGAGTATTAACAAATACTGCTATTGGATGAGAACCGACCTACGTCACTTCATGACTAACCTATCGGAGATACATCACATGCAGTAGGAATTGAACGGCATCGGAGGACACAAATCATGACGTCAGAAAAAGGTGGAGTTAATTTCTAAGTTTCTGGGACACCGGTGCGGAAGACTAGCACGTACGCCACAGGAACACGAGCTGATGCTTATTATTATTCAGATGTTTAGCTGATGAGTATTCGTATTCTTATTCTGATGTTCGGTTTATGTTTTCTCTTGANGCTGATGAGTATTCGTATTCTTTTTCTGATGTTCGGTTTATGTTTTCTCTTGATCAGAGTTCGGTCTCTTTAGTTAAAGACGAGTTCGGATACTCTGATTGTTGAAATATCAGAATAAACTTTTGTGAGCTATGAAGTGTTTTCTTTTAAAAAAATAACAATTCACGATTCTTTTGACTTGTTGTTCGTCGTTATGTTCGTTACGAGCAGTTCACATGTTGATCACTCTACTTGAGTTGATCACAACTTTAAAGAACTTAAATAATTTTTAAACTTTAGCTCTTTAGCTTTGAACTTTAGCAGTTGATTAGTTATGAGTTTCGGCAGCCGGCATGCTACGAGCAACGGTGATTAAAATTCGAACAAGCAATACTTCATGATAAGTAGTCGGTACAAGTTTCGATCGAAATTTCGCTAAAATTTCTGGCTGTGAAATATGAACTCGTCAATTGAACGTTAAAGCGTTATGAACTTTGATAAATGTCATCAAGGGCGGTGTCTTCGTAAATAGGAACCGAAGGAAGATGGGCAGTTCATCCTTTACGCAGCAAGTATCGTCACCTGCTTCTAACTCTGATGACTGTGAGAACTGTGGAGACTTGAATGGTATGGTCTGAAAAGGGGCGTGTCGGTCTTCCACCATTTCATTGAGGCCACTGATGGTTCACCTTAAAGTACCATTGATAAGGTAAACTGCTGACTGGCTGCGTCTAGTATTTTGTGTACTATTCGCTGCGAGAAGAATCAGTGAATTGATCTGTGTTATTCGCCCTAGACTCTCGTGTCAATCAAGAATGTTAATTGATAAGGTCAGGGAAGAAAAACATTGATAGTAGAAAAATCATACTCTCAATTGTATAACTGTGAGTACTAAAACAATTGTGTAGCGAGTATTATAATTTTTAAGAGAGTAATCAAGCATTATGTATATTAATGGTGATTTTGGGGGAATATTTAAAAGGTATATGTTGGGGAAATGCTTGCGTGTGAAATGTTAGTAAGTAAAATGAGTATTTTGATGGAATAAATAATTCAGATCAATTTTACATTGTTGTGTTTCCTTCTCGAAGTACGAGGTATACGAGTATTTTACGACCTATAAATGGGCCGAACCCTTTATGCTCTTGTTGTTTTTGTAGTTAGCAGTATGGGGAAGCTAACTCCAATGAGTTGGGTAAGTGATAATGAGCGACTGCATTAAACATCCCCATTTAAATAAGAAATGTTATAATATTCAACATTGTATTAGATCAAAAGCGCATATTCTTTATTCTTTGGAGCAACAGAAGCGCTCTCTTATACTTTTCGATGATAAACGACATTGAGTGGATGAGATAAATAGTGTACCGTGGGGTCATTACCGAATTTTCGAGAGTGAGCTATCCTCTTGAGCAGACATGGCGTATCAGCATACGACAGATATGATTAATTAGATGTTAGACATCATTTCACATTTGTACAACAACAACCACAACGCCATCACTGACATTGCAATTCAGGCACATGTATGTCTCTTGGCATTATTTGAGACAGATTCTACACTAACTGTACGTCATACGTCAAGCAATTTGAACGCTCGTTTATCTTATTGAAAACCTTCCACCTCCTTACGATATGCACAAGACTGGACGCTCGTTCATCCTACTAAAAATCTTCTCCGATTGTGCACAAGACTGAAAAATATGACTTTTTTCTTCTTTACGCGTAAGTGATTGCAAAAGAACCTTTTCTTCTTCTTCTGTTTTAGTTCTCCATCTGTCAACAGCCATTAAAATACCCACTTTCCACCCTCTACAGACACATCTTCCGCAGGAGGTGTTTAGAAATGTGGGTGATTGATTCGAGCAAATCCTCCCGTCCGCTATGTCAGCTGTTAACAAACTACAGAATATATTTTGGCGTGTGATGTGCCAAAGACCGACTTCCGGACTAGATAAGATTGCACTTCCGGTCTATATATGAAACGAAAAATCGTGCTTCCGATCTAGATAAGAACCGGAATTGCACACACTCCTATTGCTTCGGGTTTCATCCTACCCCTTTTCCGCCATTTCTCCACACCACCCTCATTGCTCTGACCCAAAATTGGCACTTAAACCGCGAACAGAAACTTCTGTTGATAAGCTCTTATCAGCTCTTACTTGGCCTTTAACCGGCACAAGTATACTACTAATGTGTGTAACTGTTAACTTTACTAAGGTATGTATTTTTATTCGCTAATGTTAAGAGAATTTGTATATACTTTGCGGTAAATGTGTATGGTGATCTCTAATTTAGAGGATTTTATACTATTGTCAAATTTAGGTTTAATTATGATTCTTGAAATAACCCTAAATTGGTTTCTGTTTTGTATAGCCGAAGGTTTTGTATAGATTAGGGTAACGATTTTCACCAAAACATTAGAAAAGTAATAATAATAAAGAATTTGGCTAAGCCGTAAGAATTTTATCTGCCAATTTCCTTTGACTGATAATATCCTTACACTGAATAATTGTTAAGTTTTATATAAACCAGGGATGCAGTAAATTACACACTAAACTTTCTAGTTTGAATCAAACTCTAATTATATGAATTCTGATTTTCTGGCGAATATCTATGTATGTGTCTTATTCAGTGAAGACTGACTTATTCATCAACAAAGAGTCGAAAATACTGAAGCTATAAAAATAATATTTAGACTGTTGGTTTGTATTGTAAAATAACCATCCACTAAGAAAATATTATTTAAAATTCCAATTTAAAAGAATCGAATAGGGTAAAATGTGGATTATGGAATTTTTTCAGTATGTCCTGTGAATTAATAGAGATATCATCTGTGTGTATGTAAAAATTGTTAAATGTAATATTTAGAAACGGATCCTTAACTTTTTATCGTTTCTTCGTATTTTTATCGTTTCCATTAACATAATGGTATTTTATTTCCAATTTATCTCACGGACTAATGGGACATTCTTATTCTATTTTTATATATGAATGGTGCTTAATTAAACACTTTAAACGAAAATAGTTACCCTGAATGTCTAATACATTTAATAACAGAGAAACATATTAAACAAAGGAATTTAAAATTTAACCCAGATACTGCTAGTATATTGTAAAGTCTTACTAAGAAAACATTTTTAGAAATTCCAATTTTAAACTGATGTAGTAGAGTGAAAGTTCTTCGAAATTTTACTAAACATGGCTAATTGTTTAAGATATCGTACGTTCTTGTATATATACGAGCAATTTAAATCAACACTAAATTCAAATGATTTTCCTCAAATACTCTGCACCGTTATAAGACAAAAAATTATACAATGAAAGGGTTATTTTTGGCATTATTGTCTAAACTTTGATCGTCTTTATGAACTCTATTTGAATATTTTTAATAATAGAAATCCTTTAACTATCATTTACATAGAAGCTGTCTCCAATTTGCAATGTCTTTTGCTTTGGAGGAAGTTAACTTGGTAGAATTTACAATATATATTTCAAATGATAAACAAATTATTCAGGTGTTTTCCATGCGAACTCAAACCAACACACTATTTATATTCTTATTCAATTTGTTAATTATGTCTATGGAGTAAAAATAAAATCGAATGTAGGTTCATCTATGTTCAATAGATGAAACTATGTGCTCTTCATTATTTTCCCTATATCGGTTTCTTTACCACAGGCTTCAGTTCGTCCTTTGAGTTAAGAATATTTTCATTAATTAATTTTTTTCTGATAAAATCGGTAATCTTTTTCTGATATAAACAATGAACACAAAAATATTCAGCTACATTAGACAAAAAAGAATCCTTTTCATTAATAAACATCGAAGACAAAGAATCCTACTGTCTTCTAGTTAATTCTTTAAACACCATTTTACGTGAAAATATTAAACTTATCTGTTCATGTATCAAATAATATGCACCACTATAAAAATACTATAAACAATCTTCCCGGCGATAACCTCAACGATCAGTAAAAAGCTGCAGTTGAAACAACAGATACGTAACCTTTCGGAGCAAAAAAGATCGTATTCACAAAACCACTGGACGTGATGTTATCACCAAAAATATCTACAGGGGAAAAGGATTTCATTGTTCTCTGTCTAAGATGAGCATGTAAACCACATATCATATCTGATAAACTATATTTTTTGGGCACACGCGATGAGACACATTCAAACTATGCAACAAAAACCCTTGTGAAACCTTAAAAACAAATCTCCCGTCGTAAGGAGTGCTTAACACATTTTTAATAATTATTTGCAAAACTACTACAATAAGAAAAATGTTCATGTCATGCTGTTGGTTTCATTGACAAAAACATCAAAATCAGAAGATATTAACATGCGCATTATAGCAACATACCACTGTAAGTAGACATGAATGATACAACTCAAAATAATAGAACTGATTTTGTGACATTTCCGTAATTATGCAAGTAACACGTGTGTTATTATTATTATTATTAGGAAAGTTAATTTAATATTGTTAATATGTTAATATTGTTAACACACCAATTGAGCTTTATAGTACAAGGAATTATTAAATTTCACTCAAGAATTACAAAATTAGTTTACAAAATAAATAATGTATTAACTAAGTTATGATGAATGAAATGGGAGACGGGACCGGGATTCAGACTAGCTCATCAAATTGAATGACAATGGTGGACAGCGCGAACGGGGTGACAGCGCAGATAGGTTTCCGAAAGTCTCACATTTTCATTCAACATAGTATCAATAATCTGTTACCTGGCTCTATGGTTAACATGGTTAATCTGAGTATTAATAATGTACTTTGTCAACCATGCATTAAGTTTACTTACCGATAGCACTTCTCTTATTATGGGTCAGCAATTTATGTTAACCTAACCTACCTAACCTTTTCGTGTGGCACCTCCTGACTTCATGTGGGGTCGGGTATATGATGATGCTTCGTTTTGGAATACAAGGGTGTCGGATGCCTTTCCTACCGCACCTCCCCTGAAGCGGTAATTATGAATGAAATGGGGAATGATTTTGAGTGAATGTTGTGATGCAATGATAGGCAGGGGAAATGGGAGAACCCCGAGAAAACCACCTCGGATTCTACTTGGATCGGACCGGGTTTGAACCGGCGTCCCCAGAGGTAGAAGGCGAGCGCGTTGGCCACGGGTCGCCTACATCAGATTATGTTAACATACAATTATAATTCTGTTTTATAGTTAAGTTTGTAAATAAATAATTTACATCTGCATATTGAGAAAGAACTCCATATATTTACAAGCTACTTCAACAAGCACCTTGCAACTATTAATATAGTGAACTAACGTGTAATGTATTGTAATGAAGTATACGTGCGATGGTCGAAATTAATTTACATCAGTTATAATAGTAGACCCCAAGTACTTCATTACGAAGGAAAACAATATTTTCCTAAAATTTGTGAGAGAACCTGTTCAAAAAGACTAAAAATCTCACAGTAATCTTGGGTAAGGTTGGTATTCCATCGCTTATGCAAGCGTTGCTGTCCTTGCGCTGCATCTGTGAATCATCTGTGAGTGCTGCGTTTGCATTCATAATCCAATTCAGGCGTTGTTGTTTCTGGAATTACGTAAATATATAGCTTTGATTAATTCGCGGCGAAACGTCGCCGGCCGGGGACAGACGGACAGAGAGAAGGGCGATGCGTCCCTCTAGTAGAAAGTAGAAATGAGGACATCCGAATGGACCATGGTGTTGTTCTACAACGATTATTATGCCCATAGTGAACATTTCATTCGTCATCTTATGATAAGTATCTTGTTACAATCCAAGTTAAATATTTTCAAATAAGGTAAAATCAAGTAATGCGTTGATAACGCCACTCTACGTTCAAAGAAACAATTGTACCCGAAGCATACTTATTGTGGATTCTTTTAGATATAAATTCTTTTCAAGGCATTTTATACATCAAAACTTTTCAAAATGTATTGCAAAATTACTGCTTATTTGTTACTGCTATAAATGTCACACTCGCCTTTTTGTGTGGAACGTAGAATCCAAGCATAGGTCATCATATTTAACGCTACACATTAATTTTGTTACAAACATAGGTACTAAGCATATTTCGTGACATGATTCAGTGAGTAATTTCAGTGATACATGTACTACTATAACATATATTTAATAGAATCATATAATTAGTTAGTGTACATTTTAAAGGAAGGATTTCCTACTTATATGGTAAGGAAACGAAAAACAGATGAGATTATAAAACATGTAAGAAAGAAAACACCAAGCTAATGATGTCCGTGAACATTGCGTAGCTCTTTTCTGTAACTGACTACTCATACAAAAGGTATTTAATTTCAATAATTTCCTGTGAATTTAGTCTACGCAGACAGCTTTTGTTTCGTTCGGTTGACCTGCTCAAGTTTATTGATTTCACCGAATACTGGGTGGGTTCTACATTATAATCAACACCCTACTAATGAAACTGCGTCAATTAGTTCTCTGTGTTGAGGGACAGTTGAATGTCGACGTGACGGAATATCAGGTAACTGCCGAGAGATACATCCATAACTACTTAGAGTGGATCGACAACCATCCTCTGGTGATAATTTACTGCATGCCTCAGGAGCAGGTGAAGTCATTACCAATATACCAATAAGACGCACAATTGGTAATATGACGTCACACGTGTATTTGTATAATACTATTTCAATGCTTGTAATGTTAAGTAATTTCCTAAAAATATAATTTGCACAGTTAATTTTTACTTATTTACATGTTAAATTTTTTCTTGTTTAATTTTTTACTTATTTACACATTACAAGTAATTGACATCAAGATCTTAGTTATTTTGTGATTCTACATACGTACAAGCAACCACATAGATTTTTAGTGATGTTATGTTTCGTAGGTAAGTCTGGACATATACGTATGTTTGCTAATTTTTAATAAATAAAATATTATTTCTCGTTTATTTAAACTGAAACTTAATTTTTACGCAGCTAATTCCAAAAAAAAAAAAATATTTTCTTAATTGTAGAGCATCGCACATTAAATTTTTCTTTTTAAAGGAGCTCAGGATCACGTTTCCCTCTTTCCCTCCTTTCTTTCTTTTTTCTCTCTTTCTTTCTTTCTTTTTCTTTCTTTCTTCCTTTCTTTCTTTCTTTCTTTCTTCCTTTCTTTCTTTCTTTCTTTCTTTCCTCCCTTCCTTCCATGACGTGGCCGTGGAAAGGTAGCAAATAGAGAGACACATTTTAGATATTATACGTTTACGTATTTGTATTGATTACCTTCATTGAAATAACTTTTATGCGGGTGTAGAAGATAGTTACTAAAATAGATTAAAAGGAATTAAATGTGAAGTTATGGGCAGCTTGAAATGAATTTGTGAACAAACATCCATAAATCTATTAAATTGCGGTGAACCTCACTGCCAGGTAATAGGTCTGTGGGCCATGCAAGTTGAATGTTAATTGTAGATTGGTCCCATAGGTAAACGAGGTGGCGCAGTTGGCTAGTGTATCAGCGCGTTACGCTAAATGCCCCGCGTTCGAATCTCTGTCCCGTTTCCCATTTTCATTCAACATAACACAATTAATTGTGAACCATATGAATTACACACGTTCTCTTTTCATAGCATCATTTCTTAATTATCTGACCATTAATTTTTCATTGACGTCATACATTGATTCAAAGACTTTTACAAAAAAATACTCACAGTGATATACGTTAGTGATAATTATGTTTGTTACACCTAATAATGAAGAGTGTAAGTGGCATATTTATTCGAAATAGCGAATACTAGAATTTAATTTTGTTTGCAGCTTGTTAACTTTTCATTCTCGAAGTCCGATAAATAGATAAACAATGATCAACACCGTTCAATGGTTTTATTTCTGCCATCTAAATGCCATTTCACTTTTTCATATGAATCGTAAATATGAATTGTTTGTAAATAATTACAAATTTTGATTAAGTATGTACATTATTTTGCAGTATTGTGCACAATGGTCATTTTTCTACAGTCCCATGCTCACTACTGTGATACGAAAGCCTCCTAACACCTTATACTTGATTTTGCTAGATCAGTTCGGTCCAGAAAGCAATCGAACACAAGATATTTTACTCTTACCTCTACATAAATACACCATAAGCTTGTATTTACCTCTACAACACCATGATTAATTAAAAACCCATTGAGTGCCATTTGTTACTATCAAGCTAGTGACATATTAATAACAGAACTTTAATATTAATGTTATTACTTGTTGGCCTAATAAAAACAGAGATAACAATGTTGGAAAAATGAAATACATATATGAAAACAATGAACAACATGAACTTATTCAGCAAAATTACTCCAATTGTAAAACTTGAATGAACATTATCATCAAATACGTACTTAAAAAATTATTTTCTTTGAATTACATTTATTTTGCTTTTGAATGACACAATGAAACAATGAAGAAAAATTCTCTCTTTACGTACAGGTTTCTTGAATTACATATTCGTGAAGGATTCCTTTCTGCAACTGGCGCCTTGATTGTCCTTTAAACGCCTCGTTTTCACGCAGAACCCCCGCAAGCACCACAATAACTGTATTTTGGAGATCTAGTGATCTCCACTCCTGACTCCACCAAAACATTCTCACATTGAAACAGTACAGATGTTAGAAAGGAAATATAACCAACGTACTGGAGTTCATTTATTATTTCATCACGTAAATTCTTACGAAACACCACAACTTCGTAATGCTACGTGTTATTAAAACAGAGATTAATCTGATTCTTAAAGAAATTACTTAATGCTCGCTGGACTGTTAGTGACACGGTGTTGCGCAAGAGCTGCACTGTCTATTCAGTCACAAAATTTAACACAAATTCACATGGAATTAACTGATTAGCCATTTGTAAATTGATAGCAATTATAATGAATGTTCAAATCAATTATTCACAATTCATTACAACTTATAATGTCACCACGTTCTTGACTATGCAAGTCCTTTAAATTCATCAAATAGTGGTAAATTCTTATTGCACTAATGGTTAACTGAACAATAATTTATAATTAATAAAATTCAGTATGAAATATATTAATAATAAGCATTATAAAGTTCATTAGTATCGTGCCACGCACATTGCTACCTGAATATCACTCATTGATTAAAATTTTGAATAATTTTACATAAATATCTAACTTTATCTAATTAGAAGTCTCATAGTAACACCTAACAATTTTTCAATAAGTCAATAATGCAATTCAATGTAATTGTAATCATACTTCACCAACTAGTTTCACGTGTTCCACACTCTACTACGCTGCGAAAGAATGCTCCTCGCGTTCCAGCCATCTAAGTCACCTGAGCTATCGGTACCGTCTGGGGCGGAATATTCCTCGTCTTCCCAATTTATGCACGCGACGCAATTACGGGGTATTCTCATCTACTCGTACCAACTCCCGCTGCGCGTGCATCTCCTACCTACATCTATTAGTTACTGAAGTTATACATACTAATCCAAGTGTCTTTTTGCTTTCATAGTTATGTTTCTACTCGAAATCATCAGAAATACAATAAATAAATAAAATACAATAAAACATTAGTTAACATGTCCAAACAGACATTATTGTGACACTTTTATTATTACTAAGGCCATATACCCGCATCAATACATGAAACAATAACTTACAAGTTAAGAGTTGTTGTAGTAATATAGTTGTGTAATATAAAATGATAAATAAGAATGAACGGTAGCAAACGGTTAATGGTCAGCTTTCTTTCGAATGTCGATGTTGCTAATGAAGAATAGAAAGAAAGAACATAAATGGCAAACATGTACGTCAATCGGCTTCAAATAAACATTCTATAATGTCTAGTAAGCTCATTGCCAGCACATTTGGTGTTCAAGTTTTTTGATATATTTTCATTTTCTTCTTATTTCTTCATCACAATGAATGCCATTATTTCTCCCATATCAAAAAAAATTGCAGTATCTCTTAACACTTCGGATTGGAATCTTTGGGGAAGATTTAAATTTGATTTACTGCTAATACCACAAAGTTGAATACTATAGGTCCATACTTCTTTAAAGATTAATTTGTAAAATAATAATTTGTTGTTATTGCTAATTTTGAATTTCTCCCGATAATCCAGTAATATTTCTTATATTTAATTTGCACTTAATTTTTTTGCTAATATTATATACGTTCTATGTCATTCCCTCTCGAGATAACCTCCCAAATATATCGCTTCCTCCTCTCAGGGCAGATAATTTTGATTCATTTGTACGTACAAGTGGCCAGGTTCTTTTGTTACATGTTTTAATTTTCTTTCACTTACTTTCATATTCCATGTATTTAACCAATTTTGAATTATGAGGGGTATTTTGAAGTATGAAGGTATCTTGTGTTAGATCATCGTCTGAGATAAGGATTGCTGTTTCGTCGGCAAATGTAAGAGTTGTTGCTTCGTCTTGTTCAGGCAAATTAAAGTGTATAAGATGTACAGAATTGACTCTGTTTACATAAAACCTTCACATATCTAGGACACACCAAACCTCGGCTAACAATTCACCAACAAGATTAAGGAGAGAGGTGAGTAGAGAGACAGGTATAATTCGATTCCGAGTAGACTCATCATTTGTTGACTTTGCCTCTCAAAGTTTGTGAGGATGCGAAGGAGAAAGACGTTGAGATAGTCAGAATAAATAATGAATAATTTATTCAACTGATAAATCGTCGATAATGAGTGATTTTGACATTCTCGCATCAGCAGCCGTGCGCTAATTTTTCTGATATACCAGCAGAAATGAAGGTAGAGAATTATACTTTACCTACATACACTATTGACTCGAAGTTAAGGAATATTGATATTCTATAATTACCCTATTTTAAGGGAAATTTAATTACACAGAATTGACTAAAATGGCAATTATTAAGAGTGATCATAGTTAACTCAGACGTTCTCCTGCCTTCGGAGAGCATTTTCCTATTTCAGAAATGTCAATTTGTTTAGTCCTGGATAGATAGATATTTCTGGATTTAATCAAGGATGCAATAAGCAAATGATTAATGTAAAAAATCGTTTATTTAGTATAGGTCTTTCTTAATAAAACATGATATTGAGACCCACCACTTTAGAGCTTGTATTCAATGGCAAGATAGAATTGAATGATGAATGTTTTTTGACATGACGCAGAGTTAGGTGGTTTTGCAATCTACGCAATTTTATTTCAGATTTAACTGAGTGCCCTTCTCAATGGTAATACAATATACACAAACTGCTAATTTTAAGTTTAAGAGTTTGAATGTTGAATCGTCCTACCTTAAGGGAATTTTAGATGATACAGAAATTAATAATCTCAATTCTAAAAGTGATCATACTGACTAGAAGTCCGCCTGCCTTTGAGCACCTATGACTATTGCAGAATTGGCTATTTGATTAGTCCTGGCGAGATAATGCACAGCGATTTTTACTCCTTTGGTAACAAACAAACCTTTTGAACGGCACGTTCCCTTTGCAGTTTTGACCTGTATTGCGGATTAACCCGTTTAGGTCTGGAAAAATCTTGACAAAATTTTTGAATTTTCTGTTCAAAAGACACCGGAGAGTCTTTTAAAATAACTACGTCATTTTCTGTTAACGATTTAGTTGCTGTTTGCCACTTTGATCTATTTTGGAGTATTAACAAGTAGTCGGCTGACCAACGCTTCCACAAATAATTTAAGTGTTTTTTTAGAGACATGTACCTTTTCATGGGATTAAAACATTTTTGGTCGTCTTGGGTGAAGGGTAAATTTTTTAAGGGATGACCTGTCATCAGGTATTGTGGAGTTATAACTTCCACTTCATCATCATTTGTAGGCCGGGTGAATAAGGGACGAGAATTTAGACGGTCTTCGATTGTGGATAACAAGGTACGCAGTTCTTGGAAGGATATCAAACTTTGCCATAAGGTCCGTCGCATATGATATTTCAAGGATTTGATAGCTTCCTCGAACAGACTGGTTCTATGAGGGATGTATGGAGGACAGGAAATCCACTGAGTATAGTGGAAGCTTAAATTTGATTCAATTTCCTCTCAATTGTCCTTCCTTGAAATGAACCTTAGAAATTCTGCGATGTACTTACTAGTTTTGACAAAGGTTCTAGCATTGTCAGACATAATTATCTTGAGAAAACCGAACTGGGGTGAGAACCTACTTAGACATACGATGAAGTGTTTGGTATTGAGAGATTCAACTAAACCCAAACAAACTGCCTTTGAAGAATGACAGATGAAAACTGATATATATAGGCGTTCACAACAGCCTTTTATCGGGGCAACCCCACACGAACATTCTACGGTCTCGTGAAGTCCACCGAAATATGAGAAATAGGTGAGGATGGTGTAACCCGAGTTACAGGTAATTCACCCATTAATTGTTGGGCTGTTTACCTTTCAAATTCAATACAGGTTAAACAACGATTTGTTATTTTCCTCACTAGTTGGTTCAGCGATATTATCCAAAACCTGGATTTTATGGCAGAATTTAGCAACTGTGGTCCTGCATGTAGATATCTCAAATTATAAGCTTCTGAAATAAATTCAGACAAATGGTTATCGTACGTTAATATAATAGGATGTTTTTCTTCAAATACCAGATAAGAATTTTTTAACCTTCCTCCCACTCTTATTAAACCTTAAACATCAATAAAAGAACTTACTACATTTTGGCAGTTCCTTTTCAGACTTCAATACCTATATTTCATGATGAAAGATATGGAATTGAATCTCCCTAACTATTTGCTTTAGCGAATGATTTAACAATGTGACTGACAAGGGATCAATGTTTTTGACCTCTTTTTTATGTAGCTCTGCAATTCTGAATGAATCGGAGGCAGTAAGCAATAGTTCTAATAAGGATATGATACTTTAAAAATCGTGTTATTACTTTAATTAAGTAAGATTTATTTTCTTTCCTAATTTTATATATTCATCAATGAACGCTGTATAATCCTTTGTTAGACCTTCTTCAATGGAAAACCGTTTTTCTAACAATCTCTTTTTCGCCAAATTATTATTTTATTAGCAATTTCGCTTCCTGACTAAACGGCAATGGCAACTGAAAACGCCCATCAGAAAGTCTTGCTTGTGTTGGTCTTGAAATGCAACTCTACCGGGTTAACCGATGATATTTCATCATTCTGTTTAATGCCTTCTAGCTCCCAAAATGATTTTAACTGCTGCTCAATGGCTTTATTTAAGTTGGTTTCATCATCCACAGTTAAATGACAGGAATATTCCCTGACCACCTTTTAAGTTATTGATCCAGCGATGATGAACCCCAGCTTCGTACTGATAACCGAGGGAAAGGATTCGAAATCATATTTTTCGTTGAGTAATATTTGAAAAATACCTCACAATTCTAAAGCATGTCAACTGGACCGGATTTAAAGAACTAAGTGTCTGCTAATATGACCTTATTAAAGGGATAAATGTAAGAAATCAAAGGGAGTTTAATGTCCTTTATAGGCAAATTTACAGATACTTTAGGAATAATAACACACTTGATTTTACTAGAGTACTTGTGGTTGAAGAGATAGTTGCTATCGGAATAGCGTTCGACCCAGTTATCAGTGAGTTAACCGAAGATAATTTAGTCTCTTGTTTAACTCTAAACAAATGTAATTTCGAAACTAATCTTTCAGAAATAAAATTTGACATTGAATCGGAGTCAATGAGAGCTCTTACAGGAATTTCGTGACCGCCAGCATCGCTGCATACACAATTGCTGTCGGCAAGACCACTGCCTTTTCAATATCAATAGAATATTGTATCACTGTTTCAGTCTGAGATACATTTGGTTTTTGATTCGAAATTCTTTCTTCTAGATGTAATAAAGAATGAAGCCTTCCCTTGCAGGAGAGACAAGCTTTAGTTGAAAAAGGGTGATCTTTTGTAAATGGAGATAGACAATTGAAATATTAATTGTTATTCCTTACGCAGTTTTTTCTTTCCCTTGGAGATACTTTTAAAAACCTTGAACATTTGTATAATCTATGAAACGGTTCTGAACATACGAAGCATTTTGAAAGAAACTTATGGGTCGCTGAATTAACCCCATGGTACACTACCTGCCTCCTTTCACTAATTTCTCTTGGCCCGCGCCTCTCCTGACTGTCTATGTGATTTACTGAGGAATGTACTGACATTTCCAATACTTGACACGTTTTTCAAGAAATTTTATCAAGAGTTACATATCATCCGAACGTGATGGGAACTCCATAAACCAAGCCTTTCTCGATTCCAAATCTAATTTTTCTTTAAGAATAGTTTACAACAATATGTTTTCTAATCCTGAATATAATTGCAATGCATTTGTCTCATCGATATATGAGATAATTTTTTTCATTCATGAAGACCTTTAGATTTTGAGAGACATTTTAATCGTTTCTTAACTATGTTTTATTGCTATTTTATGTACATCATGGTAAGTTTTTTCCAACACAAGGTAAAGTTATGATCAGATATGTCATTGTTTTCTAATAACCTTAACGCATCTCCTCTTAGAGATGAAATCAAATAATGCATCCTTTGCACGTTCGTTAAGCTTTTATTTCTTTCAATTAAATCAGAAAACAAGTTGAAAAATCTAGTCCAATTCTCTACCTACCAGAGAAAATTGGTATTGAAATTGGAGCAAGTCTGATTAAGCTATCGTTAGACATATCACTGTTTAAACTTAGAATAGCGTCGGGTATAATCTGGCCAGTGGGACAGCAAATGGTGGTATTTAAAGGGTACTTGTCACTCAAATACGCAATCGTGTATCACTAATTCGTATGATATACGTTTTCATTTCATCTCGTGCTGACATATGCTAGCGTAGTTGAGTGACACGTTCCCTTTAAATACCACCATTTTAATCATGTTACGTCGAATGAAAATGGGAGACGGGATCGGGGTTTGAACCCGGGACCTTGAGCTCAGCGCGCTCATGCGCCTACCGACTGCACCATCCCGTTCGCCTCTCGGGCCTGTCTACCATTCTCATTCAACTTCTCACGTAACATGATTAATCTGTTACCTGGCGGTGAGGTTCACCGCAATCTAAGAGATTACCACCATTTGCTGTCCCACGGGCCAGCTTATACCCGACGCGCTTCTAAGTTTAAACAGTGATATGTCTAACGATTCAACAATGTATGTCACTAATAGTAAAAATGTATTCCAAAATATATAACAAGTCTACGCACAAGTGCATCAAAATTACACATAAATGCATCAGTAATCACAATTTCAAGGCCAAATGTCATCCTATTCCAACAAAGGTGAGTCAACAAGATCTATGATATCACAAGAGGAGCACTGGCAGGAGGTCACGCACAAAAGTGTTAGGATACGATTATGTGGGAGCGACGATCAACATTAAGAGGAAAAAGAAGAGTGAAGCAACGCTATCCTTCACGTGATGATAAATGAAGGCGTTTATGTCAGCACTGCGACCGTCGATAAAAGGAACGAAAAACCTTTATTCCGTTTTCTTCGCTCTTATCGAAGCTAGGGTTGCCATTGTAGTTGAGTCTTCGAGATTGTATTACATTGCTCTGCTAAGCATTTTGAGCAATTGATAAAAGTTGCGTCGTAATAAAAGCTGAACGCAGCCTGAGAGGCTTTGAGCATCCACGCGTGCGCAAACGTGTCAATATCTCCCCTCATCGTTACTCCAACATCAAAGGAGTCGTGAGAAGTCTCGCCGCTTTCTTCTCAGCTTCACTTATCTTTGCGCTCGTATCGCTGATCGTGACTCCAACATATTTATTTATTTAATGTCTTTTGGCGAGGTTCAGGTCATGAGGCAAAGTTATCAATATATAAATGAATAAATAAATACACAAATAAACAAAGCACCTGTGTACGAGTTGAAGAACTGTAATAATAATACAAAACAAACCTACATAAACAATATCACTCGTTACGTCAATATTTATTCCATATTACGTCTAGGATACTTCCCCCAAAAGTAGAAGTAGACACAATTTTTTATTCTCTCTAAACCAGGAAAACCTCTTCAAAACGTTACGTCCTACTTTCCTGCTAAAGCTTTAGACAAACTGTTTTTGGAACTTCTAAAGAAGATCATTAAAATATCCGATCATCAATTTGGTTTTAGGAAAATACATTTTACAACTGACCAAGTACACTGGGTAGTAGACACCATCAGTAAAGCACTGGAATAAAATAAAAGTTACTCTTGGATATCGGTCAAGCTTTTGACAAGGATATGAGGGTTTGTCACATAAATTAAAGAGATGAACGGAATATCACAACTATTTGTTACTACAATATTACCTTATGGGCTATTTTTCCAGATGAAGCAAAAAATCGAACTATCATCCTTTTAAGCTATTCCAGGTTTTGCATCTATCAGATCCTTTTTTATCATTTGCTACTCAAGGCAGCGTATTAGAGCTGTTTCGAAAAAACCAACATACACGGTTAAAATGAACGTGCAGGTAAAGGATTACAAAACACCTGGAGCGGGCAGTCAACTGCTGGTTACAGGTTTGTCTTGCACCTGCGCAGTACAGCAAAATCGAGATTGCTGCTTAAACTATATATTATATTTAATCAGTATCACTCGGGAACCCACCGAGGTGACAGAGCGCGCCTGGTCCCCTCAAGAATAGTTCCCACTTCTACTAAAAGAGACCGTCACAAACTTAACTGCTGACTATTGAATGTCAAGTCACTTGGCAGGAGACGAGGCTGGGCGGAGCAGACACTCGGGAAAAGGAGTAAAATACGTATTGTATCTATATAAATTTCATTTTTTGGTCTTTTTTTCATACTGAAACAACTTATAACTATTCGCATTATTGAATAGAGTGAATTTACCTTGATTTTCAATGCATTATTGATCTAACCAATAAAAATTCATATTGACAATGAAACAGTGGTTTTATACAGCATCAGTCAGATAATTTTACCTCAGAGCTCTATGTTTTGTGTAAACAAAATTGCTGACGAAAGCCGGGATTTCCAAGAACCTTTAGATATTTGGAAATCGTGGTTCTTCAGATGAGTATAAGGAAAAACCTGTCTTGAATTATTCTAGATATTACAATAATTCTTGTATTCACAAGTATTCTGTGAAACTATCAAGTAAGAATTCTTCCTTGTGTATTCTTCTTTCAATACGGTGTCATGTTGGACTGCTGTTAGTATAATATTGATTACTCTCATATTTCTTAATAAAAATAAAACATCAAGGAAAAATGAGGTAAATGAGTTCCATAATATACTTTTTTCTGCTACAATTCTCTGGCCTAAAAGAAGTTGGTTGTCCAAAAAATAAGTTGCATTGGAAAAACTAAGGTTAGAATACATTGAATTCTAGCTATTCGATTAAGAGTTTAATATTTTTATTATACATTGTTATTTGTCTAGAGGGTATTTAAACTATTGATTTTCATCCGGGTTGCAAGTCATCATGGCTAAGTTAAAGAAAAAACTTGAATTAAAATTATCATATATTCAAAAATCACTTCACAAGCTCTCATCCTTTCTTGACGAGGGAGAAGTGTCTGTAAATCAAGCTGAAAATGGATTGGATCATTTAGAAACAGTCTGGGTTGAATTAAATAAACCGTTGGAATCGGATAACCCAGATCTGTTATCTGAATTGGGCAACTTGTATCTTAATAAGAAAGAAAAACATTATCTTACTCATAAAGAATTCTAAAAGCATTAACGCTGTTAATTCTCAAAATGCACCACTACAAACTTTGAAATTATTAGAAAATACTAACACGTATAATCACTTATTGCCTTACGAAGCGGAGCGCAGCGCAGGAACGGTCAACTCGATTCGCGGTCGGCGTCAAATATAATGTTATATTGACAAGAATACACTTCCGTTAAGTCAATATGACAAACATGAGCCATATGAGCCTCTTGTCAATATTTTGAAAGAAACATTTTTAACAAGTTTGTGCTAAAAACCTATATCTTCCAGTTCTCGATGAAAACTGAATAAGAAACGTAAGATATTACAGTGAGTATGTAAACCTCCAGATGGGGATGGTTCATATAATCAACCATTCAGAGCTCATTCCGTCTCGAGCAGCCGACCTGGAAAGATCTCTTCTCTCCAGCTCTCGGTGCCTCTCGTGTCTTAGCCGTTTGCCGTCGCGACCAGTTTGAAGACTAGAGCTTCAGCTATCCGCCGCCGAGCACTGTTCAGCGCGGTTGCGCAACTTCTGACGCTTCCGCCACAGTGCGCGGCTCGCTACATCTATGACCGGCAACCATTAGCCTATCAACCGGAGGGGGAATCCGTACGCGTCCTCGCTCGGGAGGGTGCGAGCCCGGCGCTGCACCTTGTGTGCTGAGCGGGTTACATCCTGCATCACATTTTGAGAAAAAAATTAAAGAGTAAAAGTATAAAAGAGCATATATTTTTCTCTTAATACCAGACATTGAGGGAATACCATCTTTCTTTGAAAACAACCCGGCACGAACATGGATAATGAGCATCTGGAACAATGGATGAACTCCACCAAGACTGGAAGCAGACGTCCTTGCACCAACGGCAGTGACTCCGGGTCGTCAAGGACTAACATACATCGCACGTCGCGGACTCAGCGACAACCCATCAGATTAGTCCGAAGAAACGGTGAAAAGGCGACGGATCGCTGAATCCAGCGCGATCACTAGCATCACCGACCTTCGTCAGAAGTGCAGTGCTACAACACAAGGTAAGTCAGGTCCCGGCGGAGACAATGCTACTGGAGTCCAACCTACATCATTCATAGCTAATCCTTCATCATTAGAATTACCTATTTCGCTATCTATCCCCAACGTTGTCATCTCAAATATGGTCTATGACGAGGGATTTATCACCGAAAAAAGGTATTTAAACCTAAACTTTCTTTAGAATCTAAACTAATTAATCTACCTAACAGATTCACCCCCAATGCTACCGCATCGTCACTCTCATTCACTTCTGCAACACAAAATGTTAATATTCCTTCCATCTCAGCACAAAATACATCAATAATTTCATCCAGTGCAGCAACGGACAACATCTCTTAAAAAAACCTTCAAAAAACCTCTTCCTCCACCCTAACAGAAAAAATACAAAAAGTTATTTTATATTGAAAATAGGGAATGCCAAGGACAACACACGGTTACCAAATAACTTCAGGACCTTAAAAAGAGGATCCCAATACCTCTTATTTCTTTCACCGTATCAGAGGAAAGAAGGCACCGATTAATAATTAGAGGTCTTCTACCAAATGAAGATCAAAGTCGCTATAGAGGCCCAAAGCTTCAAGGTTTTCCACCTTTCTGAAATATTAAAGAAAATCAACAATATGCAATCTCATCTGGGTCTCTGCCAAGTTGAAATCGAGAAATCTAACATGTCTGCTTTTAAAGCAAATGTTAGGTATCTAAATCACTTAAAAGTATCTATCGAAGAACCCCACGAAGAGGACTGGATCACAAGATGCACGAGGTGCCAAAGGTGGGGCCACACAATTACCATTCCGGCCGTGACCCCACTTGCCTTCTACGCGATCAAGATCATGACATGACTGACTGTCCGAGACCATCAACATTGGTCTGCGCAAAGTGTTCTGGTGACCGCGTGACCTCGTGGCTGGTGACCACGTGGCCTAGTTATCAGGATGTCCGGCACTTATCCTACTTGAATAGAAAAGACAAGAGCAGTTGAATAAAGCCAAAGAAAGAAGGTAAACTTCTCTCAATGAGAAAAATCACAAGAAACTTTCGCCCCTCCTTCGCAGCTGCACCCCCTCCTCCTCTCCACACCTCTTTCGCCCAAATAGTTCAAGGCTCCTCCCCTACCTTCCAACAAACTCCAAACAGTAACTCAAATCAAACAAGCATTCTTGAAATAATATCTACATTCCAATCCTTTGACCTCAATTTTTTTTTCAAAGTTGCCAAACATGTCATAAACATCCTAAAGAAACCAGGAAATATCCTTGAAATGGGAATATCAATCATTAATATATTAGCTTCGAATAATGGTTACACAATAAAAATAATAAATATAAACGTAGGCTTCCGCGAACGGAGTCAATATAAGCTTGTTTGTGCGGGACAAACCGCGTCTTAGTGGATGTAACTACCAACGTTTCGGCCATCGTGCTGTGACCTTCTTCAGGGTAATGTCAGAGTCATACAGACCTAAGTCGTTGTCGCAGAGCAACAGGACAAACAAGCTTATAAAAATAATAAACTCTGCATCATGGAACTGCCGCGGTGGAGTCCAACAAAAGAAATCATCCATCTCAAAACTTTTATCAGATCACTCCATTCATATTTTATTAATGCAAGAGACCTGTCTCACATCATCACTATCATTCTCTTTACCAGGATACTTCATCTATCACAATGACAGGGTTGCCTCGCCGAACACACCTCACCACAAAGGGGGAGGAACAGTCATTGCCATAAAAAACATACTCCCCACACAGTGCTTTCGACGCCGACCCTTGTGTCGCTAGAAATAATGGCCATTGAAATAAGTACAATTGACGGACTACTAACAATTGTGCCTACATACAGAGGACCTGCGAAAGCGAACCCACTAGATAAAACTGATCTTGATATCATCAAAAGGCTCTCCCCATCGCAGGTGACCTCAACGCAAAGCGCTGTTCCCGGGGATGTATCAAGGATAACAAGGCGGTTGCCATTCTCAGAGAATTCTTAGATATCAATCCTACCCTTATACTCCTCTTTCCCACAGGTCCCACACACCTCGTAAATGAAAGTATCCTCACGATATCCTCGACATTGCCATTTACACCAACAACATAGCCCTTATGAACCCTCACCAACTACAAGATTGACCTCAAATCATCTACCAACCCAATTTGCAACTTACCTAGGTTTCTACCTCTACCAATTCGACCGTCCCCCATCCAAAAAACCGACTGGAAAACATACACTTCACGGCTCAGTCATAAAATTAACCCTAAACTCCCATTGAATAACTCCCATGAAATTAACTCCGCCATTGAGCATCTAAACTATCACATTTCCTTCTCCTTTCGCCTTGCCACTACAGTTAAACCCGCACCACATCCATTAAAAACCCTTACCCCGGACGCCCTGGCACTAGTCGGAGAAAGACGTCGTGCTCAACGAAAATTTCATAAAACCCCTGACGCCGAGGACTTACTCAAGATAAGAAGAATAATCCACTACAAGCTGACATTCCTCCAAGCTAAGGCATGGCAAGACTTCGTAACGAAGGTAAATATTACCGATACTAATGACGTCTGGAAAATTCAGTAAATACTACGTAATCCAAGAAGCGCCATTCCTCCACTCCTGGAACCCGGCACCAACACGACCACGTACGACGAAGTCAAGAAGGCGGATATATTTGCAAATGTTCTCGAAGAAAGATTCAGATGTCCAACACTTCCTGTCTCAACACCACCAGCATTACTGTCTCCCTCTCACAATTCACCTGATGAGGACAGCCTGGATCATCAGCCTTGAGGAAGTAAAGAACATTCTGAAGGCCTGCAACATGAAGAAAGCTTGTGACCCAGATAAGATACGAGGAAACAAACCAAGGAACTTGCCGAGGAACGCCACGAATCTTATCCATAAAATCTTCAACTCCTGCATATCCATGGGATATTTCCCTTTCCCCTGGAAAAGTGCAACAACAATCCTAATTCCCAAACCCGGAAAAAAGACCCAAACAATTATAGACCCATCAGCGTCCTCTCCCAACTTGGAAAATCCTTCGAACGTCTCCTTCTCCGCAGGCACTACTCCTTCCTCGAAAGCAATGACATTCTTCTCCCCTCCCAGTTTAGGTTCCGAAAAAACCTGTCAGCCCTCCTGCAGACCCTCCGACTTGGCCAACACCTATCAACTCCCCTCTCCAAACATAAATATGTTCCTGCCATTTCTTCGATTTTTCATATGCATTTGACACAGTTCACAATGCCATCCTTCTCCGTAAAACCATCCCACCAGTATCTCCAATTTTCCATAATATTCTTTAAATTTACCTCCTCGACCGGACGTTCAAGGTCAAATACAATAATTCCCTACCGACTCGGCGCCGCATTGGCGCAGGAGTACCCCAGAGCAGCGTTCTTGGCCCAACCCTCTTCTCCCTCTACACATGACCTCCCTAACCCCCTCCATCACTCGATTTATTTATACTGACGACGTAGCCTACTCGGCAAGAGCCAAAACCCTTGACACAGCCATTGACAAACTACAAAGTGCTTCTGACGAAATCATCAAATGGAGTGATTAAAACAGTCTGAGGTTGAATTCGACAAAATGCCAATGCATCATATTCTGAAGAACTACCAAGACCAACCCTCTACTTGCAAATGCGAAAAACAACTGTTTGAACGGTCGCACTATACCCTGAACGCCTAAGGTCAAATACCTAGGAGTAATATTTGACTGTCGCCTCGATTGGACCGCACACACTAATGAAGCAAGAAAAAAGATACTAAACACCTCAGCCACGTTGTACCCTATCTTATCAAACCAACAAATTCATGTGAAGGCTAAAATAAAAATTTACAACCCACCGCCACTAACAAACAACAGAGCGATTTGGCAGGCAACCACAATACAACTAATACATCATTTCATTTTTAACCATGCCCAAAAAGAAATTACTCGTGCATTCAGTCACGCCTCATGCAACCTATTTTATCATTATAGTCATCACCTCCATCGTCCATCATCTAAATGACATTTTCGTTTTNACGCCTCATGCAACCTATTTTATCATTATAGTCATCACCTCCATCGTCCATCATCTAAATGACATTTTCGTTTTCCATCTGATCTTCTCAAACGATCTGGACAACCTCCGACTTTATCGCCGGTACCTGGCTTACATGACTCGGAGTAAGTCGGCGATAAGCGCCGGACCTCTCCAGAGTCCCAAAGAAGAGAGTAAAAATTGTTAAACTCTTATAACCTTGGAAATATGCTAGAAGAGCACCGCCTGGTGGAGACTTGCCAGAGAACTGACGAATCATCGACTCGATTCAATATTATCAACCGAACCATAATATCCTCTGACACTTTAGTAACGATTCTATTACCACAAATTTAAAAGAACGCAATACGCAAGTATGATTAGTAATAGTTCCGAAACTACAAGATCTATTTTTGATTTTGGAATCAGTGTGGTTCAGTGAGCAGAGTGCTAATCTGCTAATTGAATAACCGGGGTTCTATCCCTAGGAGAAAGTGGAACTGTTTATCATAAATCAACATCCAGATCTTTTTTTATAATTTTACATAGGTTTGGAGCCAATTTATTCTTTAAATATATTTAGACTGTCTCAGACACCCTGTCTACATAGCTTTCGCAATACAGGGACTCTCATTTTTGTTCATATTCACTAACGATACGCAACTTTGCCGCGCTTCCGTCCCCACCAATGAGGAGGCGTGCGTATAACGCAACCTAGCTTTGCAATGCTCTTCGTACATGCTCTACATCCGTCCCCATGTCCGTAAACAGTACATATTTTCACCCCGTCTCTGTAAATATCCGTACATTTTGTAGATGTAACACTTCCCGTCGCGCTTAATGCTGGATATACCGCACCCTTTCTGCTCCGAAGATTTCACAGTCCCACAATTTGTTGTGGTGTCTCAACACCCTGTCTACAAAGACACGTGCCGTCAACCACCTTTCCAGGTATTCTCCAGAGTCTCTATGTCCTGTTTTATATATATACTATAAATATCATGTTACCGAAGCATTAATTGAAAATTTCTTTTATATGTACGATATTATTTGTCATTAATTATGCGCTGAATTATGAGACAGATAGCTTTCTAGAATTTGAAGACATAGGAGTCACAATGTAAGATTCCATCGTATATTATGTTCAAACTCTTTATGTATGAGAAGAGTGGCCGTAAAACGAAACAGGAATTGGTTTCCGAAATGACTCCCGTTTGACGCTTCGTCATCACATGACGTCAGAGTAGCCCGAGGACGGTGATGCAGCAGTCGATTTTATAACATCGACCTCTGGGATCATAGAGTACAATACTGCCAACAGATGGCAGCAATGTGGTGGAAAGAATTGGTTAGGTATAAGCGCTGTCAAGTGTGCAAGGGTTATGAAGAGCCTGTAAAAACAAAGTGGATGGAAGGGTTTGTATATAGAATATGCTATAGGAAGGAAATATGCAATTCAAAACGTGGGAAGGCTCAGTAGTGAGGATAACAGCAAAGGGGAATGATATTGTAGAAATGTGTTAGCAGACAACTCGTGGCTTCACTCGAGTGAATAGTGAAATTTTCCAAACATCATAGTCAGGAATTTGTAGTTACGATAGCTACAGGTTATTTTTCTGGTTTTACCATTCTCATTTCTTCCATCAAAACTAATATTTTCTCGCATTGTTAATCACTGTAATCAAACTATTAGTGGTGAAGTTCTGTGTGATGACTGATTTATTCACACATTGATCACAGAATCTCATTCACAAACGATTTTTCGAAATTACGATTTTAATATTATGAATTATGGTAAAATGTGTTTTTCATATTTTCACATTTTTACGATACCTCACAAATTAATTCAGATATGATCTTTCGGTTTTTGTATGTTAATGTTGTTAATTCAAGTGGCTAAAAGTAGTATGTGACCTTATTTTTGTAATGCCTCACAAACTTACAGAAGAAGTATCTTGGATATTGTTCTTAAACTATGCTTCATATATTTCAAAACCTAATTCTGGAATTCTCGATATTTTATTTTTAACTCGGTGAAAAGGTGTGGAAATATTCAATATAGTCTTACTGAGTGCCAAATATACGGTTTTTCGAATTTTCGTCTTTCTGATAAATTAAGTAATTTTCACGGAGTAAACCATATTGGTTCGTTTGAGTTAATAATACATTTGCGAGGATTAGGCGCATAATCCAAATTGAGCCATTGGACGAAAAAGAAACGACAAAAAAAAATCTCGGGAGATCAGCCAGAATTACCAGATCAGATATTGGTCGTTTTCAAATTGACCAATACCGGACCCCAACGATGAGTTTCCGAACTAGTTTTAGGCGTTTTCAAAATGAGCAATGTAATTTGATCAAAAACATTGTATCATAATTATCTTCAATACAAATATATTTTATCGTTCTTCCTTCCCCGTGAATTATTTCTTCTACAGTGTACATTTATGAAATTATATTTGGGTGTGGGGGATTAAAAATTCAACTAATTCACTTCCTTGACTTTTTGTTTTTGTCGAGTAAGTGATGGGGGAGAAGATTTATTAACGTAACTTAGAAATATAACTTTTCATCTGCTCAAAAATACTTTTAATAATGTTTTATTTCGTGTTCATTATACAAACATTATTTTCCGTACCTTGTTTCTTTTAGTTTTCAACTGGAGTGTTGAAGTCGATGTAACACAAAGCAGCCACATGTCCAGGGTAGTGCTGCGCCGTAGAAATCAAATGGCATCGCAGACGAGGTGGTGACTAGAGGCGTAAAAAAAGGAAGAAAAAGTCGAGTGGTTGGAGGGACAAAGCGACCGACTGCTGAGAGACTGTGTTCTCCCCTTAGGGAGATCCACAAGGGTGATTCCTCCCAGATGCCGATGGCGAGGCTTTGTGCTGTAATCGTCATTGCTTTTTCGTTCCACGCTGCTGCAGCTTCTCAACGTCACATTTCCCACTTCCTCTGTTTCTCTCAATAGGAAGAGGTTCAAAGTGAATTTTATATTACCGAAACCAGAGAAACCAAACCGAATTGAGGGTAAACTTGTTCTCAAATAAGCTCTAAAACAAAAACGTGATACTCGTTGGGAGTTGCCGTTTTGCATTCTTCCAAAAATTATATTAACAGTTAAAAATCCTATCTCTTCCAAAAATATATCTCACTAAGACAACTGCTTGTGAAATAAACTTATATCTAATATGAATATTCTTTGAATGGAATTATTCCGCTATATACACTCAGAAATAAAATCATTCTATTAAAAACGTCCCAATATTTAATTAGAATATGAAGATCATAATTTGTGACTGAAGGTTTGAGGATACATTAGTATGCCTTTTTGACGAATTTGACAGATCAGTTTGTCATTTTTGAGCCACACAAGTCTATCAGGGATTCAGATGTATTTTATCTTCGGGCAAAAGAGTTATTATGTTTGAAAGGTTCTATTCTTATCACCCTAGGATACAATTTACTCTGTAAGATAATCTGACAAACTATTGAATATCAAGGACTGATCCTCATTAGTAAACATTTTCTAGTTCAAAATGTTCTCCACAGTTCTTCCACACATAGTACCTTGGGTATAGTAGAGCATTTACAATTGTTCTTGTGTCTTGAGTACAAAACGTCAAGTGCCACAGCCCGATTTGAGCGCACTCCTTTCACTTACAACCTTTCGGGGCAAGGGGAAGCGTGGGTACTTTTCTACAAACATTGACGTATTTTCCGACTACAATCAACAGATATTTTAGTTCACACTTGTACAAAAAGTGGCCAACATGAATGATAATTGTACGAAATTTATCTTATTTTTTCTGTGTTCAACAATGAAAAGCAAAATAGAAAGATCATAGGACATGGTCACGTTTGTGGTCAGGTTAGTAGCAGTCAACCCGTGTGTGAAGTTCCATCAGCTCAACTGTATGTGCTACCTTCATTAAAATTGAAACAGAAAGGATTGAGACACGACTCTGTGATGCAGTGATCTACCAGAAGGGCATCATCCACTTTTCCCTTCTACATTTCGTGTACAACTTCTTTCTTGATTTTTTCGGTAAGTCTCGAGCACTAGCGCATGCACGGAACAGCGGCGTTGGCTGAGTGGAGAGCATCAGAGCACTTGGTTACATGAAACGCGTGTAAAAAAAATATGCATAACAGTAATCGCTTTGATTTCAAGGTTTTATATGAAAATAAATTAAAGAGCAACATCTAACTTTAAATTATTTAGGTTAAATTGGAGATCAGGAATAAGTCATTTTTTTTAGAAAATAGTTATAATGTAGCACAACACCAATGTTTTGGCGAAATTTCTCATCCTCAATGATTTATAGAGCTAGAAGGCGAAGGATAATCCAAACTAATACATAAATGCACAAAAGTGTGTCTGTATGTTTGCTACTTGATCACGGCTAAAACACTGAACTGATCGTGATGAAATTTGGCAAGAAGATGGTCCTATGTCCAGCATGAACATAGGATAATTTTCATTTTACAAATGTATGAAAAGAAAGATAGAAATGGTTTTTCACGATAAATGTCGATAAAATCGAAAAGAATAGAGTTATATTCGCTTACGCTGCCTAAACGGTTAGAGATAGGTGACCATTATGAATGGCAATAGTTTTTGCCTCCAAAAGTTTACGGAATGTCCGCGACAGCATATATGTACAAAATTAACTTAAATTATTGATAAAACGTTACATAAAATAAAAGTGTTAAAATACTTCAATTCAAGAGAATAATTTAAAAATAAAATAATCATCATTATAAAATTTAGTGGATTAATTGTTTTGTGCATTTAACAAAGATAAACAACTTCTTTAAATCGACAAATTTTGACGAATAGTTTTGATTTTACAAGAATGTTAATATAAGGGGGCAGTTTCGTCATGCTACGGAAGCGAGAATTCGACTGGCGACTGGCAAATTATAACAAAATGGTATAATTTATACATACCAGTTTTTTTAAACGATATTATTATGAATTTAAAAAATGAGGGTGCCGTACATGTTTTAAAAACTAGTAAGTAAAAGTATTTTGACATTAAAATATCTCTCTTTTCCTGAGTAAAAGAAGATTAATCTTTAAAAAATCCCGGGTAACTCTGGGTAATAAGATAGTTACTAATAAAAATATTATTCCTTAATTTCCTCCAAATTATGAAGTTCGAATTGACAAGATATGGACTGAAACTCCAAATGACACGTTTTAATATTAATTAATAAATATTTGAATGTGCTTTTGAATGAACGCCATCAATTTGCAATCGAGTATTTATTTTATTTTGTTTCGAAGCTCTCAAGTGAATTGGATGTTGGTGATCAGATAGACCTCTTCCTTCCTTCTCTCTCTCTCTCTTTCGTCCTACGTCTTATCCATGGAATGCATCAGCTGTCGTCGTGAGCGCTTTGGTAAAGGGGCGGATCACCTCGTTTGTAATCCGGAAGTCCATTAGAGTGCTTTCATGTATCATAGCAATGCTTGAGCTCCGCCTCTCCATCCTTCTCTCACCACACCCAATCCGTATCCCATTTCTGCCTATCATCCTCCATTAGTCTCTATTCCACTTGTATGTTTCCTTCCCCCGATTCCTCCGCGCTCACTCTTCCAGTTCTACGACGTACCGTTGCCAACAATGATACTTTAATATTGCTACACCTCCATCGATATCCTCCCACTTCCGGCTGCAGTAAAGCCTTCTTTGTGCGATCGTGTTATAGAAATTCCGTGCATAAGCTTCTCGTTTCTATCCACTCGACGTTCACAATCGAGGAGAATGTAATAAAGTTACATGATTCAAAAATTCCCTCTCAATGTTTACGAATTTTAATAATTTATAAATATGTACATTGTTAAAATGTAATAAATAATATATATGAAGATGGCATGATTATTTTCAAAGTTTTTTAGTTGAATGCATTGAATCTTTTTTGTATTTGAACGAGTATATTGAATAAAATTTGTTTAAAAAATTCCGATATCCTGTATTTACTGTCAAATTTCACGTCACCTGAACGCGTTGAGAATGTCACTGGAAAAAATGGATAAATATTCGTTGATTTATTTAGTTAATCCATGCTTCAATACGATAATTCTAAATAAACATAATTTGTCGTAAGTATGCGAACAAAAATTTATTCCCTAATGATCATGGCATTTACAATGACGTTAGATAGTTAAAAAAGTAAACACAATTATTGCCCAAAATGCAAATACAAACTGCATATGATCTAATTTACTCTTCGGAAGCAAGCCAGGGACCATCCCATCAATTCCGATCAAGATCCCTAAAGCAAAGGCGGATTTAAAATTTCAGCACTTTACTCATAAGATAAGAATAAAAGTTGTTAGCTACCTGTTATAATATTAACAGAATACCAACAAATTTGTATTTAATAAAACAAAAAAAGTTTTTCAGAAGTACGCATTATTATCAAACTACATATTGTTCGTAAAATATTGTTTATAAATCGTAACTATTAAATAACAATAAAATTTGAGATCAACTATTTCAATAGACGCCGCCCCTAGACGAGATTCCAGAGAACCTATATAATAAATCCAACTCTACCCGAACGAAAACCGGAGAAAAATCCGGACCAGGATGGGACTACAGAATTAACATACTTCTCACATGAGAATAAATATCCTACAAAAGAGTGTAACACTCCCATGGTTTCTGAACGGCGAAAAAATATCAATTTTATCACACAATAATTCAAATTCTGATTCTTCACCAAGTCAAAATACCTGTCACAAACGATATTCCTCTCAATAAGGATATAAATAAATATTATTAAATTATAATTTTCAAACAAAACGATTAATGAACTTTCACATGAAACATGTTACTATGCAAGTTTTATCTCGTATGATAAAAATTGTCGTTTTTGAAAAAAAAAAATTTATTTGTACATATATTTGTGCTGCATAAATACATGTAAAATATTTTGGTCTACAACACTAGAGAACTGTTTGAACGTCTTATTTTATAAACGTTAAGGTCTCTTAACGTGGAAACACCAACCTGTAAAATAACAAAAGCACCAACGTAAGCAGATCCTCGTTTGCGAGAAGAAGAAGTTCGTCAAGCCCCGTATCGCCTCTTCCCTAACGAACGCATCGTGTTTACCAAGCAATTAAGACTCGTCTGCGGCGCGCGACGGCGCTCGTCTTCTGCTTCTTCTTCTCTTCTCTCAAACAGGAAGCGGAAGTGATGCAGGAGATCCTCTTCGCATCCTGTGGCTGCGACACGCCGCCATTGAAGACCCTGCTGCTTGCTTGTCGAGATTCTCTCATTCCCAGGCGACGACAACTCGGAGTTCCTTTCCAAATGATCCTGAACTTCCTCCTCTTTGGAATTTAGCGCGTGCGGTTTGCGTCACGTAAAAGGTTTACTTTTATTAAAAAATTCTCGTCTTCACTCTAATTTATTTTTTATTATTCATTGTCCGATAAAGCAAGATAATGATTATAATTCACCTTGTATTCAGAAAAGTTATAAAATAAGTAGATGGAGTGTTGATTCAACATGAATTCAGCACAAAGCTTCTGCTGCAAACATGATTTTCTTTTTAAGTCATTCTCGAGAAATAACCGTTTCAAACATGTCTTGAATGTGATTTAATTATTAACAATTACATCGGGATGAGGATTTTGCGTTTATGTCTTATTTAAAACATTTACAGTGAAACCTCGTTTATTCGAAACTCGCGATAGTTCGTATATTTTATAATGTCTCTTCACTTTCCTATTGTTAACTATTTCACATTTATAATAAGAAATTTTCAAGAATCCCATGAGTTTTGTATTACCGAGGTTTTACAGAATTGAATCACCAACAATGTTTTGGTACTATTAGTTTCTTCCTCGGAGCTTGGATGACCTTTCATTGTCCTCATTCATACCTCACCTTTCCCGTTTGCCAATAATACATATTTTATCTCTACATCCTCATACGAGATAACCAACAAAAGCCCGCATAGATATTTATTTATCTTTGTTTATATATAATTAATTTGTTTTGTTAAATTCAATGTGTTTTTAATAAATCAACTATTTATAAGATAATTTTCATTCATATGGAAGGTCCTGAGGGAATGTGTCTAGGTCTTCCGGGATTAAGGTCTGGGTGGAAATGGTGAACAGTCATAGAAGACGAACGGCTGATGTAGTTGTCTACACCCCTGCGATCAAAGCAGGAGTCCCGGTTTCCATTCCCGGCTCGTCACCATTTTCATCTGTCTGAGAGTTTACATATAAATCACATATCTTCTCCATGTCTAGGTACAAGGAAAAAATATGTACACAACTAGTTCCATGCTGCAAGCTGAACATATTCAGCGGCGCCCGATAATCTGAATTGGTATCTTCCCTACCGTTTCACATATTTAGACGATGAATTGTTCAGTAAATAAAAGATCAGTAGGTAAAAAAAGTAGGAAACTATTACACTTTTTTTAGTTTTCTTTGATAACATATCTCACATTAAGATCTTAATTTAAGCGTTGTCGCGATAAAATAAAAGATATTCACGCTTTCTATATAAGGTTGTTGATTTATACATTGAATACTCCATTTTGTGTTCACTTTTCGTTTCAGGTTGCCTTGCCCGTAGTGTTCTTCCTATGTATGAACATAGAGACTAAAAGAAAAAATTACTTATTTATCTAAAGAAATGAATATGCGTGTTTATTTCAATACACTCAATTTTTTAGAAAAACCGTGTCTCAGTAGCAAAACTAGCAATGATTTGGCTACCTTGCCGTGGCCTTCTTCGGGGTAATGTCAGTGATACAGACCTAAGTCGACATCACACGACGAGGTACAACCACAGTGAAATAAAACAGGTGTCGCCGACATTTTTCGGAGCGGGAGTATTAGGATTTCGCTTCAAGCCTACAACAAAGTCAAACATATTTCATAAATCTGTACAGAGCTTTAACTCTCTCATAAAATGTCTTGCGTTTCATTGCCCTCCACCTCAATGAGCAATGGCACATACTGTGTTATTCCACTATAAGGTACAACGGGTTATATCACTTCAACGTGTGCGTTTCATTCAGATTGGCCGAACGCGACGCTTCTCAGGACCAAGTCGTTATCAATATTACGATTGTCGAGTGTTCCAACAATCTCTATCGGTGGATTTCTAAGACGTAGTTTAAGACGCGGTTTTTTAAACCAAGATGCAAATTCGATTGCTAAGACGAGGTTTCAACGTGGACTGTCTAGACTGCGTCTTCGGAAATCACTCTTGGTAACGGAGCGATTTTCAATTGTTTCCGCTGGAATTTAGTGCAGAATCTCGTAGAATCAACAACAGGACCTTGACGAGCACGCGTTGATTTTTATACATCATGTCGCAAGTCCATATTAAAGGTAGTAGGATACTTGGGATTGTTTTTATGATGATCATTATCATCCATATTTGTCATATCTGTTAAAAATATTTGTGATACTATTATAATTTCAGGCAATACATTTATTTAGAACAATACATATTTTCACTAAATATGCTTGAAATTAGTAGTGTTAAGTAATTGAATGAAAAATTATGTTTGGGGATATACTTTCTCATACTAGTTAAAGCACTCACTAGTTTTACAACAATAACATGAGAACAGCTTTAACTGTAAAATGAAAAGACCTTTATTTAGAGAAAAGTGTATGAAAACATAAATGTATCTATATAATTCTGCTAATAGTTTTATTCTAGTATTCTCCTATCTGTGAGATAAGAACAATTGTTTGGTTTGAAGTGTTGTCTCCTCACAAGACAAAGTAAGTCCTCCACTGAGTGGAACGAGTAAGTTTCACAAAATCTGAAAATGAAAAAGACTATTGATAATGCTATGTTGCTTTATGACAGAAGAAATCGTTTCCAGCCTGTCTGCATTCAGTGAATGATTTCCATTAGTGAAACTGTTGATTATAATACAGCAGCAATTTCGATGACATTTAACTTAGAATATCTAAAATCTTCGCAATTTTTACTCGTATTGTCGCAATGTTTCCGTTATTGCTCTTCTTCAACGCATCGTTTTCAAATCATTAAATCACTCATAATACTTTCATATGTCCTAATATTTGAGACCACTTTAACTTCAAACCCCGTAGTAACAAACTGCGAGACGCGGTTTCAAACCTACCTCAGAACTTAACAAGCCACGGCTCGAGCCATCGCTTAAAAATGGCGTCCAAATCTCGTTTTAGTTCGTAAAATCGAGGTTTCAAGTCGTGTCGAGGTTCAGGATATACAAACAAAATTGGTGGAAAATGAACGAAAAAGTAAAATTTTGGCGAAAATAATGAAAAAGGAAACAAAATGAGGGAATGCAATTTAGAAACGACGGATATATATTTTGGCAATGAATGAGGTTAAGGAACCTTCATTCAAGGAGAAGGGATATTATAGGGAAGTCACCGAAGTATCCATTTGTGAATAGAACCAGTGGTAGGTAAAATACAATTATAATTCAAATATATTTGTTTCTGAAGACAGGACGATTGGGGAAATGGAGTTTATATTGTTAACTCACAGAAAAGTTGAGAAACTAAAAATAATATTTAATTAAAAGAAGTTTAAGATGAATACGGGCCTAATGCAGCTAGCTATTCGAGACGAGGTGGCGGAATGACGAGAAAGAATGACGTTTCTAAACGGAGATAATAAAAAATTACCGGGACATTTTTTTTTTTGGGGGGGGAGAAATGAGAACAAGAGTGTAAGGGAAATTAAGAACCTTAAAGATAACAAGGTAAAGCAAATAGATAAAGTTTCACAAAAGGTTGTCACTGTAATAGATGAACAGATTAATGGCTTACAAGAAATGATGACTAGGAGAGAAAGGGAAAATGGACAAATGCTTAAGAATACAATTAAAGATATTGCAAAACGAACGGAGAAATATACGAAAAATTGATATACGAACATGACAGAAGCAGTGAACAAAATAGGTTTAATGAAGTCTAAATTGGTTAAAATGATTGAGGAAAAACTTACTAGATGACAAATTGGGGAATGCCGTGAAGAACATAGACAAGAAGTTAGCGGTATATCATTAAGAGACTAAAATATTTTAATGTCGATATCAGAAGGGTTGATAGGAAGTATTATGGAAGTAAAGTTGATGAATTTGCGGAATAGACACAATAAGACAGTGGTTGCCCCGCGAGAACCAAAAGAAGGGATAAATACCGTGGTAATGGTACCAAGGGTAATGGCGATGAGGATATTAGTCCTCAGGACAGTTTACAGAGAGCGTTAAAGGAGGAAAAGGTTGACGTCAGGATAGAGACGGGTAAATTGACCAAACGAGGAGACCTAATATTGCAATTACCTTATGAACAGGACACGATGTCAAGAGAAACATAGAAAAAACTGAGAATATGGTAGAAAAAATGGTAAGATGAAATAAACGTAACATTTTAATACATTTGTTCGAGGAAGAGTAAAATGAAACTGAATTTATGGAGGCATTTAGGATATAAAATGATTTAGAAAGACACCAAGACATTGCTTCAAGTTGTAAGTTTGTGAAAAGGTATCTGACTCGAGGAACCAGGATTATGAAATGGGTGCTTCAAGATCCGAGAAGAATATTCAGGGAAATTATGACTAGGAAGATGTCTTATAATGGAATGGTGTCGTATGCAAAAAATAATAAAATGAGCCGATAAGATGCTATCAATGTCAATGGTGCAGCCACGTGACTAAAACTGTACTGAAAAAGAAGAATGCTTTAGTCACTGTGGGGACGGTGGACACGGCTTCACTGATTTCCCAAAATATTGTACGAGCATAAACAGTGGAAGGAAGGGGAAATGGCACGATCACTCCTTACGAGGGAGAGACAGTTTTGAAAATAGAAGAATTGGAGGGTTAATTAAGACTAGAACAGATTATGGAGATTAGTCATACCGATTAATCTGCAAGGGATAATTCGCTATTCAAGACCTAAAGTGAATGGTGAAGAAAGGGGAGTTGATGTATGGTGCAAGAGCCATATCAAATATGGGGAGAGCCAGCATAAGTTCCAAAACATTTAAGTGTGATAAATAAAATGAAAGGAAGGTCTACTATTTTTGTTACTAATGCATTTGCAAAGATAGTACAAATGAGTAATTTTTCTTTATCTCAGCTACAGACAATTTTGATAACTAAACGAGTCTTGAGACTAATGTCAATGAATATAAAAATGGAGTTTGTTGGAAAATGAAAAGCACAGTTTTGAGAAATAGAACATCTTCTAGAAGAGTATGGAAGAGAAAACAAGATTATTTGTGGATATATGAATGCAGGCAAGAAATATGAGGCGGCATAATTTATAATAAAAGGGAATAGTTGAGAAAATTGATTTTGAAATATAACCTGGAGATTTCGTTTCGGACAGACAAGGGAGAATCATTGGTCGACCCCAAACTAGAATGGAAAATAAACATGCTGTTGAGAAGTGGAAAATATGCAAGATCATGGAGAGTGATCAAATGGCAATTCAATTCGAGATAAGTTGAGGAAGGAAGGAAAGACACGAACAAAACGTACGGTACACGAAAATAAATTGAGACAAACTTATATAGAATCTCGCACATATGAAAGAATTTAAATCTGGAATTCCCGGAATAAATATCGATGACAGGGTGGGAGAATTGCCAGAATTGATTTTGAAAACGGACAAGCCATTAGAGCGAGAAAAAAAAGAAGTCTATACGCGAGGCAACTTGTAGTGGTATGAAACAATAAAGCGGATGAAGAAACCGAAAAACAGGAATCGGTGTATATATCAGGCAACATACGTAGAGAGAGAGATGGTTTTGAGGAAGGGTTTTGAGACTTTGTGGGATTATAAAATAGGTATTAGAAACTTCAAAACACAAAGTTGGCGAGACGTTGTGGCTAGACGTCTTCAGCAGAACATGTGTGAACTTACGTATCTAATAGGAAAGGAGAAACTGAAAGGTTGAATTGAATACCATACCAACGAGGATATTTATGTGACATGTTGCATAAAAACAGGAAAAGAATAGTTGGAAGGAATACTTCCTGCACAAGAAATACAATACATATAACCACGAATATGTGAAAATGTAAGGGTCAAGAAGGATTGGTTGTTACAAGAATGATAAGATCGATGAAGGTTAGAAAGAATCCTGGCTATGACAGAATTACAACGTGCCTTAATTCTTTTATAAATCTTACGCACCTTATCTATCCACATGCTTACATTCCCTCTCTCTCGCTATATAAGCTAATCTTTCGTGATCACCACAGCGAACTTAGTTTAAGCGCACAAGCGTAAATTGACGAGTATCTTCCTACCTGATAAAGGAGAATGCCGAACTTTTTTTAATTTGTTGGTGTCTTTTTTTAAATAACTTTTCATTATCTATAAAACAATTCAGATCAAGGGCCCAAGGGTAGTGGCCGATTTAATACTTATAGTTTTAAAAAAATCAAATACGTACTGTTATCAATATATTATTCCAAAATGAATCGTTGGTATAATGTGCAGTCAAAATTCGAGAATAATAATAACATAACATTCCCGTCTATTGAAAATCTGTCACTACCCGGAGGAAAACTGGAGAAAATCCCGGACCAGGATGAAAGGGGCTACAGAGATAATGTATACAACCGTGTCAAGGTTGCGTGCAGTTAGAAATAAATAGAATAAAAAGAACGTGCATGAAAAAAGGAAGTTATTTAGTATCTACAGTACTATAACAATGGCGTTACATAGTATACGACAAATAAACATCACTTACATCATCCGAAATCATATGGAATACGATATTTATTGGTAAATTGAATATCTCATTAATTTATTTTATTAAAATCAGTAATTCCTTTCATATTATAGAAGCAATAGAGCATAATTAGAAAACATTTAACCGCGGATTTGAAGAGATTCAATTTATTAGTATCTTTTAAATCTTTTGGAAGGGAATTATACAAAATTATTCCAGAATGATATGGGCTTTTTTTAGCAAAGAGTTGTTCACACTTCAGGACGATGAATATTAACCTTATTACGAGAGTTGTGCTGGTGAACTGGATTGTTTCTCCGAAAGTAGGGATGGGATTTTAAGAATTCTGTTTTATCAAACAAGTCTACTTATAAATGTATATACCTCGATGCACCTTTAATCCTCCAGACTTTGATGAACTTGTGATTCGCGTTAACTCACATTTCGTCAAAGAAGTAAACTGGTTTGAAGTCACTGCTTTGCTTTATATTATTATGCACAGTTCGCAAACCTCTATACGAGCTGTAAAACTTTCAATCGTTTCCATTAAAAACGTCGTTACTTTTACAAGATTTGAAATCAATTTCTTTAACAGTACCTTAGATGAGGAGACGGATCCAGTGTAATTTATTTTCTGTGTTAGGTCGTTTGTAATCCTTGTGGCAGAACTTGTAACTTTTGTGGTACAAAATTCCCCTCGATCATAATATGAAAAAAAATTGTATTTCGCAAAAAAAACCAAAAAAAACAGTTCTTTTACGTTACATACACGACTCCTTTTTTCCCCGGAGTATAAAAATTTACCACCGCGGTCCCTCGAGTTATTCTTTTGGGAGACCTACGAGAGTTCACTAATATCTTGCTTATATTGCAAGTATGGCACATAGTTATGTCGGCTGTTGAAACTTAACAGTTTACCGTATGAACGGATTTCAAAGCCTGTTCACAAAGTTATAAACACCATCCACCGTTTTCCGTTCGTGTTCTTCCACATTCGTTGATTTATTGTTGAACGCAGCTCCTCGGTGAATTCAGGAAAAAACATGTACCTCAATCAACTTTCGAATTATATTTCTTTAAATTTTGATTGGAATCACACTAAAATTCTTTCTATTTTCTGTAAGCGTAGAAGTCAGTCACTTCACGAAAAATTCAATACCACCGATTGTAGGATTGTAGCCCTATCCCTGTAATTGTATGTCACGACTGAGAAAATATTATCAACTCATTATGAAGACATGGTCCACACCTACGCCATGTTACGGCAATTGCGATTTCTGGCTTTCTCACACATCAGAGTATATATAGTAACATGATAGATCGGTTGCAAATGCTTGCCCGTTATTCTTGTGATATTGACTAGGACACTTAGCGATCCGTAATACATTTTCAGTTTGTTTCCCTTCAGTCTCATACGAAAAATGTCACGAGACATGCTTTACCTTATTTTAAAGAACAAGTGTATAATTTTGTTAACGAATCGAAATTTAAGACAATATGACAATATGACCCTCGGCCAACATGTGTCAGCTTTTTTTGTGTTGTTTGTCCCTAGGACAGATTTCAATCTGTTCATAAATAATACAAAATTCTCATCCTAAGTATTCGTCTTGAGGGAATTTCAAGAGAAAGAGTAAACATGTGGAATACGTGATGAAACGAAAGACACGGAAGGTTCTGGATTCGTAACGAGGTGCATTGGATAAAATGATTATATAGAGTTAATAGAGAAAATTCGAGGCTGCTCCACAACTGCAATTACCAGCTGAATGAAACAAGAGCAGTGCAGTACATTAACGAATATATTAACTCGTGTAATGATACATAAATACTGCTATCTATAAATCGTCAGAAATAATTCATGAGAGTTTACAAAATGTATAACATCGTCAAGAAGCTCAATATTATCGCAAAAAANATATATATATATAATATCTTAGTTATATATGTATCTATAAACATCTCTGCATTTCTATATACCATATTAATAAATATTTGTATAACAGTTTGTTTGTTATATTATAAATCTTTTGAATCAATTACTTATTCGTATGAATAATCCTAGCTAGGGTTCGCATTTTTTGGCATGGATACGGTTTTTCAAAATGGTTACATCGGACTTGTATGTTTTTAAAATCGTTCTAAATCAATAGAAACACTTAAGTTCAACCGAAATATGTTTCTGTAATTTGGATTCTTAATGTTTAAATTGATGCCACAGTAGCTAGTAATGACCTTTAAGTCTGATTTGACAAGTGTATTTTTTCCATAGTAACTTGTTTAGAAAGTTAGCAATAAGATTGAAATAAGTTACCGTGCATTTCAAGATTCACGAAAAAATCATTTAAGTTCATTTATGACAAATACAATGTTATCTAGTTTACAGATATAGTCCTCCCCGATTATGTCACAAAACAAAATTAGTATTAAAAGTATGATTATATCATGGTTTAAAAGAACAAAAACGAAATTTATGAATAATTTTTATGTTAGAGCTATGTTTGTAAAATCGGTTTTCAGATGAGCATATGGTTAACAAAGAAAACAAAGATTGTTGTTAACTTAGTTTGAAGAGTAACATCCATTGAAATGGAAAACACGTGATATCACATGTATGATGATATAATTGTTTGTGCGCCAGAACCACATCGGTCGATCATTTGATGTAAAATTAAACGCGTTAAATTAGGTTCTCCATACCTTTAATAACATCATGAATGGGATGGTAATTAATTCACACTCATTTTCTCTCCATTTATTCATGACCTGACTAATTCTAGCGCTAGAATTATTATAAAATAAAATAATTCTAAGGACATTCCACCAATTATGCCGTGCATTGTCCATGAAATATTTTCGATCATAAATTACCATAGCACTAGCCTCATGATTTATGAAGAAAGTTCCGAGCAGATTGGTTTGTATTACCGCTGCAATTTTAAATATGCAATTTAGTACTTAACATTTTCTCAAAACTGTTTTTGTTTTTTATTTACAGAAACATGTTTCTAAAAGATTTGTTTTCGTTTAAAGTAGTGTAATTTATCTAAAAAATCTACAATAGCTCTCAGTCAGTGTTTTCAAAAGTTATAATAAAAATAAATACATTCATAGTCAAAAACAGTACAAACTGCGTATGACAACAAACTAATTTACTCTCCGGAAGCAACCAAGGGACCATCCCATCTATTCCGATCAAGGACCCTAAGGCAGAGGTGAATTCAAAAATTTAAGCAAAAATTCCTAGATAAGATAAAAAGTTAGCTGCCAGTTATAATACTAAAGAATGTCAATACGTTCGTAATTTAACGCAAAAATTTACATGTACAAATTATTATCGAACTATAGATTATTCTGAGTATAGTGTTTAAGAATTGAAATAACATTAAATTCACGATTTATTATTACAATAAACACGTCCCTAGACAAAGGCTAGAGAACCTGTATAAGAAATCCGCCTCTACTTGAAGGAAAACCGGAGCAAAACCCGGGCCAGGATGGGGCTACAGAATTAATGTACACAACCGTGCCAATGTTGAGTACACATAGAACTAAATTAATATGAGCCATAAGACAACACAATCATGCAAGAAAATAGTTTTTGGAACTGTTATAAGTTATTTAAATAGTACTACGTCAAGTACTAAGTTTATATAGAAAACACAGGAAAATGAATATAATCAGTGAAAATATTTAATTTCGTTTGCATGTCAAACATAGCAATCCTGTAGAATTGGTATTATAACGATTCAACTTGGAAGAGTCGTTAGTTTAAATTTCGGAAGCCAATTAAAATGCACGAACGCGCTCCGCTGCGCCCTACGCTCATCACGTTCTCTCCTGTCTCCGTTCCCTCAAACTCCTCTCCTTCACTGAATTTTCTTTTCAAGTTTTCACATTACCACAATATGGTTGCTCTGTGTCTCAAGGCAGTGCGGTCTATTTCTAGTCCAATAACTACCAACTTAAGTCTCACCAAGAATTACAAACTGTGTGATAACTTTCGGCCTGGTGAAAGTGGCGACGAGACGGGGAGCGAACCCGAGATTCCTGCTTTGATGTCACGGGTGTTAACCACATCATTACCATCTCGTCGCCATTTTTACCAGAATGAGTCTTCTCTACATGTAGCTACTCGGTATTAATATAAATAGAAACTCTATGTTTCCTATCCTGAATAACAATTTCGATGATAATATTATCCCTTGACTACTAAGTGGCTTGACACAATAATTTCCGATAATTGTTGTGCACCCCAAATCGGTTCCAGCATGCTATCAGTCACATAACTGTACTCTAAAATTATTGTCCTCCTAGACCTCCCCTCCGTTTCTGTCACCTATTACCAGACCTGTCCCCAATGACTACCTCCAAAACATCTCTTTGCCTGCATCCATAGCCCTCCGCTCCCTGTATTCACCCTTCACTCCCCTCCCTCCACTTCCAACCTTTGCAACACGAGTGTGACGCGTCCGATTTCAGCTGCAAATTCCAGATTTAATTGATCTCCACTGGTGGCGCTATGAAATGAAATCCAACGCTGCTTTGTGTCAGATGCGCTCAATTTAGAAACACGACATGGCTACGAAATGAAGGAAGTGATAAATATTCTCAGCGCGTCCACCGATCGATGGGTTTCCAGATGGTGTCCTTCCTCCTCTTTCAGCCTTTCTTCCTCTCTTACGTAATCAAATCCTCTTATTTCATCTTCTGAAGTCATTCTCCAATTTCTCATGAAGATTTCACCTCTAATCCCTTCACGCTTCCTTCTTTATCCATCGTGTCAGACAATTCGATGGAGGTACTAAGATTTACTTTCCTTATCACTTCTCACTTTACGAATTCACCTTCGCATTATAAATTAAATGCAAATACACTTTATGTTCACGGAGATGCCAGCGTGTGAATTTTTTCAGAGTGAAACCGATGAACTCTAGACTCTGAGAAAATAAAGTTGAAAGTAACAATGATGATAGTTGATAGAAGAATGGATAACTCTGTCTTGGCATGTGAAAATTTCATACAAATATTGAGTACCTTTACAGACATAATAATGTAACTTATGTCTGTGTTGTATTATACGAGACTCGCTAGGAAGGCTAATCGTAAAAGACTAAGTATGTGAGGTTGTGCAGTGCCAAGAGTACACAATACGAGAACCTCTAGCATACTACAAGGTAAGAACAAGAAGTCAGTTCTTCTGTTATTTTTTATTTTATCTCCCTGAGAAAGTGTTGAAAAAGTGTATAGAGTACTATAATGCATACCAATATGCTCGTTACAAAATATTGTATGAAGATTCACATCGGATCTCCTACTTAACTCGCTTAATCAGATATCCATCAAATTAATAAGTGGTGCTGCAATAGTTAGGGAGCAAGTATTACTACTATTTACATATAGTAACAGAAAATATCAAAGAACGAAAAATAATGATGTCTTTCAAGTACACTAATTGGATGCCTATTCTATTATTTGCAACTTAAAAAGCTATTTTCCATGCAATCGAAAGTTTATTCTGAGGAGACCTTTTCCAGACCTGAATTATGGAAAGATCTAAAAAACTACGAATTATGGAAATAAGATTCTTCCGGGCCTTGTTGAAAAGGTTTTAGCTGTAGGTTTCAAGATATCCATTATAGTTTTCGCCAATGCTTGTGGACACATACGTTAATGAACATAAGTTAAAGATGCACTAATTACGTGGTGCCAATAGAGAGCATTGGCGATGGACAACCACATGTAATAAAATGCCGTTTCACTTCTCTATTTTATTTTGGTGAAGAATAAAAGGTTATACCACAAAAATTAACGAAAAGGTGGCAAATTCGGTGGGAAAAGGGAACAAGAGGACGAGTAACATATAAATTTATAAAAGATGTAACCTTTGCCCCCAGAAATAGAAAATGATTTCATTCATCGAGAAAAGAAATGGAAATATTAAGCAGCCAAGGGAAAATGAATGAATATTTATTCAAAATGAAAATATCTCACGATACACGTGCAATATAGGATCAGAAAATGTGCAACATATCTTATGGAAATGCCCAATTTATGGACCATAGAGAAGTGAGTATTTGAGATAGTACTTGAACATTGATGTCCTGGACACTCGTTTGTGTAACACCTTAATAGAGACAGGAAAAATACAAAATATTCAAGATTTATAGTAATAAAATTTGTGATATTTGGGATATTGTGAAAAATAATTAAGAGTTGACTTATCACACTTTGGAGATTATGCACTTGTATTTCCTTTTCTTTCATTTTTACCTCCCCTTCTATTATTTCATCGTTTATTATTTTGATATTTATTCATGAGAGATGTAAACAGAGTAGAAGGTAGAGAATGTTGAAATACCCTGTATTGACATTGTTTGGAGCAGGGTTTAAAAAGGTAAATAAATGTAAAGAAAAATGGGTGGTCATCTGTCATCGACAAACGGTCATTGGTGACCACTAAAAATGAATGGCCATCAATTGCACGGCCATTGGTGGCCATTTGAAGTGAATGGCTGATTGATGCTAACAGATGGCCACTCCATGGCCATTTTAACTAGAGGAAAAATTGTCCTAATTCATATCTGCTCAACAGTATTCCCCAACAGACGCTCGTAAAATGCATTGGAAGAACGGAGTCTCACACTTAACTCATATTGCCACGTTCAGGTTTGATTTTGGAAGAATGGTTGCTGCTGTAAGCCTGGGAGGCACAAACCTTTACGTATCCACGAAAATAGTGAAAGCGTAGCGGAAGTCTAGTGGTAGCGCCTTCACCTCTTCAACATTGCTGAGCGGTAGAGTATGGATTCAAACCTGATCGTCCGAACTCGATGAGGTTTTCAGCTGGGGTTACCCTCACTTATTCAAGACAAATTTCGGTTTGCTACCATACGTTTCCCGATACCCTAACATCTCTCCTTCTCACTTCTCTCATCCAAATCAAGATGAGATGAAAGAGCAGGTCTCATGGCCTGAACCTCGACATAAGATGAAATAAATAAATAAATAGGACATTGATGTGTAAATCTTCCATTTTTATTTTCTGCCGCAACCCCTCAGGAAATGAAGATGAACAGTGGAATCTCATGTTATGAATCACCTTGTTGTTTCAAAATTCATTTACTAATTTCACATGTATTCGTTATTTTACTATTTTTTATTACATACTCCTTTCCATGAAATTGTACTCGATGCTTGCTGAAAGGGAAGGAACACTAAGTTTTCTTCTGAGAAAAATACAAATTTTATTTCAGGCGCGAGTCAAACAATTTGTTTCGTGTTATAAACTGTGCTAAATTCTCTCGAAATCACATTATGCAATCTGCTGAGGCGTACGTCATAAAGTCTCTTTACCGGAATTACGTAAATTCAATGCGTCATACATTTTAACAGAATTCAATTTCAAATGTTAATTACTAATTTACGTTAATTACATTTCTAGCTGTACACACGGACGTTCGACGATGTTATCTGTGGAACGAAGTCTTCTTTCCTTGTGACGATATGTTCCTTCATTGATTCCGAGTAATAAAGAGAAAAGCGCCAATAACATGTATTGTTTCGTGTTTAACATGCTCTTAATCCCACTTCGTCAACCGCTGTGAATCGTTGTTTTCATGAGTTTGAGCATGAATGTATGTATTAGAGGACAATACAGATACCATTTGCAAGAGCTATGAACTCGGGAATATCGGATGCACATTGTGTTATAGCAATTTTACGAGTATTTCGCGGTTAATGGACGGGAATTGAGGCTGTGAGAGGAATCAGGTGGATTGAAAAGAGAAGAGGCATAAAAGGTGAACATGAGGGAGAAAGAGAGAGGGAGATAGAGATTACGGATAGCATTTCAGAATGTAAATGAGGAGAATCCCGAGGGTCTCCATTCATTGGAGCGCACAGTAATGCGAGCGATTCCCAAGCAAGGCATAGAGAATTTATTCTTATCGTTTTCTCGGGAATGGCGAAGGGAAAGCATGTCACTCTGATTTTCTAAACAGCAACCTTCATATCTACAAAATCACATCTAAGAACCTTTTCAAATCTACACTACCCCCACAAAATTGGCGGCGCAGTAAATTTATCGCTCCATAACTTTTGTGTTTTAAAATGTATCAGAGTGAAATTTTGGCAGAGGAAGCTCCTACGTTTTATCAAAACAATCCGTTATTGGGAACTGTCTGTGCCGCCCCCATCGGGCTGGGACACCCTTAGAGTGAAGAGAAATGTAATTTTCGAGAAAATCGAGCAAAATTATCACACTTCAAAATATCGGGGAGCGCTAATTACACGTATACAGACTCAATAATATGCAGTCCAGTAGCTGAAATTAAAAAATTTCC
>NNCF01127222.1:9963-34500 GCA_002313205.1 Laupala kohalensis
AATGCCAGACTCAGCTCGGGGCCCCGTGTTCGCCAAACACGTACTTACTAGATGTAAGCCCCCTGGGGGGGCGGAAATAAAGACAAAGGTGGGAAGTGACTAAGATCCTTTCGGAAGAGGGTCTTTAATTGCTCTTTTATTATTTACATTTCTCTTTTATGCTCCTTCAATATTGCTATGAATCGTGTAGTGTATTAAGGTATTATATCCATCAGAGCAACTAGGTTAAAAAAAACCTCCATAATGTTCAATATGATACTTTGAACCATTCCCTATCCAGTGGTCTTGAATTTTTATAACCTTATCGAGCAAAAATTTACATTATTTGACTTTAAATTACAATGGGTTATGGTGAGAAACTTTTGCGGGTTTATGATTTTTTGATATCTTGACAATTATCGGTTTTACATAGCGAATAAGAAACAACTAAAACGTGTCAATTAAATAGCAACACAATGACGTGTAGTTTCATAACTTACGCGGCATTTAATAGAAAAATTCAACAAATTTGCGGAAAATACTTTCCTACCAGAAATGGCAGTAGTATCTCATGATTGAAGATAACGTGATCCTCAAAAAACAAGGAATCAAACTAAAATCTAAATTTGCAATCAAGTCTTAAATTCAAAAAATAGTTTCCGAAGAACAACTGTAAAAATCAAAAAAGCGAATTACTAATTAATTAGAACTCCTTGGGTGAATATCAACAAGATTCGTGAATAGGTGACTAGGTAGTTGACTTCAGTCAAAGGGTATATATTACTTTACACGCTACATTTATTCTTGTTATATTTGATTTTCGCATTAATTTTGAGAGTGAATAAAATGGATTTGCATCATATTGAAATAATTTGCTCCAATTTTGTCCGTTTCGGATTTCGACACTTCAATTAAACGAACAATAATTGTACGTATATTCATGGATTTATTTTTTCGAGATTACTACTATTTATATACAATTCTAATATATGAGGTGTTACGGGAGGAAAAACCAATTGAACATGGGTTTTATAATTTAGCAACGCGAAGTTCAAATACAGTATATTCACACTACGTCGTTTTAGTTTTCTATTTATTGTTATATTTTAAGGATGTGCACTCGTAAAAGCCCGTTTATACAAGTGTATTTTTGTAATGATACATACCTCGCATGGAATATTCGCGGCACTAATTCGAATGGCAAAGACTTGTTAAAATGTAGATCGCGATCACTTGATTATTCATTTTCTTCGGTCTTATACTCCTGGTACTAGAATCACTTTATACATTAAAGCGATGTAATCATCCGGATGAGCTAACAATAGCTAAGAAGAGGATGACACGTCCTACGGCACAACAGCTCCTTTGATGGATTAAATATCAAGCGTCTCCGATGATGAAGAGGGATGAGAAAGCGTAGGCAATGGGAACTGATAACAGTGAAGTGGAAATACAGGGTACGGCAGAATGATGAACTCTTTTTTTCAAACAACAATAAAAAGAGCAGTTTCTAACACAAACACGTGGCACGATTTGTGCTACTACAAGATGCCAGGGTCGTCTGTCAAACTGAGAAAGGGTTTATCTGGATCCTGGATATGTATAGAACGATTAAACAAATTTAGAAAGCAATTATAATAAAACAAAGGAATTATTTCATTTGATGTAAATACAATGTCATTGAGAAATATTATTTTATTATCAGATATCAGGTTATAATGTAATAATAATAATTATTATCATTAACGTAAGTTTAGTATTCGTTCGTTAGGGAATCGAAATTGTTGAATTTTTACAGGCCGATAAAATGTCTCATTACAATAAAATTACTAAGCAAATTACTGTATTCTGACGCTCTATCACTTCCCTAGAGCGACCTGTAAATACTCTGCGATTTTAAATTAAGACGCAATCTCGCACGAACGTTCCGATTTCCGTGTAATAACGCAGTCCGAAAATAAAATTAGGTATTGCAAGGATTCGCGCATTGCCAGAAACAAATTCATTGGACTATCTTCCTCGCGCTCTTTTTAAAGCACTCGTGTTTTTTTTAGTTTTTTCTCATATTTGCACCGTGTCTACATTAACATTTTTTTGTAAAAAGGTTACAAGTAAAAATGCTAAACAGGTTTAAGGAAATTACACATAAAATTTGAACTTAAATATTAATTAACGAACAACACGTACCATAAATTAACTACAATTAGTGAACTATTGAAGACATGGTATTTAATTTTTTTCTCTTGATCATTACATCTCTTGGGAGCAGTTCGTCTTTTTTCTACTTTCCTGTAAAATAATGAAATGTGGACGTAGACTCAACACCAAATGATTAAATTAAACGTGGCGATTGTGCCCTGCGTGCCGGAACTCTCTCTTCAGGAAATTGTAGAAGCAGTTAACAGAACGTTAAAATTGATTCACTGCCGTCGTTAGCTTTATCGTTTCCGACCTTAATGCGAGTACTGCTATTCGCTTGTTAATTAGCTCTCTGATTCCAACGACTCTGTTAGGAAATCCGCCATAATGGATTGGAAGATCCATGCTTTCTTCATAAGAAACAACACGTTTTCTTCCACATTATTTTTAAGATCTCGCTAATGCCAAAATATTTTCCAAATTAGACAACGCGAAAATGTTCAATTATTCTATAATTTCGAATTTTCTAAAACTGTCTTAAATTTATAAATTTGCTCATTAAACAAATGATAATTGTCGTTGTAAATGTCGCGTTTATTGAATTTTATTATATTGTTTACTTTTACTTGTATCATTTCCATTATTATGTACCTGCTAAATGTCTCATAAAACTTAAAGCATACTTAAAGCATAAAACTGATAGAATAATTGTAATTTTATTATTTTTTCCTTTTTAATTCACATAATCGGAATGAGGGTCGTGCACAGGACACACAAGGGAGTTTCTTCTTATTTCATACTTGTGACTCTAAATATTAAAATTAATATTTATTACACAATTTTATTGCATACGAATCTCTTGTGAGAGATTGTCAAGCAAACTTTTTCCCCCGCAAAACATGTCTTTTGAGGCAACGGACAATTCTAAGCATGCTAAAGAATGAAAAAATTCCTTCTCTGAAACAAAAAAAATTATTAACGTTCTCAATCATCACAACCCATGTCAGGATGAATCAATGTGATTTGCTTCCATACTTCTTTCTGGGGATTGTTCAGGCGTACTGATAAACGGAGGGTTCATGTCTCATATGAACTTATAATTTTCATTGTGGGTATACACTTGAAAATTGTTTGATTCAAACACACACACAATGTAATGGCGAATGAAATTAAATGTGTTTACATAAGATTGTTGTCAACGCTCTCTAGCGGTGGTAAAGAGAGAAAAGTTTAGTGCGCGTAACGTTACCTGGCAGACCAGTTATGAACATGGTATAGTATCATATACCACGACTGAAAGAGACCATGACTCAGTAGAAGTCGTATCAAGATACTCGTAGCTTACAATTTGACGCAGGACTGTATTTCACATGTGGTATTGATTCAATGAAGTCCTTCAGTTACCAGTTATCTTTATTTTCTTAGAGCTGCAAATCCAATCATCTTCACGATTTACATATTTCTAATTTTAATGTACATTGAAATTAATTTCGAATATTTAGCATCGTAAAATAAAACTTATTGCAACAGACTGATAGACGGATTGTAATAACTTTCATAAATAACACAAGATATTTTGAGGTATTCCAAAACATAACAATTTTTGTGGTTACTAGTTACTACATATGTTGGAAGAATTTCTTGGCGATTGCAATACATAATTCAGTTCAAAAATAAAACGGAGTTTAATGAATGAAAAGAAGTCTGACTCGGTTCCAGCATCATGAGATCAGAACTACAAAAAGGAATCTACTCGGCACTTTGAGGACGTCCAACAGATGATAATCTGCTCCGATGATATAAACCTCAAGTGTGTTTCGTCAATTTCGGTTCACGGAAAATATCTGTATCCTTCTCTACTTCTTTTATATATCTGTAAATATGATCTTTTGACTCTTTCTGTTTTTCTTTTATCTCGGTCTGCGACGATGGATAACACGATATTGGCTAGCTTTCGCGAGGGGATACCTTTGCTGTCAGCATATTGATATACTTTACGAAGACATCAATGGTAACGAGATAAGATGAATAAAGGGTAAATTGAATTATACTAACGTTCTCATTACATTTTTTATTCTTTCCGGTGCAGTGGTGAGCTGTATTTGTATTGTTTCTATTGCGGTCAGACGAGAGAATGGTCAAAGGTGACATGTTGAAACATTCCCTGGTATTTTTTAAGCAGGAAGTGTTCAAAACAATAAGTATATATGTAAAATATTAGCTGGTAAAGCGCGTAAGAATTTTTTTTTAATTTTTTAAAATACCAAAATTGTGTATTTTCGGTAGGAAATATGTACAGGCCTCACGCTAGGGGAAGTTGCACCATCATACCATGTATTTTTTATGGTAGAATGCATATCTAAAACTGGAAAATTCAGTATAATCGTTACCACCACGAATCTGCTCTTTTACATTTTCACAATACAAGAGTTATAAAAAAAAAACGAGTTATGATTTAAATGTTAGTATCAGTTCAATTATATAACCTTTTAGAATAAACTGACAATTTAATTTTTAATGAGAAATATGTCTAGAATTTAAGGTGAGAGACAGAAGAGTCTGAGGTTTGGAAAGAGTAAGGAAGTCAACGACTGTAGGACACACCGCCTTAAACCAAACGCGCTACTGACGGGTGTTTGGTTCGAATTTGTTTGCCATCGCCTGTCTCGGAGGGTTTTTTTTTTATTTTTATTTTTTGTGAGGCTTTACGGCTCATGTCGACATCAAAGGTCATTGGAGCCCGAAAAACTTGTACAGGTAGGGAAAATGCAGTTACGCACTAGGGAGAGCCAACATGACTCTCCCCGCGTGTGGGACTCGTCGAATGATTCAACCCTACCCACTAAAAACCCTCCTGATCTACAACACACCAAAACATATCTCACAACATACATCAAATGGAGGGGAGGGGGCTAAAATGAGGGGGGCACATAACATGAGGGGGGACAAAGAATAAGGGAGGGGACAAAAAATGAGAGGAATGAGGAAAATGAAAGATACCCTAGCCTTAATAGCGTCTGGATCGAAAAGAACAAGAGGTGACCAAGGAAGGTCAGGAAAGAGAAAGGAAGGAGCCTCGCACAAGTAAGTGGAAGTAATGCCAGACTCAGCTCGGGGCCCCGTGTTCGCCAAACACATACTTACTAGATGTAAGTCCACTGGGGGGTCGGAGGGTTCTACAAACGTTCTCTGTAAGCAGATTCATTTGGCGTTTTCAACAATTTTTTTAATATTTTCAATTAGTCTTGGCAGCTATTATTTTTCATGTGTACTTATTATTATGGGCACTTTCTACTAAAAAGTATCAGGGTAGATTTCAACATGTCAGCTCTGATCTTTCCCTTGTGTATCTCATAAATTACGAAATTCGTTAATAATGATATTCCTCAAATGAACTAACTACAATAAACTTGTAAAACTTCAATAAACTTGTGAAATGTTGAACTATCTCACAAGTTTTGAATAATTTCGAATAAAATGCCCGTACACGTCATTCTTATCGTTCCCTTTGTTGTATGCGACCCTTTGGAGCTGAAAGACTATCCAAAAGTGGTGATGGAAGCGATCAAGACAGTTGGTATCGTAAATTACTAAACATCTTAAACACATTTTAATTTCCCACGTTGAAGACAAATTAAGAGTGTTCACTCTTAGGATCCGTTTTATGGATATTAAGTTTTATGACGCGAGAAAATAGTTATCATAGGCTCAAAAATTTTCTCCCAAGTCATATACAACGCATAGTAGTTTTTTATGGGAAGAAAAAATTGCAATACCACGGAGAAATAAATAAAATACAAAATGTCGCTAAAGTTCTCCGATTGCAATCTTGTCAGCTGTAAACCATAACCCTCAAAATGAACTAGAAGGAGTCTAAAAATGCGATACGATCATATCCGGCTGCCGGATGAATCTGTATTGGAGAACGGCACGAGTTCCTCTACCTCACATCCTGTGTCACGAGTTGCTTGCCCTGGAATAGCGACGCGCTGTTGGTTTTCGTTTCCGTTCAGACGCGAAGGGTTGCGGTTGGGCGTTAAGGAAGGGAAGGAGTCAAGGCTAGGTGAGGTAATAGGATATAAGAGTTATATTGAAATGACAAAAGGATACGATTGACGGATTTTTTTTCCATTATATTTTGAACCCGAGTGAAGATCACCTGGTTTAGTATAAAAACATTACCGACCTACATATATTTTCACACCTATACTGCGGCGATGATTCGTCCGAAAACAATCGGTGCAATCCAAAACCGACGTAATTATTATGTAGGTACTGACGTGAATATTTACAGAGGTAATTATTGAATCAATGTGAACCCTTTTAATTCGTTCCGGATACTCGAAAAGACAAAGCAATACACATTTTATAAATAATAAATACAGTAATGAAATGTCCACGTTTTGCCATGGTAACAACTTTATTTATGAAGCAAATAACGTTTTTACCATGGCAAAACGTGACAATTTCATTAATGTATTTATAAATACCAACTACTCCTTCATAAATACATTCAGTGCTTTGTACAAAAGAAATTAGATGAATATAAAAGATTTGGGGTCACTTCCCCTTATGGTATATCGGCACAAGGACCACTTTCCCAGTAAGTGGATGCACAATATACATGAAATATTTCCAAAGAGATTCTTTTCTGAGATTTGCCTAAAATGAGGGAAGACTTCATAATTAAACAAGTTTATTTGCTTTGTTTTCTGAGAATTGGAATCGTAGTCCCGTGGACAAGTCGACAAAATTCGAGGAAAGACGAAAATTGATGCAAATTTTTCGCGAAATAATCAGATACCGACAATAACAGAGGTATTGCAATATTAGCAAGCCCTAAATCTTTCTCATTTCATTGCATTGTCATGCATTTTGGCTCAATTATCCCTCTTCTATCTATCCTTAATGTATTATTTTATTTCGTTTCTCCAGAAATTTGGCTCTTCATATCTGTATAATAAACAGCTCCAAAAACTATGATCATCCGTTTCTACATATACACACCATATATACAACTTACTCTTAACTATTAAATTTAATATTAATACGTTCGTAAACACTATCAACCATCTATTAGTTCTCTTGCTAATTTTCTTTCTTTTTAACTATCATCTAATAACCGTGAAAACTTCATATTTTGGATAAATAAATCCATAGACACAAATCACATAATCATTTATACTACCTCCGTGTAATCTTTGTTGCTACATATGGAAAGAATTATGGGAGATATCCGTTGTATACTCTTTCATATTATTGTTTTACAATTCTGTGGCATCCCGCCATATAACCAAAGCTCACAATTGGTCTCTATCTTCAATCATTCTGAATCATCTATTTCTCCAATATTTTGTTCGACATATCGCAAATACTAACAAAAAGATGTCTTTTTTCTTTGAGTACCGGATGGATCAGTCTCTTGATACTAGTTTTTCCATTTTTACCTACGACATGTAATTTTATTTTCCGCATTTTCCAAATATCGGGGATGTTCCCTCTTTCGAGTCATCTTTTATAAATTCAGACTAGTTTTTCATGTACTTTCTCGAGACTATTTCTCACTATTCACTCAGCAAATCGAAGCCTGGTGATTTGTTAGTTCTCAAATTTTTATTTATTTTAAAGCCAAAAATTAAACTTTCGATACGGATAAATTGAATACAGCTACTTCATTTCTCAAACAAAATTCTGAGGAAAACAACTACTAAATTCCCCAGTCTACGTCATCAGGATCTTCAGTAGGTGTTCATCACTCACCAGTGGCGTTATGAGGAATGGGGGTGAGTGGTTCAGACTGTCCCTGGTGTCACGTCAGACGGGGAGTCGCCAGATCCCTTCCCCCCACCCCAAACGCGTGTCAAAACGAACTTTACGTTTTTCTTGAAGTTTATTATAATAAAAAACAGCATCTTGTAAAGTATATGCTTCATAATTCATTCCGAACATTCAAACTTCAATATACTTTCTAGTTGATGAATATGGGAGAATGTGTGGGAAGGAGAGCATCTTTGTTGTCTTTGACTTAGGGGTCTCAACATCTAGAGTCGTTCCTGTCACACAATTGTTTTCGTAAAAAAATGCAAGTTGATAAATATAGGAAAGTACAGTACTTATTTAATGTTACATGGTACGCAATATTTAAAAAAATTCCTCTTTTTACATTCTATTTGTGATACACTCTTTGACCATAATTGATATTATAATTATGACGATAATTAGACTGCAGTTGTTCGATAATGCTTTCTAAGGTACTTTCTCACCGGCACTGGAACATTGTGAAATCGAATGGTTCCACCCTTCTTAAGCCAGGGGGAAATGTGTGTCTGGGGTTCACAATAAACGAGATAAGCTTGCATCTGTGAGACGGTTAGAGCTCTGTTGAGATAGGGAAGGAGAAAAAGTTCTCCAGCAGCATCCGGAGATCAACAACCATTCGATCGAGTTGGTTCCACACAGCTCGATGTTCAAGACAAAAGCACCCGAGTGATCTAATGCATCGAGTATATGCAGAATATAGCCTTGTCCCAAATTGGTAAATCCAAAATATTTGAACGTAATATCCAAATAATTTTCTCATAATATTATTACAGATATAAATGTAAATATTTTAAACATTTTTTTTGTTTTAACTTCCGACTTAAGTTCGTCGTGGTGACAGCCACCAGAAATTGAATTAATTCATTATTTAGGTAATTTAGATTGGTTCAATGATTCGCTGATTTCTTAATTATTTCTTCACATAGAGCAAAGTATTATAATGTTCATAATTTATTCATATATTTGTACAATCTTTTATGTATTCTGAACGACCAATAACACAGTACCTTTTGTTTCTTATTCATGCTTTTTTACAACGTAATTACCTAATGACTAAATTGAGAGTCAAAAAGTTGTAAAAAGGTTATAAAACACAGTAATTGTCTACAATTAATTATCTAAACATGAAGAATCATCCGGAGCTCTGTACGAAAAAAAATTATTTTTCTATAAATAAATAATTGATAAACATTTGAAAAAAAATGATTCTTTCACTGGCACTACTAGATGAATTATTCAAAATCTCTCAATTTTTATGACAATTTTAGTGTCTCAAATGTGGGTGCAAGAGACGGCATCAAAGTTGCCAAAAACCCCACTCCAGCTACAACCACACAGAAGCAGAAGCCAATGGAGACGGGAAGCATAAAAATAGGCTCCTCATAATTCGTAACCAGAAGCCACACAGATGAGAACGAGGCTGTTGGAAGTCCCCGTATGGGACGGTTAACAGGCATTCATCAGTGATGTAATTATTTATCGTAGAAGAAACATAGAGGATGATAGTGAAACGATGGTAATGGGGAAATTATGAAAGATATTTCAATTGATTTTGTTTGTGTACCATTATTCAGGATGTCAGTAAATATTGAAATCTCAAATATATCAAACATAAAGATATGCGATTTTCACTAAGATAAGTTGAGAAATGCGGCTAAACATTTACCGTATGGAAAGATTTTTTTTCAATGACCAGGAATACGAATGAAAAGATCTAACATTTATTGAATTTGTACGAATAACTGAGAATCAGTCATCAAAAAGGTCAACACAAAACAAGTATTTCTTTCAGACAAGGGAAACTAGACGGTTTTTATGTAGCAGCCGAAGAAATTGCCCAGGCGTGGTGCAAGGTCACTTTCTTAGCCATGATTTATACCAGGAAATGTTTAATTTAACTTTCTAACTATAAGGTTTTTTAACTGTAATTCCATAAATGTTGTATAGTTAATCACAATTTTCCGCTAAATGAGGTAGCGCAAACGTAGCAGATAAGCCGCAAAATCACACTAGGATACACACGACCAAACAAGGTAAAATGTTTTGAAGCAAGATTATGTTACTTTACGTTACGAAATTTCACTTATGCTTATCACGAAACGTCGATAAACAGCTTATTTTTAATGCATTGTTTATTACCGCACGGTTTTTGTTCTCAAGAATAAAAAGGTGAAATAATTCAGTGGAAAAATTGGCAAGTATTGTCAAGATAACCACATTATACCGGGGCCTAATGAATGATTAGTAATGTGTACCCAATAGTGGCTAAGTTGTCCATGACTGCAAAGGATAAGTTGGTAAGAAATTAATGTGATTTGTGTTTTCTTATTTCCTACCACAAGTATTATCACTAACCATAAATATTGACGAGAGCAGTGCAATTTAAAAGAGTTCAGAACATGTAATACAGTTATTTATTTATTGTCTTTTCGCGTGGTTCGGGCCATGATACCTGCTCAACCACCTAACCGTGATTTAGGTAAGAGAATTGTAAAGCACAGGTGTTGGGTTGTCAGGGAACTTCTTGCACCGAACCGACACATGTCTGGAGTAGGTGAGGGTAACCCCAGCTGAAAATCTCGTTCGGTTGAGCAGGGAATGAACCCATACTCTACCGCTCAGAGATATGGTAGAGGGATGATGCTACTGCTTAACCACCGCTGCCGGGGGACGGTGAAATATTAATACATTGGAACGTGCACACCCAGTTTCAAGAAAATAAATAAATTTTTGGTAAATAAATTCATTGTCGAAAAAGCCGTTAGAAGTTGCTTATGACAATACGAGGAGGACATTAAATTAATTTACTCTCCTGAAGCAAGCAAGGTACCACTTCATCAATGCCGATCAAGGCCATAAGGCATAGACGGGTTGAAAATTTCAGCATACCTCTACGATAAGAATAAAAAAAAGTGATATGATATCAACGAATTTCTATACAATACAAAAGTTTTTTTCACAAACACGTGTTATTAAATATTTAATTTATTCGGAAAATATTGTTTATAAATCGCAACTATTAAAATAATTATAAATTCGATATTAAATATTACAATAGTATTATTGAGAGTTCTGCTACTAGGTAAAAGTCTAGAGGCCGTGCATATAAAATCCTCCTCTACCTGAAGGAGAACCGGAGAAATACCCGGGCAGGACGAGACTACAGAATTTATGTACATAATCGTACAATACGCAACGCAAGTTTCATGAAATACAACGCAACATTTCCATTGGATTTTAGTGAGAAATAATCGGATGAAATGCGGCTAGTAATGAAGTTCGGAAGCTAGAATACAGCTCTAATAAAGCTAGAGGAAGTGGTGGAGAAGGATCCATGGACAAACTACTAGAAATTAGAGGGAAATTTTCCTCTAAATCATTGATCGCCGACCGTTGATTCGAGGTGGTTCATGTAATGTGTTTCATTGGTGTGCACTGCTCCTTAGATTTTATCAAAATCTAGACAATAATTAATTCTCGTTCTCGCCTTCTGAACTCGTCTCAAAGTTGGTACGATTTTGCCTCACCCATATAACAGCACCCGTCAAGCACAGAGGGAATATAGCAGCGACTATCACATTCATAACAAAGAAGGTTGCTCGTCGCGAGAGAATTCGGGCAGTATGAGGAAAAAGCATGAACATGACGTAATGTGCCATTTAAAGTTCGCACATTCCCAGACCTGCATCACGTCCTCTGTCAAGGCTGACTGCAAATACAATGGACCAGCGTAACAGTCGCAGTTAGGTTCAATTTTGCTTCGGAACCATGTATATTAATATGCAAATGTCCCAGAATTGCTTTGTTCGTTTTCTACGTAACTGGGAAGCAAACACACAAATGAAGTATATAGACCATTAAAAGATGTAAAGCTGATTTCCTATTATTTCATCAGTCACCTTTCCCTTTCCGAGAATCCAATATAAAAACATTTAAAAGTTATATCATGGAAAGAAGCGACTTGACTCTCTCTAAAAAATGTTATTGGAGTACTTCAGACCTGACAATTGACAACTCTTACCCGTCTGCTCACTCTCGTAGAAACAATATTCTTAGGGAATTGTACGCGAGTTCAATTATGCATTATGATATACTATTCATTACTGTTCTGATGTCCTGTTTACATAGTTTAATATTAAATATGAAAACTAGTATAACTTGCCTGCAGCTATCACATTGGGGAAAGTAGTATATGCTATATTATCCAGGTAAATAAAATAATCTTGCTAAATTAAAACAAACGTTCATATTATCCGACCGAATGTTAGTTTCATTCCATTTCCCGTGACATTTAATGGATGATTTCCCGTGCAGTTTTGCTTTTGTTATTCAAGGTATTATATCCGCGATGGATGAAGTTAAGTTGTCAATTATTCACGGAGTTCTAAAAATTATTACTCGCATTCTTGTCTTTTGCTGTTGGATGAGGACAATTATATTACGAATTTAAAATATGATGATAAATTTAGATTTGCGTTTGACTCACTCTCTCTCTCTGACGAGAATCACCTGTCACTTGATACGGTTGACATTTCCGGTGGAACTGTTTTTATTTGCAGTTTTTGTGGAATTATTCCGCGTAAAATTCGAGTCAAAACAATGTGTCGTACGAGATGCGAAACCGATATTTGCGTCAAAAAATATAAACCGAGAGAGTCTCTTCATAAAGACCCTTGCTAAATTAAAGATAAATGATTCAAAATTTACAAATTTTAATCTTTTCAGAAACAAGTGAAGACTATCTTATGTATTCTTAGTGGCTTTAGATTCTAGAAGAGAACTTTTCTTCACAAACATAAAATCAATTTTTTTTGTTTCAAACGCATTGAGGTCGTCTTGTCTTCATGTGAAACAATTTGTAAATTTATTTCAAGTAAAATAAAACAATATTTGGCTAAGGATCCTAAGGAGCTTAAGAAGTTTCTCCGATAAATCATAACCCAAACGGACTGCTTCTTCTCGTTTAGTGTAAATAGATTGAGGTTTCAAACTTCGAGTATTGAAATAAAGTTACCCGCTCAGTATCACGGAAGTTAAAATAAAATCGCCAATTCTAACACTGGACTATATTTATTACAACCGTGTTTTTCGTGTAACCAGAGAGTGCATATTGCGTGTTCTTTTTGGCAAGGTCATCCACAGCGGTTCCTGTGGGCTATTTCCCCTCGCTTTTATTCTGATTTAGACGTCAATGACGTTCAGTGTGTTCCAAAATGGATGGCCAAATTATTGGTTTTTAAAAACTATTAAGGATAAATATAACAGATTTTTTAACCTCAGTGGAGTCACGGAGTGCTCAAATTACCATTTATTGATCCTCGCACCTACTCAAGTCTACGAAAACTTTCTCACTTCTCTTAAATTAAACTACACGATTGAAAACTTTTTGGAGATGTTGAAATGTTTTCCTTGTAAATTATTAGTTTTCCACGGCGACAAACAATTCTTGGATACATTACGTGGTAAATACTTTTAAAGAATGAATACGACTGTCAATAGAATTACTTCGAATCAAAATTTTTGACAATATTCTCTTACATTACACTTCAAAATGATACAATACTTTGAAAGGATGTATTATTCATTACAAAATTTGCCTGATTCCACTTTGATTATACTTCAGAGGAAGCATACATGTTATTTTTGCCATCTTTATGGGTATCATTCAACCAAATTTAAAAAGAATATTTATTTTCTTTGTTAAATTTATTTTTACTAAAATATTATCAGAAATTATTATTAAATTAACTTGAAAAATTATTTATATATTATATTTTGTCGCAAAATACACAACTTTTTGAGTGCGGTGAGGTTTAACAACATTTTAACTATGTCTGATTAACACTAGTGTTCCCCTGTAAACTTGTAAATTATTTCTCTTTGAATTACTTAGTTTACTAAAAACATTTCTTTTTGGTGGTAGATATTTGGAAACACATTTTCTCACAATATTTTAGACGAACAAAATATTAAGAGAAATCACTGAGGAAAAATAGCCTATGACATTCTACTCAAGTTCCAAGAACCAACTTACCATAACCGGAAGCAGTCTTGAACCTAAAACATAAATAAAAATTACAAAATGTTAAATATTTGTCATTTCCCAATACAATACTACAATAATACCAAGTACAATACAACTAGTTATATATAACTTTAGTTGTACCATGGTCTACTACAAAATACAAATTAAACACATACAAAGTAAATTAAATTTTAAACAGAAACTTTTGGTATTTTGGACGCTCTTCTAACATCACTAATTATGTTTCAGTCATATTAGTATTAAATGAATCAAATAAAAATGCACCCCTTTCATACAAGTACAAATTCATAGAAGAACATTCGTTTTGATTTAAAGTCAAATCTAACATTGTGTCGAGAAAAATCTAAATTATAAAATTTGTTATTTTTNATTGTCGGACAAAATTGCTGTACTAAGTTACGAATTTGAGTTTTCATCGTGGATTATAGAAAAATGTCATAAAAAGTCTTTAGGAAAGCTCTTGTCCAAATAATCAAAAGTGTTAATTTTTATACATTTACGAGTCGAGTTGCTTTTATGTGAATTTATGATTAATATTGCGTAAGATACTTTCATTTCGCTACTAAGCTGCTTCGCAGAGTCTGGGTCAGCTGATAGTCGTTGGTGCTTTGGTGGGGGAGGTCGTCTTCCACCAGTGGCAGAATTACTTACGCGAGAGTGTGTGCTCCCCTTTTAGCGCCTACATCCAGAAGCAGCATTATCTTGTCTGACAACTAATGTGTTTATAGCAGCGGAAGTGTTTATTTTGTTTTCAGACTTGTACTTGCATTGGCGTGGTTCTTATGAAATGCACTTCCGTATAGAATAACATAGCGCTGCATATAAAGACTCTTTAAATGGGACGAAATGCTATAGAAAGGATGAGTAGTAAAAAGTAATGTAAACCACGGTGATGTTAATTAGGAATAGGGATCAGAGTTTGTATATGAAATGAAGAAAACTATTGTCGCTTCATTTGGATTTTACAAAATTAAGTCAAATTCCAGGGGCGATCACCCTATCATATGGTGGCAACTCCGTGGAGCACTTGAATAGTTCATAGACACCTCTATAAATCCAGCAAATCATAGAAAAAACTGCATGCTTTCCCCATCAGGTTAGTCTTCGTAGAAACTTTTTGTAGTGGGTAGGATTCTCCATACGGATTCTTCCTGTACCATCGTGAGGATTCCTTGCCCCTCTTCCTGTCTCTGAAGCCAAGTCTCGATCAAATAGCCCGACGGGGTCTTTTCATTGCTAATAAGGTGACAGTAGCCATCACCATGGTAGTTTTTGCTGCACAAACCGCTGTTCGTCGATCCATTAATTTAAATCAGAGACCAAAGTCAAAAGAATCCAATAGAAACGAGTCGAAGTATTTAGTTTATCTTTGAAAAATTTCCATTAATTAAACAAGGTGTTCTTCAACACGTGACTTGGAACTTTCATTCCGATGCAAAGAAAACGGATATAAAAGCACCTTTCCGTCGTTGAACAAAACTTGCAAAAAAATGATGAATTCACTGATTGCTCTGAGATTATCCTTCGTAGATAATTCAGCAGCTCTCGTCTTTGATGTCAAGTCACATGAAAGAACAATATAGACAAAGAAATACTGTTACCAATATCAATCCTGAGTGAAATAGGTTGATAAGTTCCTCTTGTGTAAGTGGAGCTCCTTCAACAAATATAAATACTACCCTTCAAATATCCTTTATCTATAACGAGTATATTTGAATATAGGTTTGTCTCAAAAACTAATCGTGAAGGGAATTAAGAAATTTGTCTTTTAGCACGACTATGTATTAACATATTATTTTCTTAAAAAAACTACTATGAGCCTAAAAAAATAGAAATCTAACAGGGGATAAATGATACACGCCGAGAATGATTGCGACATACTTAACAACACCTATGTCTATTCATACACTTTTTGGTTCAGATGTCCCAACAAATACATGAATAACATTTTATCAGGCGGTACTGACAATGCAAATTCAGCAAATTGTAGTATAAAACCTACACGGATGTTATACTTATAATAAGAGGCTACATATAAAAACCGAAGTCGATCTCAAGTTGAAGGAGGCTGGTTCGAGCGCTACTGACTTACCTAATTAGCCCTCGCCTGCTCTATACAACTCACTTCCTCAACTCTTCTCAGAAGGGAAAATATTCGCTCCTCGAGCTATTAGATTACGTTACGCTGCATTAGGTGAGAAATACGCAATAGTACAATAGTATATGCAATAGTACCAAAATTTACGAAATTGATGTCGGCACGCTGTACAAACGAGATAATGAATTGTCCGCCAAGTTCCTTCAATGTAACACAGGCGACTCACATGCAGCACGAATCACACAATGCGGGTTATGCGGGCGCCCTTTCCACCCTTCAGATCATAATTGAACTTGACCTCCTTCCTGCTGAAGGAACAGGCTAATACTATGCATTTCATCTCCGAACGTATTTCCACACATGCTTCGATAATTAAATCATAGAATATTAAATTATATGTTTTGCAAAAGAACTAATTCAACATGAAGTTTAATGTTTATATAGAAATATGGTATAGAAACATATCGGCTAGCCCTGAAGACGGATATAACCATTGCGACGTGTTCACTTATACAGGAGTTGAATTTAAATGAACTTTACATCTCTAATAGTTGATGCTCTAATGCTTTAATTTCTAATGCCATACTGAGGTAATCTTCACTAGGCCAGTTGTAAATGTTTTGTCCGTCTTGAAATTACAAGATCAGAAAATAATATAAATGAAATATATAATTCATTGACACCAGAGACCAAATGTTTTTCAATAAATCGACTTATGCCGATAATCTTACATCTGAAGGAGAAATCCTGTTCTTAATTATCCAAAAGAATTTTCCCGTGTACATTAGAAAATAATATTTTATTAAAAACTGAAGGCAGTTTTACTAGATAACACCATCAATAGAATTAAAGACTTCTTCAACAAGATAACATTTGATTATCTTACTATCAATCTAATGCGTTTGCAAAGAATTTATACAATACGTAGTGTTNAGACCAAATGTTTTTCAATAAATCGAGTTATGCCGATCTTCTTACATCTGAAGGAGAAATCCTGTTCATAATTATCCAAAAGAATTTTCCCGTGTACATTAGAAAATAATATTTTATTAAAAACTGAAGGCATTTTTACTAGATAACACCATCAATAGAATTAAAGACTTCTTCAACAAGATAACATTTGATTATCTTACTATCGATCTAATGCGTTTGCAAAGAATTTATACAATANAATTAAAGACTTCTTCAACAAGATAACATTTGATTATCTTACTATCAATCTAATGCGTTTGCAAAGAATTTATACAATACGTAGTGTTCTACGCGCTATTACAATTGTGCAGTAGCACACGCAATTTCATAAATGCTGATCTCACTTTTAGAAATTGTTTGCTCGTTTTTGGTGCAACGCTTTATTGTTCTGTTTATGCATGAAATTCCACTTCATCATACTATATGAATTCCAACTTTTTAAGTTCCTTCAGATGCTCACACATTTTTAGGTTTCGCTTAACAGGCTGTTGCTTGTTTTTTATCATTTTTTCTCGAAACAGTTACGGCTGTTTCTTGAGAAATTGTTTTTCCTATACATGAAAACGTTCCTTATTCATTCATGATACAACAATGAGAAAACCTTCCTTATCTAAAATATTTGTATATTATAAGTATTTGGTAATTCTATTGAAATGATATAAGAACATTATTTTATTTAATAACATTATTTAATAGATTTTATTAACAATTATCAAATATAAAATCAAGATACATAGCCACACTGCCTCTCATAAATTTAGTGTATATTAAAAAACAGAAACCAGAAATATAACATAATAAACGAAAGTATATTCTGTATTAAAATATATCACTATTTCGAAAAAAAATATTAAAAAATAAAGGTTTTTCTACTTCTTAATGAAATAATCTTCTTCACTAGAAAGTTCGCACGGTGCAATCCAGCTTTTCACAAGCTTTCAGAAGCAGATTTGTAACCTCACCAAGTTTTCTGATAATAGTTTGCAATTGTATTACTTGTCTCAATCCAAAATTCATAAGAGATTAAAAGAGAATATCATTTCCAGTAAATAAATTGGATTATAGGCAAATGTTCATCCTCTTGTTCCTCTGTCAAACAGTTGAAGATATTTTTAAGTATATTTATATGTAAATAAGCTCAACATTAAAAACTCCCATTGAAGATGTCGGTTTGTACATATAAATATAAGTATATATCCTCGCAGATGTGAGGTGAGGTTCTTTACTCTACAAACACATTATAAATGCCATAAGCAATCTTCAATTAATACATTTTTGTGAATTGTTTTACAATAAAATATCTCATACATTAGCTGACCCGACAGACGATGTCCGGTCCAAATTTCAATAAATTTATTTGTGATCGTTTTGTGAATTTTCTGAGAAGATATTTTAAATGTGCAAACAAAGTAAAAATAAGAAAAATTTCTGAGTGATCATTGTATCTATTAACGATTGTAACCATGGATATTCAATTTGAGGAATACATTCAGAAGTTCGCCGATAGGAAATTTTTCATGCGAGATGCATTCTATGGGCAGTACACCGCTGAAATGTTGGAAATGTGTGATGTTCCTGGAATGTGATCGACTTGGAACTAAAACAAAACAAAAAAGAATCAACCAAATATGTCGTTCCTATCCTCAGTTATGATCGAGAGTGCATACAGAAATTTTGATTTTGTTCAGTTTGTCCGAATTTTCCGACTTTCCGATCTTTTCCTGAAAACGTTTCGAGGACCATAACGAACAAAACAAAAACAGAATTACGCATATCCATTTTTTGAATCGTGAGTTATGGTCTAGAGTTCGTACAAAAAAGTCACAAAAAAGCACTTTCAGTTCTTCCCGAATTCTCCAATTTTCCAGTTTTTCTTTCCTTAAAAACAATGTTCTATTACGAACATTAAAAAAAATTAGTCAAATCTGTCCAGCCGTTCTCAAGTGATGTACGAACGAACAGCATTTAAGTTTTATTTACATAGATTTCATAAATTTTTACCTCAAAATTATCAAATACATCACGAAAAAATACAAACCCGGTAAATTGTAGTGAAAATTCCTACAATAAATGAATAAAAATGAGTAAATGAAGACCATAATGGAAATCGTTATGGAATAAAAAGATAATGATGTCACAGATTGTCTCAAGTCGATTCCCCATCACTGTTTTTACTGAGTACGGAAAGGATAATATCCTCGAGAAATTTCATAAAGATCATAGACAGAAAAATTTCCAATTAAAATTTTAGCTCAAGTCCGATTGTTCGGAACGTTTGAGATTCCATTTGATTTATAGGAATATGCGAAATTAATATACGAATTAAAAGAATTATCCCGAGGTTAGATGTCTTAGGCCCAATTTCACCAAATGTAGAATAATCGCGATTTCCTTAAACGTGATTAGGTAAATGGAATCGCGATTACATTTTATGCGTTTCACCAAGCAAAACTAATCGTCGATTAAGTTGCTCAATGTTTCTGAAGAATCTCTGGGTTGGTAGTAGTTTTACAGTGCATTATGGGTAATTTGAAGACAAATGACGGGAGGAAAACGCATCATGTTGCTCACTACCGCCACCTAAGGACACCATAGGCAGCAGCGGGCCTCCCTCGTGCCACTGAACATAACCTATAAACCGAGCTACGAGCAAACAAACAAAATGGACGCCATATTTCTCGCAGTTCTGAAGAAAATCGCGATTTGCGCTGGTAATCGAAGGGTCCCCGAACGTTTAAGCGTTAATCGCGATTTTCTCGTAAATCGAAGATGGTGGAACGCGCATTTTGATAATCACGATTTACTGCACAGAAAATCTCGTTTAAGACATTAAACGAACTTGGTGAAATTGGGCCTAAGTGACTGGGCTATAACTGTCCCAATACGAATGAAGCAGGATAGTGTGACTCACTCATCTTCAACGCATAGGAGCCTGAAATGTTGATGGGATATTGCCGTACCATAACAAAAGCTACCGTCCGAAGCATGACCGGGCCGGCTATTTACTCACAAATAATACCTAATACTACGTTCCTACTCATTACTTAATTTTATTTCTCATAAGTAGACTATTGTAAATACTACAAATTCAGAGTAAAAGATTTTAACTCATGATGCAATGTATTATACAACTTTTTATATTTAATCTCATTGTTCATGTGTGCTTTTCAGACGAGAGCGATGTAAACTCAGCGTAACTCTACCCATTCATTGACAGATGACCTAGAAGAAAACAACTCACAATTATGGCTGAAGACTTGGAGGTAAACATTATCTTCTGTTAACGTCTATAACTTAAGATCAGAATTCAATCATAAAACGTTAAAAAAACTAATTTTAATTATTAACAACATAGGACGTAGAAGCATGTTAGGCGCAAACTAAGCACATAACCATTTTTATTGAACTTCTGTTCTATTCTGTTAAAATTAAAAGTAGTCATTATAACCGTAATTGATGAATTATGTTTTATTACAAGCTACGACTCATTATTACAAGGCTTGAACTGAAAGAATATTTGAAAAATAATGTCATTTAGCTTCAGTTCTCCTGTTTTGTTGCTTTTTGTAGAATGACGTTCTTAGTTGTCCGAAAAGAGAAGACAAATTTCATATCGTTCCTTCCTATATTAAATTTTTGATCCGTATGACAGTTTCTAATAAAGGTTCCAATAGAATTTACACGCGAATTCATTTGAAAACCGTATCTTTTGAGGCTTGATCCATTAGAGACAACTTCCAATGGTTTTATTGAAATATTAATGCCGTCAAGTCCCACTTTTATTAGATAATTTATTTTTTTCATGAAAAACAAATTCAGAACAATTATAAACAGATGCCAATTCACTCATATTTATTTATTTATTGGAGGAGAGAAAATTATAAATGAAACCAAGAAAGGATATCCTCAGGGGTCACATGGGGGAACACTATTTTGGATTGTCTTGATAAATGAGCTGTTATAAAAGGTAAAAGAAAAGGGATAAAATAGTCGCATATGCCGATGATTTGGCTGTATTTGTTCAAGGAAACTCAAGAACAGAAGTGGAACACATAGGGAATAGGATATTGCTAATTTGTGAAGCTTAGTGTACATAATCTGAAAACAGTTGCGTAAAAAACTATTGGAACAGTGTTTGGGATGAAAAATGTGAAAAAGAGGGAACGAATTTTGTGAATAAGTGGAGTAAGGATAAAATTTAAGATGAAAAATATGTACCTCGGGTTGATGTTAGATTCAGAAATATCATAGTATCTTAATTTGAATCAATAGAAGTGTGTCTGAATTGGTTATGTTGACATGAAAGCGACCCTTAGGCATGAATGCAACCCGCCAATATTACTCTATGGCTACAGTCGTATTGGTAGAGGAGTGAGTCTGTGCGGAATGGTCGTCTCACCCACGCCAGTGGAGAGTATTAGTACCATGGAGCTACCTGCCCCGCGCCACCCTCATTGGTCATTCGGGTTGAATTAGATAAAATTTCCATTTTATTAAACTTGTTTAATTTATGATGAATTAAAAATTTACAAAATATATTAGAGTTGGACTCAAAATTATAAGAAAAATTATTCCAAACAATGTTTAGTTTTCTGTTTAAATAGGGGGAAACAATTTGTAAAAAAAACAAAACAACAACAACCGAAGTTAGGAACTGTATAGTTTAAAGTTAGACGCTCCAACTACTCCACTGTTGTAATCACTTGCTTTTCAGTTTCTTACGAAACCTGAAATTCATCAAGTGAGTCTCTTAGCTTTCTCCCAACGAACGTGCATACAACAAAAATTGCTCACTCGATAAAAATGATGAAATATCGTTTTCTGTACCTGATATAAAGTAATCACTTAATTGAGACTATGTCGTTTATAAGTTCAGTTTCTCCATTCAATTACTGACTGTGCAATTTCGTAAAGTGATAGCAAAATGGGCCAGCGACGCTGAGCACACTGTCACTGAAGCAGATACTTGACGCTATTCTGTAGATGAGACACGCATCAATGTCAAGTGTATTACTCTTTGTTTGCTCCATCTTTTCGATAGAGGTCATCTTCTGTAATTTATCTGTCATCACATCTCGTAAGAGGATTAAGTAGTAAACTATCCTCCGTTAGCTTTCACCATCTCCTATAAGCGGTGTTTTTAGTCGATGCTGATCTGACATGTTTATTTACTTCTTTTATATTTTATGATTTATTTTTGAATGTGGCGATGTTCGGATCAAGAGGTGTTCTCTCCGAACCACTTTTTCAAGATTTTCTAGGAACTTTTAAGGTCATATATGGGTGCTCGAGATTTGAATGGAATGGTTTTCACTAGAATTATTAGATAATATCAATCTCAAAATAACAAATAATTATAGACAATAATATGATATAGATAATAGGCAATAATATGATATAGAAATTATAAAAACATCTATAATGTACTCTCGGCGACAATTATCGGCCTTGTGGTAGGTGATCATCGAAATTGCCAACAGTATGGAAAACAAACACCTCATCACAATGCTTCAAAAGATTGAAAATTTTGTTTCTAAAGTTCGTAGCATCGAATACGATGAATATCTGGAATAAATATACCAGGAAGAGAGTGTGGTACTATTCTGCAGCTGATTTTCATTAAAATAATGCAAGTCAATCAACGTTATTACAATCTCAATGTATTTTTTAAAATTCAGATTAACAAACCTCAAATGTGATTAAGATTCATAATGCAATAAATAAAGAACTTAAGTTGAATTATTTTTATATGTTGAATATGAAAGGAATAAAATTCTTTTAGTTAAGTATTAAAAAAAATATATACAATAAAACATATGTTTAGAAAGCAAATGGCGTGAACATCAAGAAAGACATCATCATTTAAACTGTATATGCCTACTTTTAATCATTAATTATTCTTTACATAATTATTTATATTTGTTTATATTATACGTAATTATTATATTTTATAATTATTTATATTAACCTATATCTACAAATATCTTTTATTATTTTTCAATGATATTTTGTGTTTGGTTTTGCACAATAATATCCTTAATATATATGCTCTGTTTTGCTAATGTTCGGTCTAATTCATAAATTTCATCTCAAGAAGCGCTACTGTCCTTCCGTCCCGCCACCAGAGAGCATTAGTAAACGCTGATTTCTTACTGTCAAATGATGTTACAAAGATTCTGGCAATATTACAATTAGTAAATATACATTAAAAAAACCAAAATTCATTGAATGATTGAGAAAGAGTTTTGACATTTACCAAGGTCTACGAGAAAACTGAATGAGTATGAAATTAGGTCTCATCAACCCAAAACGTCGATACTAATACTACTTTACCCGATACTAAAACTACTTTACTGCAAATGGGTTACCTTTTACAATCGAGTCTCCAAGCATAAACTTTATGACCATTGAAACTCTGTTTAATATACTGTTTGTAACTCTTAAAACGAAAGAATGATTTATATTGTTTATATCTATCATTCTATACACCATATACGATAATTCTGCTCTGAAAATTTGTTTTGTCTTTTTTGTGGAGTTTTAGGGTTCGTCAACAGCAAGGTCATTAGAGCCCTTGCAGATGGGAAAAAATGCAGTTTCGCACCATAGAGAAGAGACGTAACGACCCCTCCCCGTGTGTGGGACTCGCCGAATATCTCGATCATACCCTCTAAAAAAACCCTCCTGAAGTCAACAAATATCTAAATACGAAGATGAGAGGAAAGAAAAGGAAACAGTTGCCCAATACGTTATATAAAAAATGAAAAAAATTGAAAATTACAACTTTCAAATTACGGAAACGAAGGATAAAACGAAAGAAGGGAAAAGGAAAGAAGAATGAAAATTTAAACCCTCCCGAGAACTTGTGGGAGGAGCCCCGATCTACTCATAAAATTCAATACTTCATCAACATAATCCGTTTCATTTCCGAGAATTTTGAGTAAATCTGCAGCCAGACCAATTTGTCTTCGTATTCTCGTGTATTTTCTGCAATCAGTTAGTTGGTTATGCACTGCCAGAGAAGAGCTACAATCATCAAGTGACAAGAGATACCAGTGTGTGAGAATACAATGTCCTACGCGCAGGCGGATCAACAAGACCTTGTCGCGCCTGTAGGTCAGGAACTGCTTCATGATTTAACAGAGGATTTGATAAGTCGGAGCTTATTCCCTTCAACAGTCAACCACTCATTGTTCCATTAACTTGAAATCCTTATCTTGATGGCATTTAGGAGATCTCGTTTTGGAATCGTGAACAAATCCACGCGATTCTTGAGGTATGCCGCCTTTGCGGAAACGTCTGCTTTCTCATTTCCTCTGATTCTCACGTGTCCCAACAAAACATTATGTTTTTTCCATCACTTAGGAGCGAGAAAAGCACATCCTGGATGTTCTGGATCAGCTTTTCAGCTGGATACATAGTCTCGATTGCTTGAAGGGCACTTAGAGAACCAGAACAAATCAGGAAATTTGGTCCACGGGAG
>NNCF01127222.1:42675-59053 GCA_002313205.1 Laupala kohalensis
TTTTAAGAACTTTTTAAATGTATATAATATTTATAACTGATTATTTAATTTTTTATAATACGTTAAAATGACTTCATAGTTTTCGTGTGGAGGGGAGATGGATTCCGGGTGAAACATCGCCATAGTTTCAGCTTGGTTTAACGACTTCAACCGGAAAGTAAAACAGAGTCTTTCCGAAAATTGCAAACATTGTAAATTTGACCGCTTGGACAGAATGTAATTAAAAAAATGCTCTCAAATTTAAAATGCTCGCAACGGTACAACTTGGCCAATGCAAAGTATGTTTTACAAAGTTTAGTGAATTAAGGTTCTTTCATTCATACAATTTTCAAGAACTATGATTTTTTCTTAAAAATGTTAATACTGAATAACAATGAGAAACCTACATTTGTGCAAACTTACATTAACTAAAATTTGCAATTGGCCCTCCATGAAACTGCATTTTTTCGCTTCTTTTACACTATAGTTCAAAAGGTCTCACAATAATCCCTTTGAATGGACTAGGGGTCATTGGTTAGGGGGGGTCACTGAACCACTAAACAAAGTTCGAGCCACCTCTGCGGCAGTCTTAAAAAAAGTATTGGGATGACGGGACAATGTTGTTGCCAGTTGAGGACCATTTTTAGTATTTCTCGACCGGGAAGCAGAAAATTGTCTCCTTTACTATCTGGCTGACTGATGGCAAGCGATCTGTGCCGTCAACATGTTTATACGTGTCAAACTCGACATTGTTAATCATATTACTGATCATAATAAGTAATCTCTTTTAAACTCGTGCCGAGCTTTGGGGAAACCTATGGTTAAAGAGAGTAGTACTTGAAAGTTAACGACAGATAGTGCTAGTAGCATTCCTTTCGTTTGTATGTCCAGTCTGGTACCCTTTGAGAGATTTCTTTTAAAAAATCGAACCGCCGTTTTCCTTTCTCCGGTGTGGTCTGAATTTCTCGAGGTTTGTTAAAATTGCATCTCAATGACAATAGCACAATATAGAGAGAAAATCTCTCAGATAAAAGTTTCGTATTTTGTCCCATAAAATCTGCATTTGCAATAAAAAATGGGAGTTCCATTAACAATTTCAAAGATCTCACCTCAAAAAGGATCCAGGAGGTCCAGTTTTATCACGTGTGAATGGCTCAGTTTAAAACATAAATTTTATTTAATTTTTTTCTACGACGCTTAGCTTTCGAGATATCTTGATGTCTTCACTTAAAGAGACCGCCCTCTACAGAGGGTGAGAAAAAACATACGATATTTCAAATATGTACGGATAGTGTGATGCATTCAATGAGCATACAAGAATGTTATAATAGGGAGAAAATAGGTGTGAGAAAATTAGTGCTTTCGTGACGTGAGTTAGATCGTTCAGCTTCAACCTCCTCTTGGTGATGCGTAATGCCACCAAGGTGGCTGAGAGGTGAATATTGCAGAGAACTACTAGTGTGAAATAAATGAAAATATGTATGAGAGACAAATAACATGAAAGTAAGAGAAGAAGTTACAATAAACCTAATACAACGCGCATATTACGTAGTAAGGGCGTGAGCTTAGGAACAGGGGGTGAAACAGAGAGGAAAAATTAAATAATGATGATAATACTAATACTAATAATAATAATAATAATAATAATAATAAAAAGGCTGTTGGGACTGCATCTCAGTACCTACAAAGATGCAGAAATATGTGGTGCTCTAAAGCTCTATAGGTATACATGCTCTATAGCTCGAAGATTTTTAGACAGTACCATAAGCCATACATAAAGCCTTGGTGATATACACGCATTATGCATTATTTAACCAATGAAACTGAGGTTCATTTAAATAATAATAATAAAACGGCAACCGATCGTTCTTTGAATATTAATCAGTGCACCTAGGGTTTAAAATATCGTTAATATTTCATACTTTTTGAATCTGGGGAAAAATAGATTGATGCGAAAAATATTTGAATGTATACAAATAAGCACCTAGAATACGCTGAAGATAAGGCACACGAACAATTTACTCCCTGCAGTTACGTGCTGTTCACTGCCTGTGGCCGGCTTTGGAAGTCGAGGTGGGTGGTGCAGTGGATAGCACACCTGCGGCGAGAGCAGGGGCTCCCGGGTACGAGTCCCGCTCCGTCGCTACTGTCACCTGGCGTCGACGATGCAACCTTTCCTCCACGAATAGGTTCACACAAGTTAAGAGTTAGAATTTACGCCCTGCTCAAGTGACTTTCGCTCTCTACTTTTGTGCGGCTTTTCATCATAAGTTTTATGAAGTTTCGCCTTCCACGTGGTTGAATTCAAGTTGCGCTGTTCTGAAACAGTTTTAAGAAACCCCGCTTTCTTAAATATACTCGTTAGCAGGAAGACGTTCTTAAAACTAATTATTACTAGTCTTTCATTTTCAAAATATGTGTGTATGAGAGAGAGTGAGTTTGATTGAGTTTTTATGAAGTGCAGCAAGGGTCATCAAGTGATTGTCTTCTGTTTCAGGACGCGGTGGACCAGCAAGAAAAATCGTTGCTTTCAGAACATTTTTACTGTAATCAGAGTATTGCTGCAACAAAAGGTGAGGAAATTGATAATAATGTTGTGAGAACATTCATCCGCAACGTGCTTCACAACTTACTTATTTCTTTAATCGTTAATTCTTTCATTTTAATGAAAATAGCAAAATATTACGTATTTTCTAAATAGTGTAAATCATTGAGGTACACTAATCCTATTCTTTTCTTATTCAATGGATAAAAGGTTTCAACATAAACCTATGGCACTAAAATTGAGAAAAAGGATAAATCATTTAATTAGTAAAATATGGGTCTAAAATTGAAGCGCCTGTCTATGTCAATGGGTTAGACAGCTTTGTGGTGTTTGTGCTTCCGATACGTAAATCATAATCGACCATGAGCAAATTTTCTGCTGGCAGCATTCATAATTAGTTTTTTGGCATTTTAGAAAGTTCTAATAAACATGGTCATCTGTTAACGCCAAATTGCCATTCATTTTAATGGCCATTCACTTCATAGCTCCCAAGGACCGTTTGGCGATAATAGATGCCATAATTACTAGAGAGATATTTTGTGAAATATAGTGGTCGTATTGACTGGTGACATTGCGAAATAATGTTTTAAGTTAAGATTGAGAACAATGACAATGTCATAAATATATGAAAAGTTACAAAACAAATGGAAAGCTTTTCTTGTAAGGTTAAGTTTAGCATATTTTTTATTCAATAAATTGAACATTACAACAAACAACTTCAAACAAGTTCGCCTTAGCACAATTCCACTCTACCAGTGTCAAGTTATGGGAGAAACATCACACAATCAGCATTTGATTTATTTTAACTTAAATATTCGTTCTAAAACATGTGTGCTCATTGCAGTATTTGTTAATATATTTGTGCTCTATCTAGCACTTTTGTTCCCATGTTTTAAGAATTATCGAATTGGACGTGTTGCAAATACGTTACATGTTACTGGATGAAGGCAATGTGAAGGACAAAACAATTTTTCGTTATCGTCCCGGATGTCCGTCGATTCGCAGAGTACCGTACCTAACAGTACTCGTATATTGCTGACCAGCCGAGTGAAAACTCCGAAAGACCTTGTGAACTCTCGTTACAATAACATAAAACACACACTTTGAGGTTCGGTGGCATAATGAAGTTTTTCATGCAAACTCCTAATGTTCATGTCTGCTCTGTTCATGAACGTAAATTCAATTTCATAGATGAGCTGACATTAAATATGAATTTACAAATGAATATCTGAACAAATTTTGAACTTAATTTAAAATTGACTTAGAATATGACACTTTACTTGTAACTGAACTATGTCAGGCACTACTAGGCCAATCTCTAAAAGTTATTTTGAGATTTTTGAGTCTTCAATTTTCAGCTAATTAAAATTGTAGTCTTTAGTCTTTACAAACCTACCTAGGAAGTAATTTTTTAACAATAATTCCCATAATTTCCCAACTATATGTGTTGTCTTGATTTTTATCAATACTTATTTCTGACTTTTTAGAAATGTCGCTAATGCGTTACACTGTTCAATTATTCAAAAAATCAGAAGAACAAATGAACATAGCAAAAGAAACACTTTATTGAAGGTTTTCAGTATGCCTTAGTATTGTTCAAGATGGTGTGTCATTGTCCTTTCTTCGATTACTAAACTGGTAAATCATCATTAGAACCAGAAGTGCAGGTATTAGTGTTACAGTAAGGTAAGACCAAGAAAAGTGGAACTAAACTTTCAGATTAGATTTAGACGTGAGTCTTTCCTGGATACAGTTATAAAACCGTGCCGTACGTGAAGACATTGGGAGGAAATGACATCACGTGGAATTTGCTACGCTTCAGGTTTTACGACGCCGTCCAAGTTTTAAAGGACTTTTGTAATGGCACCAATTTCATTAGTTGACTCCGTGTTTACTGCCTTTCTCTGTAAATATACCGACAGATTTGTCTCCTACAGACGTCGGCAACAAGCAAAGTACGGCATTGATTTTAAAATAATGCATGCTAATTCTGTTTCATGTCGCTGTATATCTCCTCATTCTGTCACCAACTCTTCTGGAATCAGCGTTTCAATCAAATAACTTGCTATGCTTCGGTGAGAGAACTTTTTAGTGTTTATTGGATATTGGTCAAACCAATTTCTTTACTCAACCTATGTGTTTTTACTCTGGCAAAAATTCGTGATTCGATGTTTGTCACATTCACATTTCGATAACTAAGCGTTCCGGAGTATTTTCGTAGTGTTTTTTTGTGGGTCTTTAAAGCTCGTCAACGACAAGGTCATTAGAACCCTTCGTATAGTATTGTTTTCCGTAACTAGGTAATTGTGTCTTGATCGATATAATATTCAATCAACGATTAATCTGAAGTACGAGTGTGTATCGTCTCCTCCATTAATAAATATAATTGACATAATTTATAATTTACAAAAGTCGTCTCTTTGTTATTGACATTTAATTTCAATTTATTGCAAAAGAATCAGTTAAGAACTTCGCATGACCACATGGAGGACAAGAAGCTAATTTACTACTCGTACGCAAGCAAAAGATTCCCATCATGTCCCAAGTACCCGCAGACAACGTGAGACATAAGACAAACCCAGGCCGAATCTCATAGTATCTCGGATGGTTCCAGAATTTGTAAGACCGATTTCGAATCCACGTGCATCTGCAACGACATTCTGGTTGCAAATTTCAATGTATTAGTCGTGTGGCAGATAGTTGATTAGTACACATCGAATTAAATATAGAACGTTTGCACAATTAAACAATAGTGTTAATGATTATTAATATCTAAGCGGAGAATGCTGTGATACGGATTTATATTTAATCTCAAACAAAAATACCCAACGCCTGTATTGACAGTATACAACAAAACTAAGTATAAAATAAATTTTCGTCTACAAATGGATGTAAATTTTCTCACTTAGTTTTTTGGACAAAGTATTGTAATGAGGTATATTCTGACGTTTTATGACCATTCGCCAACAAGAGCAATTTTGTATGTCTTTTTAGGTCAATACAAAAATCAAAATGAAAATTTTTTAAAATGTAAAGTTAAATTCGATTTTAATTCAAGTGATTGTTCTCATTGTAGTTTTCGAAGGAGATGCATCGAGATACGTCAAAATCATTCTCTTTCTTTGTTCTATTTACAATAAAAATCAGTCAACCGCGGATTAAAAGTTTTTTTACATATCGATCAACGCAGAAAGAATAAACAAAATTTTTAAATATAGCAATCATGTTAGTTTCTGGGTGAGTTTGAACATTGAGGAGCAAACTTTGGATACTCAATGTTTCCGACAACAGCAGTCTTCCAACACCTCAGGTCGCACAAAAAAGTCTCATTTTATTTGTTCTCATGCTACCTAGATACTATGCAATTACAATATTTATTATTCAGAGCGATCTACTTTCATATTTGTAATGTTATATTCAACTTCCTCCTACAAGTGTGTTTGAGGAAAAGAGAGGGTATAAGCAGAAAGAAATCGTGATTACTCTACATGTGGCATTTACAAGGCACATTACCAACCCATTCTCCTATACTCTCTGGTCATTTCTCATTGACAAACCACATAGTTTTTTCCTCGAATTATTTAAAAATCAAAAAATTATTTCAGCCATATAACTGGCTCAATTGTACGTTTAGGAGAAAGAAGAAGGGGGATTACATTATGACTATTCCTGATAAAATCTGTTGTTCCAAGAATTTTAAGACAAACAAAATTTCGTTCTCTTAGAGCTGCAAAATACTTTGTAAGCAAGCGTTACGTACAATATGGAAACGAGAGAGCAATTCAAAAACAAAAAAAAAATAAAAGGATTTTCTAATACGCAATGAAATACAGATAGAAAATAAGTGAATATTTTTGTGCTTTTTAATTTAATTCGCGCTCATATGTAATGGTAACCAATATTCACATTAACAGAGGAACATAAGAACATTCCCAAATTCATTTTGTATTATTCACTTAAAAAGGCGTATCTCAATTTCAGAACTTTCTATAAATAGTATGGAATTTTACTATTTTTTATGTTTCTAAGTTGCAAAATATCTAACAGAATCAAGTAGTAGACTTAGCAAGCAACCTCTCAATTTAACAGCTAAATGGAAAAGAGAAAAGGATTTTTCTTATAGCGGGCCTTTTTGTGTAAGAACTACTCCAGATTCCACTTCGGTTTCTCGAATACATCCTCATCCGATGTAGTAATCAATTTCCGAGAGCGACTCATTCAAGTTTCTCGGCGATCGATCAAAGACCCTGTCTATCCGAAAGAGAGAAATTTTCTTCCTACCCACCACATATTGGAACTGCTCTTTTGTACGTTAGATAAAAGGGGTTGAGATAAGTAGGTTTCAAAGGCTACATCTCCTTTGCTGGCGAGAGGACGCACGACAGTTGAACCTTCGGGAAGCCACTCATCCTATTCCATGGTACTAAAACCGAAGCTCTAATACGAGCACCTTAATCCCGAACAGGATTAAGAGCTACTGTCGATCAAAGGACCAAATGAAGATTTCCTGTTCGAGGACACAAGTTAAAAAGGTTGATTTACAGCTGCTGTCGACAGTATTGCGATTTAAGAAGCTTGGGAATGATTTTACCCTTGCGAGATTCATTGATTCGCGAAATTAAATTTCAAGTTGAAGTGTCTCAGTTAATTCTTTACTTGTTTATGTTTTCTCTTATCTAGATATTAAAGAGTTTTCAATGATTTGTTCACTGTGTCTAGATACAAATGATATGGAGAAATCAAACAAAAATTAATGTTTCCCCTCCAAATTCTGCATCTTATATTTTTGCCATTTTTTTTCTGGTATGAATTCTATTGCTTCAGTATTAGACAAATGACTATTCACAATAATTTGTCCATATTTTTCACAAGAACAAGAATTTCTCTGCTGTTCAAACAAGAAGCACTGCTGTCCAAATAGTGACCCATGAAAGTCCATTTACGGCCCGATTGTTATACATTTTACATCAAACCTATGGAGGCACAACTACCGTGATAAATCTATTCTGTCAAAATTAATATTTGATGTTACATGTCCAGTGAGAGAAAATAGAAAACTGTGTTCAGAATTACCCCGTCATACATTACAATATGAAAACAAAGAAATATACTATTTAATTATTCCAAATTGAAATAATATAAATTTGTATATGACAATAAAAATATTGTAAACGAATAAATAATTAAATATGACCCATTAGTTTGATTCGTTGGTCGTATTTTCATTTTTCGAAACTCCCATCCTGTGGCGGTCCGATCGATCGATCGATCGAAAGTGAGAAGAAAACAATTTCAAAAACTATTTTCTTGCATGATTGTGTTGTCTTATGGTTCATATTAATTTAGATTTATTTGTACTCAACTTTGGCAGGGTTGTGAACATTAATTCTGTAGCCCCATCCTGGCCCGGGTTTTATTCCGGTTTTCCTTCGGGTAGAGGCGGATTTCTTATACAGGTTCTCTAGGTTTTGTCTAGGGGCGTGTTTATTGCAATAATAAATCGTGAATTTAGTGTTATTTCAATTCTTTTGATTTTTAAACACTATACTCAGAATAATCTATAATAGTTCGATAATAATTTGTACATGTAATTTTTTGGCGTTAAATTATAAACATATTGACATTCTATTAGTATTATAACTCGCAGCTAACTTTTTATCTTATCTAGGAATTTATGAATCCTTATCTGCCTTAGGGCCCTTGATCGGAATTGATGGGATGGTCCCTTGCTTGCATCCGGAGAGTAAATTAATTTATTGTCCTTCACGTGGTCATACGAAGTTTGTACTGCATTTTCGACAATACATTTATTATTTATTATTATTTATTATTATTATTATTATTATTATTAAATGGCCCGTCGGCTAAGAGAAATTCGACTTACGTGACTGCGACACACATACTATGTAGTACTAAAAATGACACAAATTTACTGGAGTATAGCGTAGTCTCTAATATATATTTTTCTGCAATTGAAGAAAAAAAAATTATCTCTTACCATTTCATTACCAAGATATCTTCGAAAATATAATAGTTTTAATAAATTCGCTAGAAGAACTAGAGATACCTTCATTTTAAAATAGTCCGTGGTAGAACGACCTCTATTTTCTCTTTATCCTTCCTCGAACTGCCAATTTTCAGCGGTTGACAGGCGAAAATAGGACTTGGTGGAAAGTTCCTTGTCACTTGGAAGACAGTCTTGCGTCTTGTTAAAACTGTGTGACACATTCGACCGTCTCCCGAAGGATACGAACACTCGCGACTCCTTTAAGGCTTTTCTGCCCATAAGAACTATCGGACTGCTGTACTTTCACTTCAACAACTTTCTCGTAATTATGTAATTACAATTTGAGGTCCAACTCTTACGCGCTTACACGAAAAAAAGTTCGAAAAAAATATTTTTTGCAAGTGTTAGCAAAAGCTGTTTGAAAGAGCTGAATTTCTTTTCTCTCTGTCACAAGTTTTTGAACCAATTAGATCTAAAAGTGTATTTTAAAAGAACATTTAATTATATTTAATCTATTTTATAGTCCTATCTCGGATATACTGGTATAATAAAACTTTCTTTTCAGAATTCTCCTCAACGACCTCAAAAGTACCTTTAAAAATAATATTATTTGATAATTTTCAATATGCGTCAAGAATTCAGCACCAGTTGTCAATTTTATTTTGGTTGCTGGCAATTAAACCTGGAATATTTACAGAAATAATTTTAAACTATTAAAACTTGGAATTCTACAATAGACAGGGTACATTCAATACAATTCAATACATTACAAAAATTTAAAACAATTCAAAATATTTTGGATCGTTGAGTAAGAGAAAAAATTTTGAATCGTAAAACAAATCGAACAATTCAACATCGATCAGCGTGTATGAATATTTCTTGACACTTCAATTATCTTCAAGGTTAAATTTCAAATAGAAGTGTCCTCTTGGGTACAAGCTGAAGTGCCAAGCATTTTCTTTGCATTGCTTCTTGTTGAATTCTCCGCTATTATAGTAACACATCGAAACATACCATAGACAATTAAAAAGTAACACATCGAAACATACCATAGACCAAATTAGCCACACCGGGATCGGTTTTTCTTCTTTTTAAATCTCTTCTGGAGAAAGAGAATTTATGTTCCTCGATGAGCTTCTCTTTGGAACCAAAGTATCGATTTCAGTGAATGAGTCTACTTGAACACGTAGTGCCCTGCTTCCCGTGCGTGTTCCGTTTGACAGCACTGACCTACAACCTTTACTCCTGACACGGTTACTAATTAAATAGTTAGTAGTGGAGAACAAATAGCTGAAATGATTAGAGAAGATCTCAACTTGTTTTTAAAAGAATGTATGAAGTTTATATGAAGAATGAAGTGAAATGACAATACAAATTCAGATTAATTATACAATAATGGAAGGGGACGACCCAGTGTAGCTTTAGCTTTTTAATTGCAGCAGCTTGCGCAAAATATCGGGACTATTCTATGAAGTCAAACTAGGGCAGATATTAAACTTTCAATTGAAACAAATATTTCATGTAATAATATTGAGTGCAACATAAGATTTATTCCTGAAATAACACTATTTACGCTACCTTTAACCATTTTCGTGGTCTATGTTGATTATGCGCAGCGATCATTAATTTTTTGTTATAATTAGTTAATTAGAAGTTATCTAATATATCATATATCTGACTCCATAAATTGATAATATATCTGACTCCACACATTGATAATATATCTGACTCCACACATTGATAATATATCTGACTCCATACATTGATAATATATCTGACTCCATACATTGATAATATATCTGACTCCATACATTGATAATATATCTGACTCCATAAATTGATAATATATCTGACTCCATAAATTGATAATATATCTGACTCCATAAATTAATCCAATATCAGAAGTATAATGGTGTTGATTCTTTCTCTGATACAATTAATTAAGCAGTAACTGTGACCATCGAAAATAAATATTAAATATTATTTATAAACTGCGCGTGTTAAATGAAACTATTGAAATCATTTTGGAATGTTAACACAAGATTTTATTATATTATTAGTTGTGATTGACGTAAAGTCAGTATTCAACTTTTTTACTTGATTGATTGAAGTTGTTAGATCATACAAGAAATATTTTCTACATACATAAATTAAGAAATGATAAATGACAGTAAAACATAATACACACAAAAATATAACCTGAAATAAACACGTAATCAATACACAAATGACATTATTACTAATAAAAATAAATATATGAATGTCCAATCAGTTGATACATGTCAATATGATTTTTAGCAATTGAACGATTATATCGTACTTGCATTCAGACTTATCAATGATATTTAAACATTTATAATTACTGAGATGATATTATGAACATTTATAATTACTGAAATAGCGATTCCTTCGACTCAAACATTAATTTATGTCTCAATTTAACAATTGTTCATGTCTGACTCACGGTAAGCCGGTTTTGTAATAGTCCAAATTAAATTCCAGATGTCTCTGTAGCCTGTTGTACCACACTATTTATATCGGTGAAGATTTTGCTCGATCTTAATATAAATAATTTTATAATTTATGATGCAACGTGTTTAAAACGTTGTGCTAACACTAAAATGAAACACGAAAGATATTTTAACTTTAATCCGATCGCAAGAAACAACGCGAGATCGGAGCTCCCGAATACCACGTGCGCATGTGCACGAAAATGGCACTCGAATGTCAAGAAGACGTCCTTCTTCGCCTGTCTTTTGTTTTACTACGAAAATTTCTGATTGGCTCCATCTGATGTTATTTATTCTTCTGTTTAATATTAAAATTATATCGTCCTATTCTAGCACAGTATATTGATATTGATCACAGAATGTACTAGATCTTGTTATTGTTGTATAATAAAATTTTGTTTGTATAATGTTTATTATTAATAACTTTAAAATGTTTATTCTTCACAATTTGTTTATTCTTCTGCCCATTACACATTAACCACGGTCAAGGGTATGTAGCTCCGCTACAACGAGTACTGGATTATAAATACGCCCTTTTATTACTATAATCACGCACCTAAAAAGAACTTATTAAAAAGGTGTGATAAATTTCTGCAGAAGGAGAATATAACTTGAATACAATACCTTTCATAACTGTTCAACAACGCGAAAGTCAAAAATAGAGTTCGAATAATTCATTCCCCATTTTTTGAGCGAATATAATATTCTTCTTGTGTGATATCTCTACATTTAAAAATCTTGCAAATACTATATTTGAGGAATGGTTAAGATATAAAGAATTTCATTTTTTAGGAGGGCAACGCACAATCGAACACAACGATACCACTGATAATTTATAAAGAAATACATCGTTGTTTTTTTTCCTTTATCCTGCTCCGTGCTTTTATATCAATCACGAAATAAAAAGTATTTAATACATTTAACTAATAGTTAAAAAAATTGCTCCTCTAAATTACTAAAATGAGGAGGAATAAGATTGTTGCGTAATGATGAACAAGACATTGATTATTTTGTATTATTTGCCATAAGTATATAAGTAAAGTGCCATGTCATACACTAGCACAATGCTTTAGTTTTGTTAACTCGCGAGTAACTCGGGTGTACGAAATTTTTCTGTCAAAACTCCATCATCTATAACAATAAAATAGTTTCACATTCCTTACTACACCAAAATTTTGTCTCATTATTGTTTCAAGCATTCCAAACCCTCACAATCTCAATGTAGATCGACAAACAATTATAAGTGTTTAGTTCAACGTAACCATTGAAATGCAATGTGCTCATCATGAAATGTTCGGATGATCGTAAATACTTCTGTCTCTCCTAACCCTCTTGAATATATGCTCTCCTTGTGATAAATGTACATGTGAAAGTTGACTTCATCTTTGTTACATAAAATGTATAGCAAGCACTGAAGCTGGTTAACAACTCTCCCTTCAAATTTGCAACTTCTTTATTCAATTCAAAATATTTTCATCTATTACCAATAAATAGAAAATCGCTGACAGCTAAGTTTTTTCTACCTCCTGAAAAGTTATTTTTGATATTCGAGGTTAAACTTACTATGCGACGTCATTATCGTGTCTTAGAATCTCACAGTTCATATTGCTTCGATTATTCATTGTTCTGTTTTCTCATTTCTTATAATATTTTCGTTCACACTTTTAATAGAAAAAGGTTATTTTAATCGAAAACTTAAAAACTTTAAACTGTGACAAACTATATGACTAGTTAGGAAAATCGATCCAATTTCTTCTAGTGAGCTGATTCATTTTAATGAACTTAAAAAGTAGTTAATGTGCGATAGTGATTGAATAAATATTTTCGTGTCAATTTTCCGCACGAAGAAATTTTTTTTAGCGTGTCATTGAAGAATTCAAAGAAATACGAAGAAGTATATTGTAAAACTAATATTAATGGTAAAACATCAAAGGTAGATGGTTGGGCTGCAGACAAGAGGTTGGGATTCGAATACTCGCAATACATAATTTTCATTCAAAAAACTAACATTCAAGACTATTCAGTGGACTATGATGACGTACTCTGGACCAAACATTAGGATTGGGTACGGTTTTTGGATTCTGTTCTCCATGGCATGTAAGTTGTCTTAATTGTTCTCAATTGAAGTGTCACTCAACGGTTTGCGCCGAAGAATGTGATCGCAAGTTGCAGCATTCAAGTCAATCAAAATGAGCGACGTATCTCTGACCCTACTTCTTTCAGTTTCACGAGTCTTGATTATCAATCGACCCATATTCTCTCATTCTCTGTTTAATGTTCATTTTGTAGGGAAAATTCAGGAAAGTTCCAAATTCCAATTGTCTGGTCATCACAGTCAATGCCCATTCATCATTAAACCTCGCTCATATCAAGTTGAGATTCATAAGATGTTAGATATCACTTAATATTCAGATACACTAAGATTACAAATTATTGTCACAAAAGAAATACATACTGCGGGAGACAACTTGTGGTTTTACTCCAATTTGTATAACATCAACTTAGTTTAATAAATTGAAACAACTACGCAGCACGCGTATTCGCAGGGCACTGAATATTTGCTCAAAAATAGTAGGTAAATAAAATCAAGCTGATACATCGACGAAGGGCAAGAATTCACAATCGATCAGCTTCATGATATTATTTAAAACAAACTTTTCTGAATGTCCTTAAAAGTCATGTTTCAGTTTTATAGGTGTGTCATCGCAGGGATCTGGTAAATTGTCTGCTGATTTTTTGCCTGTGTAAACGATCTCGTTGACTGAATTCAAGTATCTTCCGCAATTTCATTTTCTTACGAGTTACTTACTCGTTCTAGACAATTTTGTTTTGGCAAAATATCTCTATCGGTGTATTAAAATATATAAAATAATTACAGAGAGTTCTTTCATAATACCGTTACCATCGTTACCGTATTGCCTTCCCTTTATGTACATTTTATGTCCCTTTAGAAGAAAGACTTCCAAGTATGTTAGGTAATTTTTTTTTTGTTAAGATCAATATTTTAATAACGGAAATATGGTACATTTTATTAAATCCAGTTCAGTTCTTAAGGATAAAAGTACATTCAAATAACAGAAATTTATGTCAAAGGAACTGTTTTCTGTTCATATTTTTTTGTTTGTTAAATTATTGTGATCTTCACAAGAGCTATTATGTTTTCATTTCGAAATTGCCAGTAAATATTTACCGACCACAAGGTATTAGTATACTGTTTCATGGATGTTTTCGGAGAGCACTGAAAATTCTATGTGATCTGAGAGGAGAAACACAATCGATCTTTCGCTGACAAAGCTCATGCAAGTAGCTTAAATAGTATGACGTATTAACATTAATAGGACGTGTCAGACTTGTGAGCAATTGTACCCATTTTAACGTGACTCGGAAAACATTTCAGAATTATCCTGTAAATAGCATCTTTAAATGGTTCTAGGAAAATTCGCCAAGTGCAATTCAGGAAAAGGAAGACTTTGCAGATTTCATTTGAAACGGGGACACGATAATGACAAAAAATACAAGACTGAAACGATTTAAAAACAATATAGCCCCGCCTGGAAAGTTGTAGGATAGTTAATCGTCGAAATGATTACGGTAATACTAATAATATAGATTCTTCTCATAAAATTCTTTAAAAATCCACGACTTGATCACTATATTTTGCAAGTTAATACTTCAGTTACGAATTTCCGTTATCCAGTATGGGTCTTCACTTTGTGCAGAGTGAAAAGAAGAAACAAAAACATTTAATCAAAAGTCTTTTTATATCACAAGCTGCAAAGACATGATTAGAAATGTATGGAAGGCACAAATACTAGGTTTGCCTAACAACTATTTGATGTAGCACTAAACTGAACGAAGTTTACTAATATATCACGCATCTCATATAGAACGTTTGAAACTGATAGATGTAATACGTCATTAGCTGAGCGGTGGTGTTGCGGGTGTGGGTGTCCTGACACTTCCCAAATTAAAAAAAAAGTTTTTAAAATAAAAAATATAAAGAAATGTAAGGTTAAAAAAGAAACATATTTATTTGTTTCATACTTTTCCTAGATATCAGTCCCGACCATTGGCGGATCAAGGGTGTAAATTTAATTGGGTAATATTTTCCTATAAAGATAGTTTCTGTTGAGGTTTTAAGGGTTTTCAGAAAATATAAAAAAATGTGTTTTAGAGCATCACATTTTCAAAAAATATATTATATATTGCTTGAACTTCCCGCTAGGAAGGATATAATCCATACCTTCCAGACACGTCTCAGAGTAGACATCCCAAAAAAATAAATACCTCGCATAAGTCCTGTAGCTGGGTACCGGACTCCCCCATCCTGCCCCGGGTTTTTCTCCGTTTTTCCTTCGGGTAGAGGCGGATTTCTTATACAGGTTCTCTAGGCTTTGTCTAGGGGCGTGTTTATTGTAACAATAAATCGTGAATTTAGTGTTTTTTCAACTCTTATGGTTTTTAAACACTATACTCAGAATAATCGATAGTTCGATAATAACTTGCACATGTACATTTACAAACATATTTGCGTAAAATTACAAACATATTGACATTATATATGTATTATAACTCGCAGCTAATTTTTTATCTTATCTAGGAACTTTTGCTGAAATTTTTGAATCCGCCTCTGCCTTAGGGCCCTTGATCGGAATTGATGGGATGGTCCCTTGCTTGCTTCCGGAGAGTAAATTAGTTTATTGTCCCCCATGTGGTAATACGCAGTTTGTACTGTTTTTTGACAATAAATTTATTATATTATTACCTCCGGTTTGACATATGTGAATTTTATGGTTTTGTGCAAATTCCCTCTATAAAATAGTAATTGGAAACTAGTCAAATATTTTTCTCTAATGTTGGTTGTATGTTAAAATTGACAACCCTGTATGTTCACCCTCCTTTTCTCTGATTAAATAGAGAATACACTTCACCTGGCAACTTTGTTTGAAGTCGCATTACTCAAAAACTCCTAAACATATCGTAAGAAAACTTTAAAGGCCTTTTTCCCTGGGGAAAGATTTAAGATAATTTTCATTTTGATGTGCAACGATTAAAATAAGAAAATAATCCAAAAAGGATCTCCTCCTGTTTTCATTTCATTCATATCGTTTCAGCCAACTTTGGACCACGTCATTTCAACTGTCTATTTCTTCTGGCTTTGATATTCGCCCAGTACTCTCGCATGCGCACTCGGTGATGCTCATTCATCTCCTGTCCACGCTTTTCCAGTTTGAGTTTGGGCTCTTCTTGGAAACTGTGGAACACTTCAAGTATCTTCTTGATTGGACCACGTTCTTGGATGTCCGTATGTGCAATTCCTTCTTCTTGAAGATCTTT
>NNCF01127222.1:82079-118635 GCA_002313205.1 Laupala kohalensis
AAATTGTACGTGGCACTTAGAACAGTCTCCGTATTTTTATTATTTGGCACTTAAAACGGATTCAACAGAATACCTTGAATTTTGATAAAATATATTATTTAATGCACCATTAGTTGCAACATCAAACATGTGATCTATTATACGTTTTCCATAGCCCACGAAACTTTTTTAAAGGCCTCAAGTTATATTACGTTTTACATCAAATTTTTCATCAAACGTTGGGGGGGTACAACTTTGTCATACAAATGTGGTGCTGAGAACCAGAAGGTCCCAAAGCACAGAAACAAAGTTTTGAGAAAATTAGATATTTGTGAAACTGAAATTCTTACTGAATTCACCTTTGTCAGGACTTTTATTTGGTTTTGACTGTACTCTGTGTATCTCAAATTACATGTAAAGAAAATTGTATTATAAAACTTATAAGGTATTAGGATATATTTATATTCAAATATGATTTTTTCAGAGAATGGGAATACGCAATTCAATATTTTCATTTTCTACTAATTTACTAGCTTATTTGTAGTATTTATATATTCCTCTCCACTGTTTTTCTTTTTCCTGATGCTTTTTTTCAATTGATTGTCATTCCTTATGTGTTTTTTTACCTTTCTTTTGTAAAACTTCGTTATCACAGGCTATTACTTTCTTCTTGAAAATCTGTGAATAACAAACAAGCATACCAACTGAACACAGATTACTCATCCCCATCCCATATATTATTTACGAAAAATAAGGTAGGTTGCATCATTTACTACACATTTAATGCATAAAATTAGTATCTATAAGTTACTCACGTTGCATTATTACAACCTTTGTGTGCCCAGTTGTATTCCTTAACTACACTTAGGACTAAAGCACACCCACTAGTTCACCATATGATTCAAAGGTGTCAGGGCTATGCATACATGCTAAAATATCAAATTTGACCATGATGTGCTTTCGGCCCTTCGGTTTTTGGGCGCCTCAAATTTATGCTATCAAAATAAATATTTGATATGGCATGACCGGTGAGAGAAAACAGGAATGGTGTTCGGAAGTGCCCCATAATACATTTCAATATGAAAGCATTTTATTATAATTCTACATTTTAAAAATACATTTCAAAAATAAAGTAATATACTATTCAATTTTTCCTGCTTGAAATAATATAAATTTGCTGAGGAGAATCAAAATACCGCGTTACAAATAAATAAATAGATATGACCCATTAGTTTTCTTATTGGGAAACATTTTTCCAAACCCCACCCCGTAGCAGCACGGTCGAAAGTAGCAAATTGAAAGTTTATAGAAAATGGCCCGGTGCTTAAGATAAGTTGGATGGTGCGTTTAAGCAGTTTTTTGTTCTTCCTGCAAAATCATGTTTTTGGCTCTCATAGAACGTTTTCCATTTACATACCTCAATTCTTTCGAGCAGGGTTTCTTCGTCGCTGTGCTCTATTGCTTCCTCAACGGCGAAGTGCGAGCAGAGGTTGGACGCAAGTGGCGGCGGCTGCAGCGTCGAGTGGCGACGCGCTTCGGTGGAGGCGGAGGACTGAGGTCGCGCTCGGGGACAGGCGGAGGCAGCACGTTCCTATCCTCAGCCACTGGAATCATCACAGGTGCGAACAAAACTCAGAAGATTCAGTGTGCGTTGTTGGATAGGGTTAGGGTTACTGCAACGATGTAAGAGGGAGAGGTGGGCCGAATCCCATTTGTACCTCGGTTTCTCTGTGTGATACCATAGTACCTAGAACTGCAAGATGTGGCTCTCAAAAACCGTACCGATGTTGAGTATATATAAAATAATTGGTATTGTGGATAATTAGAAAAATCTGAAGGTTGCTAGTTTTACACAATATATTGAAACAATTTAAATGAAAGCACTAAACGACCTCCTACTCAAGTCACCATTCAAGTAACCTAATCGTGGGGTAGCTCTTACATGACATCTGGCGGATGTCAGAGGAACTATGCCAAAATGATCACAGCAGAGACGGGCGTTCGGCACACCTCCCCCTTCTTCCACCATTGACGCAGTGTACACGTTTCAGATGACCGTACACATCGATGAAATCTCGTTTTATAAACCCCACACCTTACATTATTTTCTGTGTTATAACGAATAATTGTTTAAATAAGTGCCAATAATTCTCTACGAACACACACATTTTCTCGCGGACCACCAGTGGTGCGCAAGCCATCGGTTGCCGATCACTGATTTAGTAAAAAGAATTCCCTATAATAATCAATTATAGTTTGACATATACTTCTCCACAGCATATTCTAGCGTTATTAGAGCTTCATCTATCTTTCGAATAGTATTTCTAGCTTTATTTCAACTCGTCTCACTAAAATCCAAGAGAATCGTCGTGTTGCATGAAAAGCATTTTCATGAAACGCGGTTTTTGAAACGAACGCTGCATAGCTGTGCAAGTCACAATGTTTTTCATAAAACCTTCGGAACCTTCCAGCCTTGATAAATTTTTCGTTTGTAAATTTTCTGCATATTCGGAAATGAATATGTCACTTACTGCACGTGGACATTACTTACGAAAAATGAACATGATACGAACATTGACATTATGTTGAATAGACATATATTATTTTTCTTGAAGTTGTGCACTTCATTCTTTTAAAAAAGTTAAGTTGAAACGCAACTAATAACACTGTTAGCAATATAATAAAAATGCGATGTGAATACGTCAAGTGATTGTGGAAAATTGTATAAATTACTCCGTGCCAATCAGATTGGGCAAAATAAAACTGGCACGGAAAAGAAATGTAATCCTGACACGAAATTGACCCTTGTTAATGAACAGGAGAATTGCCCTTCACAGAAAATGGTGGAAATGACCACTGGTGATGGGCGATGCAACAACACACACCGCTTTGAGAACCTTGTCATGAGTGCATGAGGTGTTCGGTGTGAAGAGGACAGTCTTCAGATGCAGTAAAATCTCCAGGCCTGGTCTCTCTGTGATTGTTACCTGTGGGGTCAGATGTACTCAAATAATCTACACACATTGGAAGAGCTACAGTAGAACGTTGAAAACGCTATTGTAGCTATCTCAAGAAGGGCTGCTACGCGTGTCTCACTTTGATATATCGAGCACAACGTTGCAACGACGTCAACGGTAGCCATTTCCAGCATTTTCTGTGATGGGCAGTTCTCCTGTTCTGAAATATATTAAATTCTCTATGAAATTTGGTCTTCTCGTTCTAAAATTATTACGTCCTGCTTGACAGCCCATTGCCAATTGTAGCTGCAGCCTGTCACCACAGAAGACGCACACGGCTTGATCTACCTGAGTAGGCTGAACCCTGATGCCCATACTTCATCACTTTGACCCCTCAGAGACCAAGTCCTCTTGAGGAAATAGAGTACAGTAAAACTTCTTAATAGCTGACATTTCTCATAAGTGTTACTCATATTACACTCCCCATCTTTTTATTCGTCGTTGACATTAACTTCCCAAAACCGAACACTAATCAATAGCTGACAAACTTTAAGATCCCATGAGCGCCCGTTACAGAGAAATTTCAGTGTTTACTCTGGCACGTTAGCAAATTAATTTATTGATTTTTTAGACCAAATTCTCAAGAATGTTTTCATGTTGGTGTTCGCTGCAGGTATGGGAGCGGGGGACGTGCGAGCTCCTCCATCGCAGGCGGAGAGTCGTTTCAACCTCCAGCGCGCCTCCTGCTATTCCACCACGTCGTGCACGTCGTTGAGCGTCGGGGGCGCCAGTGGCGGAGGGGGTATGAGTACTGGAGGGATCAATGGAACTGGAGGCAGCGGATGGTGGCTGAACAAACGACGCAGTGGAGGAGCGCTCGAAGGATCAGTGACGTCACCGATGGAGGCAGTGACGCGTTCGTGTCACTCAGGACTCGCGGATCTCAGCTCAAACAATTGCTTCTCCAATGTGAGTATTAAAGTTTTTCGGGTTCTCAAAGAAGATATTGTACACCCACAAGAGAAGTGATAGCGACTTTGCTTCCAATTACTAATGAATGGGAGAACGTGGATTTGAATCCCGTTTGTCCGAACTGGGCGAGGTTTCTAGCTCTTATTTCCCCCCACCTACTCCACACAAATGAGACATTACATTCTGACAAAATCAATCTCCGATACCCCAACATCTTTGCGTCACAAATTTACTGAGATGGAAAAGCAGCCCTAATTAATGTGAACCTCTCCACATGTAAAATGCACGGGAAATAAATGAACCATTTGTAATTAGAAATTATACTGAAATAGTTTTGTACTAAAATAATTTTATAGACTGGAAATATTTTTTTCTATATTGATTTCGAATAGCCTAATATTGCCACAGATAGCTCTGATTTATCTATGAAGTAGGGGACAATACAAAATAAGAGAAATTATGCGGGTAGTAGAGAATGCGCCAGTGCCCTCCGACAGGGGCGGTTGATGACACCATCACCTATCCAAAATGTCCAAAGGGAGAGAATCTAAAAAAGGGATAAAATTTGCTATTACGGAAAACCACCTATATGTCTACAATTCTTATCACTACTGTAGAACCTCGTTTATTCAGAAAAAAAACTGGAACCGGAAGTAACCGGAATAATTGAAAATGTGAATAATCCGGATGGCATGAAAAATGAACAGTAAAGATATAACGCTTGTCGTATATCCTATCGGATTTTATATCAATATTAAAAAATATCGTTAATTGAAAAAAAATCTAGATGGTGAGTAATTACACAATCAATTCATGTTTCTGAGATGGCCCACGACCACACTCTCCCCAGCCATCACGATAATATAATAACTGGTGCATACAATGCATTATTTTGTTTCACCAACTGCAATTTTTAAACCAAAGGACTACATTAAATAAATAACGTAACCGAGTTTTTCTCAATATGTGTCAATAATGCGTCAAACCATTTCCTTAAGCTAAACTAATTAAATAATATATTGAGATAATAAATCCGATCTGGATAAACAACAATCAGACAAATAAGCATTGGATAACATGAGATTTATGAAGTGTGGTCAACGCGTAAGGAACAGAAAACATACATTATTTAACTGTTTCGTTCTGTACAGCTGTCGGAGCTCAGTACGGCACCTGCGGAGGAACGCCGCTGGTCATCCCGATCCGACCACTGCGCTGTGGATAGCGCCTTGGAGATGCAGAGCATAGGAAACGATGGATGTCCTCATCTTGGGAAGAATAATATCCGGCATGCTGAGATGAGCCCTTGCCTTCGATAAGACACTGACGTATCATTTTGTACAATGGTTGGGTTCAATACTCCTCGTAGCGCGATAGTTATCTAGCTTCATATTTGACGACACGAAGCACCTAATGAATGAAAATCGATGTAATTACCTGGTGGTTGCATTCGAATATAATTTAAATCTCTCCTGTAAATCTGAAGAAATAAGTATGGATGAATTCGTTTCTCATGGATTCAATTATTCTTCAAATTCGTACATATTTTCTATTCTTTCAACAGTTCTGAAGTTGTGGTTACTCATGTAAATTATTTACCAAGATATTTTAGTTTTACACTAGGGATGTATAGATTTACGTTAGTGATTCATCTCCATGAAATCGAACTGTGACACTGGAGAGGGCAATTAGTGTCTAGATGAAGTGAGTCAGAAGGTTGCTACGAGATTACGCTTTCTAGGAGAACTTCAAAGTGTTTTTCCAAGTAATATTGTATCTTGTAGAATTTAACTCAGACTCCACTTCCTTCTGTTATTTATGAACTCTAAGTTATACTCTCACAGAACTTAGCAAATAAATGTAAAAGACCAACTTTCCCACAAAAGGCCCCAGGGGTTCATGGAGGGTAGATTACCATGCTGACTGCAAATGTATATAGAAGGTTAAAAAAAGATAGTGGAATGAGGTCACAGTTGAAAAAAGGTGGTTCGTTCAATGAGGCTAAATAGATTCACGGAACTTCCAGTGATGATAAAGACAAATGACGAGAATCACATAATCTGACAAAACTTTCTTTTCTGATTGTCCACTAGTGCATTCGCTGGACTCGAAAGAGGCAATTTGTAATATCTGTAATACCTGTTAGTAGATTGATCGTGGAGCACGGAGCATTCGCGTATCGGAGAAAATGATGCACATTCGATATTCGAATTTTACAAATTTCAGACAGAAAATGTTTTATCTAACTTAAAGTCATATTGAAAAGCGAGATTAATAGATAAAAAATAAAATTTCTGTCAATGACAACATCGATGGAAATGTAACAGAAAAAGAGTTAGTTTAAAAGATACTGAACTCAAAAATCAGAAATTGACAGCGGTCGTGTACTCGAATGAAATAGTTCTGCGAAAATTAAAACAATTCGTCATATTATTTTATTAGTAATCACCGTCAGACTTCGGAATCTCTGGTGCGTTGTGTTTCAGTATGTTGACAGTGATGGAAATATATTCCTTAATTGGTTAATAGTCACAGGTGCTGACTTAGTAAGGATTGGAGGGACTACATCAAAATCAAAGCAAGGTCTGCGACTCCTTCCCCAAACTTAGGGCAATCAAGAGCTTCGCTTGACCCGTCGTATTGCTTCGCGTTAGCTTTATGACTTTCAGAATTGTAAAATATATTACATATAAAAATGTATTAAGTACAATATAAACGGTTGTCGCAGATTATGACTTTCAGAATTGTAAAATATATTACATATAAAAATGTATTAAGTACAATATAAACGGTTGTCGCAGATTATGACTTTCAGAATTGTAAAATATATTACATATAAAAATGTATTAAGTACAATATAAACGGTTGTCGCAGATTATGACTTTCAGAATTGTAAAATATATTACATATAAAAATGTATTAAGTACAATATAAACGGTTGTCGCAGATTATGACTTTCAGAATTGTAAAATATATTACATATAAAAATGTATTAAGTACAATATAAACGGTTGTCGCAGATTATGACTTTCAGAATTGTAAAATATATTACATATAAAAATGTATTAAGTACAATATAAACGGTTGTCGCAGATTATGACTTTCAGAATTGTAAAATATATTACATATAAAAATGTATTAAGTACAATATAAACGGTTGTCGCAGATTATGACTTTCAGAATTGTAAAATATATTACATATAAAAATGTATTAAGTACAATATAAACGGTTGTCGCAGATTATGACTTTCAGAATTGTAAAATATATTACATATAAAAATGTATTAAGTACAATATAAACGGTTGTCGCAGATTATGACAACCTAGTCAAATGAAAATCAAAAGTAACACAATTTTTCCGAACTCAAAGCTAGAATGTAATTTGAAGTATGAAATGTTTATAGAACTGTACATTACTAAGAAAACATGTAACTTATATGTTAACTTTATATACACACAATTCAATTATAAACATGGTAAATAAGTTATTATAGTTGTCAGTTTAGAAAACGAGATAAGGGGGTGGGGAGGAGTGCATTTGGATCCTGCAAATCTCTGGACCTCAGAGCGTTTTTTTATTAAGTCGGCGCCAGAGTTAACAGCAATTTAAGAAACTATCTTAATTCTATGAGCATAACAATATTATTGAGGATTCAATGGGAATGCATTAAAAATGCCATGCTATCGCCATTCTGGTAGCATTGACGCAGGGATATGTGACAATGTACTCGTATCATCATAAATTGTGACTCTACTAGCCCTGATGATGCATAAAAATATATATTCTATACATTGGATAGTTAAAATCGAATTTTTATTGACCAATACTTTGTTAATATTTGTTGAAAATATCTTGGGTAAAGAAATTGAGGAAGACACTACTCATTCATATTTAAGATTACATTCAACATATTGTAATTTAAACAAAAAATAACAAACTGCAAGCACCAATTGAACAATGGAAATAAAATCATAATGGACACAACACAACTCTAACACGAAAACACAACACTAATTTTTAAACTACGAGAACCTTCACTTTAACATCACTCTCCTGCTAAAGTTTTTAACTCTAAAAAAAATGTGTTACTGAATTAATTTGATGCAAATCTTAAAGTTGTGATACGTTTGAATACTGAAAAAAGATCAGGTACCCGAAACGGAGAAACTAATGAGCAATGGCTTAGCGGAATGAAAATATATCCTATCGAAATATTTTAAAGAAGGCAATGGAAAATAAGTATGTCAAAGACTTTGTTCTAACTACGAACCAACGCAAAACCTCAGAATTGTATAATGATCCGGCGGACGAAAGAGTTTTGTTCCGATGTAATCACCAGAGAATCCTGACTTATTAAGAGTTGACAATGGTAACAGATCCTAATTAATTCCATGTGATTGTCACAAAAATATTATAAATCAAGATGGAGAGAGAACAATTCCTTGAATACTGACAGTTGTCTTTTAACATATTGTATAATGGGAATGTATATATATTTTTGATGTTTATACGTTCGATTAATGTATTTGGTTTAAAGAAAATAAATGTAATGTCGCATCAAACGGAGAGGTCTTTCTCCCACCACTGTAAATTATCGATCAATTGGAAGAATTTTGCTAGTTTCTCGATGGTTTCCTTGTCTTCGAAATCTTTTATCAGAGACAGCTAAGAATATCTACTCGCAATTTAAAAGAGCTTCCCACAAAGACAAAATATAAGGTAAAGTTGAATAAGTCTAAGAAATATCGATAATTTACTATCAATATTTACAGACTATTGAAGAATAATTATTAGAAACAATTTCCGTGTGCCTAATAATTATTCTTCAATAGTCAGTTATAATTAACAATTCTTCAATAGTCACTTCGTGTTTCAGCTATTCCGTGTTTATACCCTGACCTCCCAACAGCTGTGAAAGGCCTCGCGGTCGAACTGCGAAAGACGCAATGACGTCACAAACAGGTTGCGTATCTGAGATCCGAAATTTAATTCTGGGGAAATCCGGGAGGTTGCGGTCTCTTGCAAGTGCTCCTCCATTACCTCTAAACACATATGTTCTCTGTATAGGTCACCCGCAGCAGAAGGTTAAAAATAAAGAGCACTTCTGCGTTTATTATTTACTATAATTTTCGGTCAAGTAATTATTTTGAAAAGAAAGGAAGGGTATTTTAAAGTGGCAAAGGTAATAAATGCAAAAAATAAAAAACATGAAAATATAAGAATAGAATGCACAATATATGCAATACTTCGTTTCACATATTGAGTGCAGATAAATTTTACCAAGTTTGGGTGAAATTCTTTTGAAATAAGGAGAATCTGTTACTAAACTTAGATTTTTCGATTTTTAAGTGATTTGCTTTCTTATTTCGAGTTCGATACATTTTAAGTTCGATACATCGAAACATTGTATAAATCAGGCTTTGAATCAAAGAACGTAAATATTCACAGGAGTGAGAAGCAAAGGAAAGAAAATTTTTCTTCAAAATATACGTTCCTTTTCGCGATAGTACCACAACAAAATTTCCATATTCTCATGACAAACGGAAAAAGGATACCACAGATACCCTATGAAATACAACTAACAAAGCTTAAACTAGTTTTTTTCCCCTGGAAATGACGTCGCAAACCGACCGGACAGGTTTCAATGAGGTACATGAAGGTCAAGATTGATAATCTCGTTAAGACTAATTTAACATTTTTCAAGCTTACGAGAGTACTGAGTAAAATCACGTCAGTTTCATTTCTTCTTAACAGGAAAAACTATTCTCACATTGGCATAAAAGTATTAAATTTCCATGTCGCACAATTTCTGTAGGTGTTAAAAAATGTAATAATCCGAAAATGTCCTTATTATTAAACATATTACTATCATGTAATTTAACACAATGTCATTTGATACCTACCTTACATCGATAGTATGAAGAACTCTGGTGGGAGCACAACTCATAACATAACTACTTTGAAGTTAATTACATATGTTTGTTTATAAAGGAATAGGCACCGAAGAGAAAATTATATATATTCCTAAATATCTCTCGATTACATAGTTTAAAAATCAACTTCACATCAAATTTGCAAAAGTGATTGCATTTGCATCACTTTTCGGGATCAGTCCCCCCCCTCTNAAAAAAAATCTATTAAATTATTAACTTTTTATTAAATCTCTTTGATGTATGGTCGTAATCGAGTTTGTTTTGTGAAGTAAAATTATGTTCTTACAGAATCATGTTACCTTTAATTCGGATCATTTTACTCCAAACTTTCCACATTTTCACACATCCGAGAGATTGACCCCCGAAAATATAATCCTGGATCTGCCACTTGTCGAGTAAGTCGCTATTAGCGAAATCTCTGGAAAATAAATTCACTTGAAGAAATTAAAATTCGCAACTCTCATTCAACGAGTTAAAAATATATTTCATGGTCACTGATTAAAGGATTGTCAGGTCATCGTGGTCCAAAGTTTGAATCATGCCACCAAGGCTAGCAAACGTGCTAGAATAGCGGTTCAATAAATCGACATCACTTTAGTCCCAGTTAGCCAATGTTGGTATGTCAGGTGATTGTCTTGTAATAATTGTTTAATGCAATCATTTATATAATTATGTTAAAATGTACTTCGACTACACATAAAAAGCTTTCGAAAGAAGAGCAGTCATGTAACTATTGTTCATAAACATAAAGTACTAGTTGAAAAAGTTGATTTAGTACCATGACAATATAGATTTTATCATTAAAGCATCGATAGCCATATATTTTTGAAACTTGTCATTGATGTATCTAAGAAAAATAGTAAAACCTATTTTGAAAATATCGGAGGGCATTGCTCTTGGACACTCCTTAGAAAATTTCCCTCTCCTTCCAAATTTCGAAAATCATCGCTCCTCGGACGACACCAAAAACAGCTTTAAAACGTTTCTTGGAAAAATTTCAGTCGAATTTCGAAAATATCGATCCGTAATGAACTTGGTCTGACCTTGAAGGACGCCTGCGCCGATTCGGGAAGCTCTAAGTCTTTCGGTCTCGTCGCAGATTAATCATATTACGTTGAATGAAAATGAGACACTGGACCGGGGATCGAAACGGGGTTCGATCCCCGGTTCTGTCTCTCATCATCATTCTACATAAGATGACTAAAAAATCTATTTCGAACAAGAAGCTAACTTTATCGAAACACAAGGACCAATCCTGGAGAATATATGCCCAAACTTCGAAACTCTGAACCTTTTAGTCTACGTGCTAGGCAAAAAATAAAATTATGATCAATGTACAATGAAAAATGTCTAAATCGAATTTCGATAAACATTTCTTGATGATGAACCTGGAGAACGCGTGTGCGACTTTTGAACTTCTAAATGTTTTCCGATTCTTTCAGCGGGCCGCGATTTTTTCTGAGATACGCTTAAAAAGTTAATAAGAAATTAGATATAAAAAAATCGAAAATGTAGCTTCGTTATAAATCTACCAAGGAAGGTCGTGTATTATTTACCTTACATCTTTAGCACGTGCAATGACTTGTGCTTCTTATGATACAAAAAAAATTATCCATTTTATTTTTATAAGTGTGGCAATAGAATATGCCCTACGGTTGTAGAATATTTTAGAACCGTATAAATAAACAGAAGTTATATAGACATTCCATAATCCATGAATCGGCATGACATTCCAAAATTGTGGCGTTGTGTACATTTAGGTGTTGGACAGCGCATCCCGTCTTTAACCTCCGGGTATTTGATGTCGATTTCAACGAAAATAACTAAGGTTAAAGCATATTTTACATGGAAGTCCTTGTTTAATTAAGCTCACCAATTATGAGATGTATCGATAAACCGCTATTTTTAACTTCAAAATTAAAGATTGCTATTAAACGTTATGAGTACTTATCATGCATAAAAATGCAAAAATGAGTAAGCATATATGCAAATTTGTGCAGTTTCGCTCAGAACAGCTTCCGATGCATGACTCATTACGATACGTGCTTGCAATTAGAAACTTTCGTAGATGATACTTCATACGTTTTACGTATATCTGTGTACTTCTGGTAAGGATCGTGACTAAAACCAGAACTCGCGAATCCTTCTAAAGTACGATTATTTTGTTGTGTATTATTGTTGTTCTTCTCTATTACGAATAAATGGTTGATTCGTGGAATTTTGGTGTTTTTTCTTTGTAATGTTAGCTAACCTCTCAGACGTATGACTTAGTGACAAGGAAAAGATCAGGTCTCGTAACTTGCTAAAGTAGCTATTTCCCTTGTCGATGACACAGCACAAGTGACAACTTTCGCCAGTTTCCCAATGCTCTGAAGATCCGCTATGATGTCGGAGGACACAGTAATGAAGAATATCAAGCCATAAAACACTTCCTCCACTCAAAATGAGAAGCGAAGGGAAAGGTTAGGGTAAAATTTGGCAATGTAGGAGTTATCATGTCGGAGCAAGAAGGCAACCTTCCCTACTGTAGCATTCCTATAATTTTAAATGTGTAATGGTAAGTATATTAAGAAAAACGACCTTCTTTTGAACAGACAACCTTTAAATTAGAACTTCCAATTCACAACACTTTAAAAACACTCCACTAAAATAAATCTTTGTCGAAAAAAACAATTACAAACTGCGTATGACCACGTGGAGGACAATAAATTAATTTACTTTCCAGAAGCAAGCAAGGGACCATCCCATCAATTCCAATCAAGGGCCCTAAGGCAGAAGCGGATTTAACATTTCAACATACTCCTAAGATAACAATAAAAGTAGTTCGGTACGTGTTAAAAACTTTACTGAATACCAACAAATTGGTATTTAATAAAAGGCAAAAAAGTCATTGTTTATAAATCGTAACTATTAAAATAACACTTAATTTGAGATATATTATTTCAGTACACGCCACCGCTAAGCATACATACTAACACTTCAAAATTTCTTGGTTAAAATGTTTCAATAACGTTTCGACCAAAGGTTTGATCATCATCATGTTAGAATGTTCTTAAAAACTTTGAAAAATTATGTAGGGCCAGTGGCACCATGTCAAATCCTAATTGATATTGACTCAACAGTTGATATTAGTGGACTTGACGGATTGTTAAAATATGTATTTTAATGGAGTTTTTTTTAGAGTGTTGTGAAGTTCTATATTAAAGGTTATTTGTTCAAAAGAGGGTAATTCTTATTCATTCATGAGTTCCATACAGACGTAAAAATATGTTATAACGGCGAATATACTGGTTATATTAACTCAAATTGAAGTAGATTGGATCATTGGAGTACAAAATTTTCTTATAATACCAAAGCAGTGCGGGAGCGTCAATCCCATGTGCTCCCGTTCCACTACACACTGACAAATTTTGGACTTTACAGAACAATGTTCAGGATAATTGGAGGGGTAAGAGTTTGTCGTTCCATCACGGTGCCATCTTTGGACAAAGGGTTATTTCTATTTCGTAATTTGGTTCAGAAGAACGCAATAAAAACACGCTGCTGACGAACGTTGGTTGATACATCGCGTTCCCCGGTAACCCAACGTCACTTCTTGCCAATTCCTCCACCCAAATCAAATGCTTAGGCCTTAGCACTGAATATTAAATATATAACCATGTCTGCTCATACTGAACACAATTCTCGAACATTATTTTCCATATAATGACAAATAATTTTATTTTCGTTTTCCTGATTAAAAATACTAAAATTGTATATAGAAAATTGTTCTCATTAATTTAATCGCCAACCAACAAACATATTTTTGCACATTAACAGATTAAATAGTTCTTATATTATTTACGCTGTAGAGCATAATTATACTATTGGTCGTAAGACATCGCTCAATTGTTTTGAAGGATTTTGCAACCCTTTGAGCACTTTGAACGTCACGTTCATATTTTTGGTCAAATATAACCAAATTAAATACGGTTAAAACTTGATAGATCAACTTAATGTTGATAGATCCCCATACATAATTCGTTTGGTTCACAGCAAACGTGAATGTTTTACGTTTCCCGTAGAAAAGTGAAAATTGAACTTAATGCTGAGGTTCAATTATTCGGTAGAAGAATGCAATGGGTTGCTAACAATTCCTTCATTTTCTTACACGCAATTTGACTCGAGTAAAAAAGCGAATTTGTGAATAAAAAGTATTTTCTGTTAAGAAATAACCCGAGAGCCACAAAATTGCATCTTCGAGACGTTCGCAACGAAATAATGATCGATATAAAATAACTACTTTTGATATTCCTACTCAATCATTTATTCCTTTTCTTTTTTTCTTTTTGGAATACGGAAAAAAATGAGTTAATTATATTTTTAAAATTTAATTTTGTATATCAATGTACATGATAATTGTTTCATAAAGATGTTTCTATAGAATAAAAAGTCAATTGACCGTGTCAACTATTCCCGCCACTCGTGAGTCGCATATCTCAACGGAAAGAAATATCGCGTACGAGTGACGAAAGGAGTGGCGCGGCGTGATGAAGAGTGTGGGAGCGGACCATGCGGTAATGCGGGAAAGGGAGGGGAAGGGAAGACGGGCTTTCCCGACGAAGACGTCGTCAGTCCAGGCGCGGAGCCAGAACAGTTAAGAAGCGGACGGCGGCCGCAATTTCGCTACCACAGATTAAGCGGCCGCCGACGCTACGACGAAGCTACTTCTCACAATCCAATTCAGGTTTACAATCTAACTGGTTCGATACATCAGGCTCAGTGATCCAAGATCTATCCAGGAATTAATGTCCAGTGCTTGGGGAAAATAGGACAATGGAGTACTAGAAAAATCCATCAATATAAAACGAATAATTTTAAAATATCATCGAGTATGAATAGGATTGTAGATCGTCCATGATTTGTAGGCGCATTTATGCGTTTGTCGAGAAGAGAAAGCTGAATTGAGCTGATGAGTAAAGCCGCAGTTATCCGTGGATTGGTGTCGTTGCTCGCATTAACATGGTGCGTAGCGGCGGCGAAGTTTTCCTCTTCCGAGGACATAGAGGCCCGAAGAGACATCCTCGTGGATTCCACAACCGGTCTTCACGCACTCAGAGAAGGAAGGAAGACACATGACGACGATACTCGTATCGAAGAAGATTCTTCGTTAAGGAAACATTCTAGTGAATCGGTGATAAGTGCAACGACAAGGAGAAATGAAGTGATCGAGTCGGGAAAAGAACAACAAATACCCAGAGGAAAAGAGGGAGAGATCTCCAACAATTATGTATCAAATAGAAAACCAGAAATGAAGAGGAACATGACAGCATCGAATCACACGTATACAGAAGTGAATACGCAAGAGTCACTACGTTTGCTAGTCACAAGTTCAGAATCTACTACCCTTATTGTCGACGGGAAGAACGAACAAATAACAGGTGTGGTGTCGAATAATGGAGACCTTAATTCGAGTTCAAGAGTGTCGGTGGAGAGTTCTCAAAGCAACTCGACAAAAACGAAAATGCAAAGTTTTCAAGAAACTATAGTTCAAGTTAGTGAAGCTGATATCTCGAATTTCTCGAGCAGCGCATCGCCTATGACTACAAAACATGATAGTGGAAGTGGAGTGAAGCGTCCTTTTGACTTGTACGACAGGAATTTACCATGCGCCAAAGCGGATAATTTAACGCGACCAGCGCGTACATCGCATTGCGAATTCGAATGGTCGGAGGGTCAAGAGCTGCCCTTGGTGAGATGCGAGTTGGTTGCGACTCTCGATAAATTCGGTGGCCATCTTTATAACAGGTAAGTGAAAGGGTGCTCACATATTTTCAAACTTTTCTGACAACTATCAAACTAACGATAATAAATTTAACGATTTTTTTGCAAGATTTAAACAGTTTCAAACAGTTTGTTTATTAAGATTCTGTTATTGAGTACAGAGACAGCTGTACGAGTGCCGACGGGGACTTCAACTATTTTGCAAAAAAAAAAAAAAAATTTCCATTATAGTCACTATAAAGCCATGTTTATAAAAATGTGTGCAAACTTTGTCACCTATTTATAGTTAATTAATTTCTCTAATGACTAAAATAATGAATTAGTCGAAATGCTCAAACAAAAATACAAAAAAAAAAAAACAACTCATACACGTCATTGCAAGAATTGGAGACTTGTAACTTTTGTAAGTAAGGGAAGCAGAATCAGTTTAATATTCATTCTCCTCCCTCTTTACCCACCGTATAGCTTGTTACTTATATTTTTGTCCCCCTCCCATTATGAATTCCTCATCACCGACACCGTTAGACACATTAATTTTTTGTGAGGTGTTGATGAAACAATATGTTTTGAGTACACATAAAGGTTCTGAGTTTTTAAAGCAAAATATATAACTTTCAGCGGGTTAATATAATTTTTGTGATGTGTCAATGTAATCTTATCTATTCTCTTCACTATCATAACGAATGACACAAAAATCTTTTAATTTTGATTGCTGCGCAAGTTTGCCTTCACATTTCCGAATAATTAACATGAGGATGTGATATAAATTATGAAGGAAAATAATGAAAAATATCGTATTATCTTCATTCCTATGATGTATTAGACATTTCATATGAAAAAATGTAGATTGCACGGAATGTTTATCATCTCCCTATGGTTTCCGTCGAGTGAGGACGTTCCGATCGGGTGCTCCGCGATATGACCTTAGCGGTTGGCAAAGCCGCTGCAGCGGAAGAGGAAAGTTGTTCACTGGTATTGCAAGGAGCGGCAACATTTAAGATAAGTTCACTGCCAGTTTTTCGAGCGTCAGTTGGAGGAACTCCGCCAGCAACTGGTGGAGAGAAATAAGGAAATCAACCACCTCAAGGACCAGCTACTTGAGAGGACGGACAGTTTGGAACAATACCAGCGGAGGGAGTGTATCCGGAATTTTGGTGTAGAAGAGACACCCGAGGAAGATACGGACGGTCTCGCCATTAGAGTGGCTCAAAAGAGAAGTGTTGATGTCCATATATCTGACATTGCGAGGAGCAGTCGTGTTGGTCCTAAAACACAGGGCAAGACCAGGCCTATAATTATCAAATTTGTTAATTATAGGAAACGCTATGTTGTTAATTATTGACGTGATTGCCGCCAAACGCCACCGAAAGGGATGCCGCATAACGATCCGAGAGGACCTGACGCGTTCGCCAAGAGACTTCTCATTGAAGAATGTATGGACGTGGGATCGTCGTTAAAAAGGGTAATGAAAGGTATAGAGTAAACACAATGAAATAAATTAATTCTATCTGGTAACCTAGGACCATAGAATCAATTATAAATTTTCTATAAATTTGGGATTTTAATTTATTAATTATTTTATCCATTGTATTTCACGTAGAGTTTACTTGTGTCTCTTGACTATCTTGCCTGGGCGACCGCGAAATACCTGCAAGACTCATAGTTTGTCACAAACAATTTCATACCAGCAGCCGCCCGCCTCTTCCTTAAGAGGATTACCTGCCGACGCCACAGTGTCTCAAGCGTTAAAAGCTTCCTTGTCGCGCAACCCTCACCCTCTATCTTTAGCTCATATTAATAGTCGTCCCTCGTGAGTCATCACGAAATTATTAACATTTTCCCCGAAGTCAATCGGCATGTCCTGATGATTAGTGAATCGTGGCTTAAACCCTCTGTCCCTTCTCAATATTTTGCTCTTCCTAACTACAAACTAGTCAGGCATGACCGCGAAAAAAATTATTGAAACCTCGATAACAGAACCATTTAAAATTGAGTATTTATGCGTTGAAATTTCCATTCTTAATAAGTGCTTACTCGGTGTTGTGTACTGGCCTCCTCATTGTGGAAGTTCATCAGAAATTGAAATCCCACTCGCGTGTCATGCCACTAAATATCAAAATATAATATTAATGGGTGATTTGAATTGTAATCTTAATAATATGTATGAATCATCTTGAATAGTTTTCACTCTGTAAATTTGGAGGTTTTAAAGCTATACTCTACTAATCACTCAAATAACTCAGAAACATGGACAGATGATATCGTCTCAAATTCACGAAACGTTCTTGCAAAGGGCCAATTTCCCGTACCCGGAATATCTAAGCATGATTTTTTCTATCATATTCACTGAAATCTCCCAAATATAAATCAAAATCCATACTTCATAGAGATTACAAAAATATTGATGTTGACGCTTTTTCTCTTGACTGTCTACGCGCCTCTTGGCCATTAGTATATTCGCTAAACTCAATAGATGAAAAATTAGAAACTAAATGGAATTATCACTAGTATATTTGATAAGCATGCTTCGTTTAAAATCTCTAAGTTCACGAAACCAGCCGCTGCTTCGCTAACTGATGATTTTCGCGCTCTTATGCAAAACCGTAACTCAGCATATCGCTGTTTCATAAAAAGTAAAACTGTTTTTTATGAAGTGGAATACAAGAAACTACGGAATAAAGNTAGCTTTTTCCGTTCCGCCACAGATTCCAAGGAAATTTGGCATAGTTTGAGAAATTTAGGAGTCGGCAGGGCTGAGGGTTCCAAAGAAATTTTTGTCTCCCCAGATTTTTAAATAGTTACTTTATTGACATTGCACCTCAAATTACTCCTGAACTCAAGGATAAAAACTCTAAAAGATTGTGAAAATAAATTTTTGGGTGATAAATTTTACTTCAAAAATGTGGATTCTGTTGAAATGTTCAAAATTATTCGCAACCTTAAATTGAATACCTGTGGCGCAGTTGATATAAATGTTCGTCAGCTGAAACTTTGATTAGAAGCAGTTCTTCCCACTATCACACACATAATTCATTACTCGCTGATTACAGCAACATTCCCGCAAGCTTGAAAACTACCTCTTCCTAAATCTGAAAATGCTACTCCCCTTAGTGATTTTCGACCGACAAGTATTCTACCGGCTCTGTCTAAAGTACATGAAAAAATTGTCAATAAGCAAATCTCTGAATTTCATCAAAGAATGAACTCCCCAACAATTTTCAGTGAGGTTTCCGCCAGGGCCGCAGCACTCAAACAGCACTTCTCAAAGTAACTGAAGACATAAGACAAGCATTAGATGATAGAAACGTAACAATTCGTTATTGGACTTCGGCAAAGCCTTGACACGGTTGATCATGATATTTTGATAGCTAAATGTAGAAATATTGGTCTTTTTGAACATACACTTACATGGATTTCTAGCTATTCATCTAAAAGGAAACAAGTTGTAAAATTTGGAAGTAATATTTCCAATTGAAAATGTATTTTCCGTCGAGTTACCCAAGGTTCTATACTTTGTCCAAATTTACGCAAATGATATTTCTAACGTGCTTTCTTCCTGCTTGCATCACATGTAAGCGGATGATCTACAGATTTGTGTTTAAGGTAATGTGATTGATAACCTCGTAAATAAGACTAACAATATCCTTAATTTGCTAGTAGATTGGTCACAGTGTAATGGAGTAAGTTTAAATTTATCAAAGTCACGAAGTCTAATCATTGGATCCCTTCATTCCCTAAAACATGTTAACAAATCCAATCTCACTTCAATAAAAATCCGAGATGAACAAGTCCCTTGGTGTTCTCACATCTCACAAGGAATCTTGGTGTCACTTTCTCTTCTTCACTTCAATGGGATAAACACGTAGCTACCGTAAGTAAGAAAATATACGCTTCTCTTCAGGTCCTTAAACTTATTCATAAACATCTTCCAACTTCAACCAAAAAAAATAAAATATTATATCCTCACTCATATGCCCGCATTTTAACTACTGTGACGTTCTTTTCACGGATATTTCGCAAAGAAACTTCAACTTATTCAGAATTCTTGTATTCGTTACATTTACAACTCAAGAATAGTTGACCACATTTCGGGCTTCTATCACTCAAATAAGATTTTACTATTACACAGTAGGAGTAAATTACAGAGTGTTGTATTGCTTTACCAAGTACTATGTACGAACAATCCTTCATACTTATTTGAGCGTTTTGAATTTTTAAACTCTTTACGCTTTCAGGAGTCTAAACTTCTTTCTATACTCAAACAAAGGCAAGGTTTTTTACAATAACTCTTTTACCGTGGGAGTAGCTAGGATGTGAAATTTTCTCCCTATTTACTATCAGGAATAGTTCTGCAATACTCTATTTTAAGAAACAGGTTCTTAACGGAATCTCTCTAAAAGTAGCTGGCTTGTCCAGGCAAAGATTAAGATAGAAATTCAATAAAACTCTCGTGATAAAATAGGTCTAGTTTATTGTCTTTTATTTTATCATAGAAAGTACTCATTTTTGTTATGTAGTATACATTATTTTGAATTTGCCATTAATAATAAATTTATCTTATTATTAACCATAATATGATTTAAAAACTATTAAATATGTCTTAAACAATATAATTTATTTGGTTAGCACTAATATTAAACTACAATTTAATATATGTATAAAAATAAATGAAAGATGTGGTGTTGTCTACTAGTAAAATATTTATTCAGATAGTACTTTCGCCAGCTTAGCTGGCATCTTCAGTCTAAAATAAAAGGAAATACAAAAATAAAAACAATATGTAAAAAAACAAAGTACAAGAATTTTGGTTAAGTTCATAAACATTTGAAATTTGTTAAAATTATGAAAATCTGAAATTATTTGAAATACGTTAAAATTATTAAAAAATTTAAATTAATTCAATGAATCTGTGAATAAGGGACAAAACTGCAACTAAATGAAGATATAAAAATAAATGAGTTGAACGTACTTGATAATGCCTAGTATCAAAGGGCAAATGTACCGGACACTTGGGCGGGGAGCTATTTAAGATCTTCAGGTAAGTAGGGGTAGAGCAATTTTCCCGGTCATCCCTTTTCGTGGTATAATTTATGTATATGTTTATGAATATATTAATTTATGTTTATGTTTACATTAATGCATGTATTGTCATTTATGTATGTATTGTCATTTATGTATGTATAGTCATTTATGCATGTATCGTTATTTATGTATGTATTGTTATTTATGTTTAATTAACATGCATTATTTTGTATTATTATTTTGACGGTGGTAAGGTGGAAGAGCAGGCCTGATGGCTTGAGCCTAACCACGAAATAAAAGTTTATTATTATTATTACTATTATTATTTACAGTATTTTTGCTCATAAAATCCGCGAGCAAAAATTCAGCACATTAATAATAAAGAATACTTTAACAGATTACTGCGAAAGAGAGTAGTCTAATGTTGAGTTTCCTCAAAGAAGCGGTATGACGTTAACTGCTCCGGGGAATACACATTCCACATGATTTTATCGAACCAGTTTTTACACAACGTAGCATTTCACGTATACTAATACGTGGCATAATTTGTGTTACCTATCAACCTGAATGTTTTGGCTACAAGATATCTAATAAATATCCATAATATTAATGTATTGTATTATTAAAACCGTTATATATATATATATATATATATATATATATATATATATATATNATGTAGTTAATTATCTTTCCCATCGTTATAAAATAGTATTTTCGTACTAAATGTTGAAATATTATAACGGTTTTTATGAGAAATAAATTGATTGAATGATATTTGGCTAAATATTAATGATTGGTTAGGTACGGCGAAATTGGATGAAATAAAAAGAAGACACATATTGCCTTGAGAGTATTCTGCCACTCCTACAAATATCGATTCGTCAGACGCCTATCCAAACTGGCCAAGGGATGTTGCGTAGCAATTCTTTGGTTATAACACAGCATGAAGGTGACGAAGATGGTTTATCCATCGGTTCTTCACCAGCCGATTTGAAAAGTTCCCCAAGATTATGTAAACCGTACTAGTAGATTTTTTGTGGTGGTTAGTTGCGGGTTTCTTCCTCCAACAATTAAGGTACACAAGCAGGTTTTATTCTCAAGCTTTTACGGGATAACTCGTGATATCGAAAATAATTGGTTATCAATAAATAAATGATTATATTCATTGGAAGTATTCCAAGAAGATTATAATAAAAGTCTATTTCAGTAAAAATGGAATTCGTATAACTAATTCCCTTATTGCCTGTTCTTTTCCGCGAATTGGTACATCAATATTTTTGGTGGGACTGGAATACTTTTATCTATTCTTCCTGGTACGTTAGAAGCAAGATAGAAAAGGTAATAAGTGGTCTATGGATCTCATCGTTTACATGATCGTTGATCTCCAAATGGGGTGGGGGGTGATCTCAAAACTTTCGCCGTTGTATCTGCCACAGTAATTTGACTTTACTGGAATCCCTCGCTGGTCGCTAATTGAAAACTCGGTTTTATTAATCACTTGATGGAGGCTTAGAAAATAGTATTAAACGTTTTAATTCATTTGTAATGTGATCATGGCATTCTTCTGAGTGCGACAGTATAAATTTTATTCCTTAATAATGTATATGGTCGTTTTTAGCAGTGTTTTCGAAAGAAAAAGAAACCTCATTATATTTTGCAAGTAGAAGATTGAAATTAATAAACGTTGTCACAAACACAACTCTGATCATTCGCTGAATAAGAATTTTTGTCATTCTTAGTTTATTTTATAAAAAATAATGATGTCGGCGTATCGGCAAAAACCGACAAGATATCACGCTTTTTGAAACATTTCTGGCTTTAAAAAAATTAATATTCGTTTGTAAAACCAAATTTTTCATTTGTGTATATGCAAAACAAAATGACAAATCCAATGGTGGTTATTTTATTTTTCTTCGATTTTTGTTGTACTCTCCACAGTTATTAGAAATCAGGGATCTATAATTAAAAAATCCGATAGTAAAGTCTAGCTGCCATATGAAAAGTTACCAAATTCGGGAGAACTGCCAACCTACTCAATTGATTCCTCCTATGTCGTACATTACTCGATTTAGTGATATTTTCATCTTATACATTGTATTCACTACCACCAATCTTGACAAAATACCCCTAGGAGAGCCTGTCCTTAAAATACTCTTTTTTATCCTTTGTAGAGTAGCACAAAATTAATATTCCTATTAATAAAATACATTGCATAAATTATCCAATAAATCTTACATTTTTAATCTACCTTCAACGAAATTCATTTTACGGTAGTCTCTTTGTTGTTTCCATAGCGTTGGTACACCCGTAAGGTAGTGTAAGTACTACCAAACGATGATTTTAATATCAAACGACGATCTGAGGCAGTCCAAGTCTTAACGAGTGACCGGGTTTTTGTTCTATATTGGTAGTGGCTGTCCTGAAACACCACTCGAGTCCACTATCTTTGTTCTTTTGGTGTCCAAACTCTTGATAACTTGAGTATAGTATTCGCTTGTTTCTGTATGTTTGTTATAGCTTTAATATAAAGCTATCATATAACGCTCAAATTACATTTTGGATAATTTCTCGGAAACTGCTCCAAAGTTATGGTTCAATATTGTGTTCAGAAAGTGTAATTAGTATGTATTACCTCCTCATTGGCGGTGTTTTGCTTGAAAGTTCGGTATGGACACAGAAAAATAATTTCTTCATACGACTAACACATTAATTTACCATTTCAAGATATTTGAAAACATTTTTTTTGTATAGATGTACCAAGCAGAGTATGACTAGTTTTAGAAAATATAATGAATGATATGATAATGGTAAAATTGATATGAGAACGAAATACCAACGCCAGTTACAATATACCGTGATCGTGGGCCGACAGTGAAACTACCTTTACAAAATATGTATTATGATATTTATGTGACTGAGATATCGCAAAACGTGTTGCAATAATATTCAAGGATTTTATTTAATATTAAATTTCTAAATGTAGTAAGTATTAAGTACTAATCATTTATTTGCATAGACACATATGAAAAGAGTTAGGGTGTTATATTACTTTATTCTACTTTATTCTTTCTCATAAACGTAATATTGTAAGTATTGTAACCACGAAAAAAATTATGAGAAAAAAGAAATCTCTGTAACTAAATTACCACAATGCGTAGTACTAGAAATATAATAATAGGTACACACGCAAAAGTCTGGTTTTGAATAGCAATTCTATTACGTGTTTCAGCCATACTTCAATAAATCTCGTAGCACTACGTACACAAACTACAGGATTGTTCCGGCTGCTGGTAACGGGTAAACCGGCATTAATATGATGGTGCCAGTAGCTGGCGTTCCAGTCAACACGTGCCGCCACGTGTCCCCGTCTCCGCTTCTTGATTGCTACGGTGACTGACTTCAAGTTTCAGGCGGGACGTAATCGTTTATTCGACGTCGATCTTCCACATCGGAACTACGTCGCGAATATCGTAAAGTAGGCTCAACGTTGGCGATTTCTACATGAGTTTAAACACATTAAAGAAACATTTGAACACAAAATAAATTTACTTAAAAATCTTCAAGAAAGGTTTGAAAAGAAATAGTTTTTTAATGCGTCCTTTTTTTACTTTTTGTATAGATACGAGATTATAAAGTTGTTTCCGACAAATAACAAACGAATATTGATACCCCTATCAGCAGAATAGATTTAGAACAAGATATTTACTGACCAGAAGCGTAATTAAGAGACTATTTAGAATCGCACAAATTCTGAGATATCTTAATTAAACACAAAATAGTTGAAAATTTAATGGCATGTCAAGTATTTTTTATAAGATGTACATTCTACGTAGTGGATGGTTCTCTGCGCGCTGTGACGAGCGCACGGATTCGGGTCGTCTGTGCCTGCGTCCCGTCTGCTACACCATTCGACGCCGCGAAGCCTTGGGTGCTTTGGGATCCTCCGTGCTGCCAACAGATCCGTTGATCCAAATCCTGAGCAGCCAAAGGGCACGCTCCCTACTCACCGTTGTCACTTCACACGGCTTCCGTGAGTCAGAGTTACGACTACGCCCAGATGCCATTGGGCCACGCGGTCTCCTCAATGAAGAACCTTGCAGGTACGATGATCTTGAATTTATAGACTAGGCAATGGGGAATCTGCCCAAGTCAAATAAAAATTAAGAAGGAAGAGCGTAATTTTATCGTGTAAAATATGAAAATCTTAAACCACGTTCTTGAAGGATTGTAGACGTGGTCAATTATTTGCAATAAACCGTCAACGTGCGAAATTTGCGATTTTTCATGTCTTTTTTATCTAGTGGCTCTGCTATCGATCCTACACGAAAAAGACATTGTTATATCGTAGTTTTTGTTATTGCATGGACATCATCATAGAACCATAAAAAAAGAATTCCTCTTTGGAAAATTATTTCACAAAAACAAAAGGGGTTTTCTGACTTTCTTCGAATAATTGAAACGTATTTTAACAAACAACGTTTCATTTCATAGGTTTTATTAAAACTTGGAACTCGCACATTATATTTTTTGTGTAGGATCAACACGCGAGGTACTAGATAAAAAAAACAAACAAACAAATTTCGCTCTTTGAGGTCTTATTGAAAAAACATTGATCAGCTCTACAATTCTTCAAAAGACGTGGAGGGTCATATATTTTCGAATTTTAGAAGTTAAAACTACATCCTACCTTCTTGAAATTTTTTCGACCTTATCTCCCCATTACCTGTCCTATCAAGGAAGTTCCGCCGTCTAATGTAAGCGTAGTTGGAAACAACAAATAAAAAAATTTTCGAACAATTTTATTCGTTAAAAGTATCATTGAATTTTGATGAGATCGATAACACTCACATGAGGTAACAAAATCAAATCTATTCCATATCATGTATATTAATAATATAAAAATATTATTCATGAAAAGAATCGTATAACACCTTAGGTTTTCTTTGAAAAAGTTCAGAATTTTTTAAAGTAACGAATAAGATGTCTAAAGCACTATCATTTTCTCTCTCTGATTTGCGAGTAGAATTTTTGTATTTTTGGTGACTATCAAATATATAACGTGTTTAGTGTGATTTTTAAAATTAGTCAAGGATCTAAAAATTAACTTTAAACCGTTACCATTCTATAACTGGTTTATTTGTGACTAACTTAAAACTTCAATAACTTTAATTTTATTTTTTTCCAGCTATTAACTCATAACTTTCAATTAGTTCCTTTTTAAATCATTAACTTGAAACTTTTAATGAATTGTTTTATTATTTTTCTCAATCATGAATTCAAGTCCCAAACATGAAGTCAAATCATTCAAGAGTATAATTATCTTCTTTATGTTTAAATTTCTTTGTACATTTCTCCGAAAACATGCAATTCTTATGATATGCTATCTATTCACAATACCATATTGTATGCAGCTCTACTCTGAATTCATTAGGTTATTAATTTGATAATTTTTGATTGTTATCACGTCATTAACTAAATACTATTCTCAGTGTTATTAGGTCATAAACTTTTACTGCGGATCTTACGACCGTTTTCTTACTTAATTCTCTCATTTTACAATAAAATCCTTCAAACAGTTCTACCTTGAATAAAATCTCATAATTTACTACTACTACCCTGAGCGTTGTATGATCATTCTCTTTTGAACGATATCTAATGTCCGTTTCCCTTCACAAACCAACTCAATTCTCCCCTAATCAATAACCCTCCTCCTCAGCTACCTGATACACAGCAGTTATTTCTTTTCAACTCCCACCTATAGTCAATATCAGTCACGTCACCTATTTGCACATAACAATGGCCTAGACCCTCCTAACACAAGTGGCTATAAAACGTAAAAGTATTTCATGAACCATAGTAATTTGTAAATACAAAATAATTTGTAACAAAACAGCCTGCAACAAAAAGTTAATTATAAAGAAAGTAAAAAAACTGGGAAGTCGATTCCGTTCGATATGTCATGCGATTAACATATATGTACGCCCTTGATGTAGATAGTAATGAAGGACAGCTTACTGAGACTAAAACCGCGAACATCACACTGCAAAAAGTTAAATATATAATCTGAATGTCGGAGAAGCTTCATAAAAATGATTTTAAAATTTACAGGTTTTCTACTATACCGCTTGAAAATTTCAACAATTTAAGGTTACTATATCCATCAGAACGACTAGGCTAAATTACCCCCCCCCCCAAAAAAAAAAAAAAAATCGCCAGAAAAATCATCAACTNAAATTTTTAAATTATTTGATTTTAAATTACCATGAGTTTATATGGAGAAACATTCACGGATTATGTTTGTCTTCGATATACAGACAAAAGTATCTGCTTAACACAGCGCAGAAAACCTACCGAAAAATAGCAAATGTAAATAAGAACGCAATGACGTTAACATTTTCATATTTCACGGGGTATTTAAGAGAACAATTCACCAAAAACTGCAAAAAATAGTGTTCTAACGGAAAGGATAGCCGCATCACGTTACTGAAGACAATGGGACCCTTCTCAAACGACAATTTAAATTTATTATCAAGTTTTAAACTCTCAAAATAATCGTCATCGTCCAACAGTATAAATTAATAGCGCGAATTATTAATTATCTAGAACTCCTTTAATTAAAAGTTTCGTAAATAGTTGACAAACTGACTTCAGTGAAAGAGGATATAATACCTTAATAGATTCGGAAATTTAAATTATTAAATTTATTTTACAGTAAAAAGTTTTGTTACAAACTGTGTATGACCAAGTGGAGGACAATAAACTAATTTCTTCTCGGACTGGATTGATGAGAATGTGGGTGAGGTCTTCTGGTATAGTACATTACAAACTACACAACAAGTCTTACCGATATTTTTCACACTTCTTGTCAACCCAAAATCTTTCCTTCACTAACAACCTTCCTTCATCATGTGGTGATGTGGAAGATAAGGCCTCACCTCACCTTCTCATAAAATAAATACATGTGCTACTTCCTATGGGGAGTCAGGAACTGCACGCCAGACGTGTGGATCTTCCAGTACAAGTACGACGCCGAAGTCATAAGACTCTATATGAACCGGGCTTTCTCGCTGCGCCTGGAGTTCGAACCGGCGTTTGTTAAGCTGGCTACGGTATGGCTCACTCTGTTGGAAGAAGACGCCTTTATGGAGGAGCTGGAGATTCATGGAGGCGAACGTTGGGAAGAGATAGGCGAGACGGCTCTGCTTCCGAAATTGCCTCGCCTCAGGAAGATCGACCTGGCGAGGAATGGTCTCCAGAATATTGCTACTGGTATGTATTTGGACACTGACATAGAGCGAAGATGAACTTTTCTTCTACTATTTACGTCCATTATATAATCTAGAATACCATACGACCTTGTTAGGAAGGTAATATGATTTATTAAAATTCTTACCACCACAACGAAAAAGAAATTACTAAATTTTGAAAAGATGATATTAACATCAACATTTAAAAATAAAAAATAAGTAGTAACATTACATTGTATAGAAAATGATAATCTGGATTGAGGTAACTCTTTAATATTAGATGAAGGAGCTAATTATAACAGACGTTGCACATCTTCAATGTTATTTATATAAATGGTAATGGAAGTTTAAATTCACGTATCGACACGGAAAAACTACCGAGTATTTGCAATACTTTTATAAAACACGTTTGTGTGATTTCTGCTTTTTGTAAAAATATTTTGTGTAAATATTTAATTCATGTACACTTGTTTTGTTAATGTGTCAATATTTGTTGTTACAACTTGTTTCGCCTGATGAAAGTCTAAATCTAAGATCGGAACGTTACGAAGAAAAAACCCAATAAATATTGTGAATCTTCCAAAGAAGTATGATGTGCATTAGCGTTAAGGGGGCTAGTGAACGCCGCTTTTCAACACCGCTTCGTGACGCCGCACGGTGGAGTATATTGACACGAAACCTGGCCAAAAGAATTTTATTCAGTCAATTTGATGGGTTATGGCGAATTATCGTTTATATGTATATAAACAAATGTCAAGTTAAATGTATTTTGATTCGAGAGGTTATGTATCAAATCCATATAAACAATTAAAAAGGAGCTCTATATAAATTGTCTTAACATTTATTTATTTATTTATTTATTTATCAATTACAATATTTCATCGTTCCCCCTGCACCTTCACACAAAGTCATTACCAGTGTTATATATAAACCTGTGTTTCTTTTTTTCCCCCTAGCTTCATTTCGTTTCTTTTCTTTTTTTTGTATCTTATCTTTGCTTTTTCTTCTGTCCACGTTGTCTCAAACATATGTTACGTCCATTATTCATGTTATGTCCTTAAAAATGATTTTTCGCCATAATTCACCAAATTTTCTGGATAAAATACTTTTGGTCAGGTTTTCGCGTCGATATATACCACTGTGCGTTGAAAAGTGTCATTCACTAGCCCCGTGTACGTACCCCTTTACTATGATGTTATTTCTTACTCATCATTGCGTCTGATGAATATTGTTTCGGAAAATTGCAATAATTTTCTAAGATTCGTCACAATATGGCGAATAATCTCAGATTGTCTTTTTGGCGTGTTCTTATTTATATTTTTGCTAAAATAATCCTCAAAATAAAACCTAAAGTGTGTAAAATCAGAACCAGATGTTGATTTTCTATCAATGTCTCTCTCATACCTTCGGGCTTAATATTGCATTTAAAGATTTGATAAAATAAAATAGTATAAAGAGAAAGATTCTACAGTTAGAGTAAACACTGCAAGAATAGGTTCAAAAATAATGTTTTACATCAGGTAAAATAAAAACCATTGAAAGTATATTTTGTTATACTGAGTAAACTTCTCTACTAAAGCACTTAAAACGTATCAGTATTATTTTTTTGTTTTTGATTTACGTTTTGAAATCAGTGTCTTGCAAATTCAAAAAAGTTTGAAATGACTTCATTGTTGTTGGGTAACGTCCGGCCAAAATGAGCTTAAAAATTCCAGACCTGTTGACAGGTGTTTCGTACCCTCTATACAACGTAAAATATATCAATTCACAGTACCAGTTCTTCTTTGAATGTTGATGTAATTTTTGTGTGTTTCTTTAACAATGGAAATAAATAAATTTTATGAATTATTTTAAAATTATGAATGTCCAGTAATTATTGTTTTTAATTTCTTTTAAAGTCTCGAGCAACGCCTGTAGTAATAAGAGTATTTCAATAAAACTATCTTGATGTTGTTCGGACTCATATCGATAATGCCTCTGCAGGGACGGTAAATAAATTAATTCTCATGGAATGACAATAAAAGAATTGTAACACGTATCACAAATTTAAAACAGAACACGTGTCACAGAAAAGAACAGTACTAAATTTATCTGGTCACTCCGCACAATTAAGAAAATTATTCACCGAAAATAGTCGCAAAACTTGAGTACTCAAGTCAACTGAGATCATTTGTATGAATTCCGAGTTTCAAATGTAAAATTGAGATTCAGTTCTTTAAGCACCATAATTCATATATAACAGTTGCACATCCTTTTCTTTAGTTGGTGTAATTGTGTATTAATTTTATGTTCATGATATAATTATGTATCATTAATATAAAATAACAGAATCACCTGTCTGCATAAACAGAACAGATGACATTATTGAAAGATTCATAAATGGTTATGTGCGTAACTAGTGCCTAGCACTGTCATATAACCTTCAAAAAGCTACAAAATTCAAGAATTTTATTTCCAGAAAAGTAAATAAGAAAATCTAGTGCTAATAACGGGGTAATCCGTGCCAACACGAGGACGAATTAAGAAGGTATGGACAGAGTATACACATGGGAATCTATGATATGTTTTTAATAACTACATGAGGATAAAATCTCAGCCGTGACTCGCCAAGCGAATAAACGGAAATCCCATGTAACACGAATAGATGAGATACGAAATGGTGAGTCACAAGGATATTATGGGTTATACGTCGTTATAAGACATCGTCTTTAGCGTTCCCGAAGGGGGACGTTGACCTTTCATGCATCTTAACGAACAATGTTTTGTAATTATTGAATTATTTCATTAATTATAGAATTATTTAATTATAATATGATGATTGAATCATTTAATCCCCTTCAAATATTGGAGACCTCTCACAATGTTTAGACTATTCAAGAAAAGATAAATAATTCAGAGTTGATCTTCTCATTCAAAAGAAAAACGTACCTGGATATTATTCCCAAAAATACTGCTTTATTTCAGTTCTTTTTTGAAACTACATTATTTATGCTCAGATGAAAACCCGAAGGAAAATCCACGTCGGTTTCGTTGTTCTAGGATCTTGTCTAGGAGCAGTGTCTATTGAAATAATAGTAATGAATAAGCCATCACTCAAAAGACTCTGAGAAACTAATGCGCGTTAATATACGATTTGAAACTTATTAATTAAATAATAAACTTCAACGAACGTTTATAGACAAATAACTGTAGTTCACTCACAGCGGTGTAGCCAGGGTTGTGACCTTCCTCAGTTCTTAACATACATAGTGCAGCAGTGCTATTTACGCTTATCATTATATTATTAAATTATTAAATATTTTTTAAATAAATAAATATTATTATTAAACAATTAAATATTATTATTAAATAATTAAATATTACTATAATTTTTAAATATAATTTTTATTATAATAATTAAATAGCACTATTATTACTACAGGACCAAATAATGAAGAAGAATACACGTGAAACACAAACATGCATTTATATATCACTATATTGAACACATGAAACCTTTGATAATTAATTAGGATAAGACACACAACTGTTGATCATTTTCAAATAATCTGATTTCGATGCATTTCAATTTTTTTTCAGATAACTTTAGAAATAACCGTCATATTCAACATCTTGGCTTGTCGAAGAACAACTTTACAACAATTTCTGAAGGAATATCTCTCTTATTAAATCTACGATTTCTCGACCTTTCCGGAAATCCTCTTACTGTTTTAAGCTACGTCGAGGCCTTCCGCCCTTTGGACCAACTGAGAATTTTGAACCTGTCTCATGTAACATTGGGAGGGTTGGAGCCTCTTGATGATGTGACACAAGATAATGCGACATTTAACAGTGGCCAATTGGTGAGTACTTACTACAAGACTTGTATGAGTACAATATTTTACCGGGCTTCAACGATTTTATTCATTTAAATACAGAATAGATAGATATTTCCTCGAGTTACTTTTTACTTAAAAATACAGTAAGTACCATTTATAGTTATTAATTCTAGTATAGATATTAATTGTATATTAATATTTTAAATTCAGAATAACTAAATATATATTAAACGACCATAAATGAGAACGAGTGAGGTATCAAACAGTAACATAGCGACATAACTAAACGTGAAGTGAGTTAATATTTACATCACATTCAGTTGTTATGCTGCTTCGTTACTGTTTACTACACCTTAAGAAGGACCAACCAAGAATTGAAACGTTAAGAAACTATCACAATAAATATTGCGAAGAGTCCATTATAATGTCGAGAATATTTATTTTTTCTACTATCTTCCATAACTTAGTAGAACTTAGAGTCATTTCAGTCGTGGTCACTATTGAAATATTCAATTGTGAAGTATGTTTCTTGAATATGATTTTATAAAATTAACATCCTTTTTCGGCTCGGTATGAAATACCTTTTGGAAACCATTGCGATTACTGCAAAGTTAACTTACACTCCATATAAACCTCACAATTTTAGTCACAGTTCGAAATAAATATTTCGCACCATTCGTAAATTTAAGTGATTTTTTTGAAAAGTTCTTGTTATAATGATTGTGAGAATGAAGTCAAATCAATTTTATGAAATATTGTATTTCATTCTCTTTGACATTAGAAAACCAAGCTCTAGTTAAACTTGTAGCCACAGGACAAACGAACAAAAGTATTCTGCCTCAAAAAATTAATTAAATATCAAACATTCGATTATCACATTATGTGCAAGATGTATGTCGTCTGTGCAATACTGGTTAGAATATTAATTTGGACTTGTATTCTCTCACCGTCGTATCACTGTGATAAAAACCCACCTCAGCCGTTCTACATACAATACGCAATTGCGTTGGTTGCAGCATGCTGCAATTCCAAAAATCACTTATTTCCACAAATAACACATCACAATCGTACTTTAATAAATCTGAGAACTACAACATTTCTAATACGCACATATCACAACCGTCTCACAATTATCACGTCATTAAATATCAATAAGACTATTCGATCTTCGAAATGGAGAAATCTTCCTTATTTTCACGGACCGTGTACCAACTCCTTTTCGCTGAGCTTTGGGTATATCACGCTTAAGCATCCGCCAATCACAGAGAAGGAGCTGAGATGGCATGGAAAAAAGAACATCGTTTAACCCTTTCTTTCTTACAACTGCAAAAAAACACTTAACTGTTTCTTGTGAATGACAATGAAATGAGATTAATGAATCGTGAACATAGAAGTGATGAATGGTGGAGGTAAATCTCAAACGTGAAATGTTTAGTTTGCTTTCACTCCCGCTAAATATCTTGCTCGTAAACTTAGTTCACCTGTTTCAACACTTCGCAAGACGCTCACTAAGCATTTACTTCCTTACATGCCGCTTGTAAAGTGGACCAATATTCAGACTCTCTCCTCATACAGTTTCTTAACATACAATATAAATCTATAAAGAATGAACGAATCATTCAATGGATTGTCAATTACACGTTTTAAGTTAGGTCAAAACGCATAATGAAAAACAAAATATAAGAAAATTATATTAAAAGATACTATTTTCTGTTTAAGAGATAATTTTGAAAACATTAAATCATAGAAAATAAGAAACACTAACATGTATATTGAAACGCACGCCTTGAATAATGTGCTGTGGACTGATAAATTCCCTCTGCGAGCGAATTAAGGACTCGTTCGCCTCTCGACTTCACTTCCGCATACTGCCCGCTTTCGTCACTCGCGAGCAAGAACTTCGTACTGTAATTCGTCAAGTCTCTACATCATCACTTCATTCTTGAACGGTGGGTGAAGTTTATTTGAAATCTTAGTATTTACTCCGTAACTAAAAAAGTTCATCGTTAAAGCGATAATTGTTTGTTGAAAATTTAAGTCAAGTTAACCCTTAAAAGTTACTTTAAATATTTTCTGATAAATTAGACAATTAGTAAGTAATTCAATAAATAGTCAAACATACAATAGTTCGATTTAACAGTATAGTATAGGTAGGATCAATGTAAATAAAAATATAACTAATATTTATTGTATTTCTTGTTTCTTCAAAGGATATGTTCTTCATCTTGTATAATATGCGAGCCTCTCTTCATGAACATTATTATATTATAATTTTCCTCAGAGAGAACGTTTACCCCGCAAAATATCTTTTCGTGTGAAAGTCGTCTAATTGTACTATTATGTTTTCTCGTACGTAATATGTACTTTAGCTTGGTCAAAAACATCGGTCGCAAATACACTACTGGAAAATAAAAAAACATCATGAATTCGTGAATCCACCAGAAAGATTTTGATATTTTATTGATACATTCTCGAGGACGTATACAACAAACGATCACACCAACAGAGCCATACATATATGAGTGTAGGCGACAGGGCGTGCGAAATATCAGAGCTAGTACCCTGTATACCCTCCTTTTTCAGCAATGCAGGCTGCGATGGAGATGATCGTAGAGGTGACGAATGTAGTCTTGTGGAACGACCTGTACCTGATGAATTAGTACCTGATGTCTCATTTGGGACAGATTTCCTGCCGGTCTTTCAGAGCGCGCAATATGACGTTTCATCCAGTTCCAAACATTCTCAATGGGGGACAGATCTGGGGATCATGATGGCTAGGGTAGTTTACGTACACCTTGGAGAGCATGTTGGGTGGCACATGCTGCATTTGGACGTGCATTGTCCTGCTCGAAAAGGACATCGCCTTGAAGTTTAGTCAAACCGCCAAATGATTGAATCATTTTATTGTACTTTATAATTTAGTGTAAACCTATTTGCATACCCATGGCACGTATCACGTTATCCGACCAAGCCTATGACGCGACGTATTGTTTTAGGCTGGTTAGGTTGCCCGATGATCTTTTATATGAACTGTTTAATTCCAATTTTACGCCGTTTTGACGACGCATTGCTTGGCAATCTCAGGTCGTTCTGAAGTTTGAGCCGTACTAAATCTAGACATTCGTCAAGGAAAAATTATATGATGTCCGAACATTCACCAACATTTCGCGAGAATGGACAGGTAACCAGGATGGTCTGATCAACAAAAGATCGTCCGTGTTGCTGCCCAGCTATGTTCATGAAGCTTCTCGTGCCCGCGAACTAACAGTTCTCATTGTCTGACAAGGAGTAATTCATCGTTCGCACGAGTGAACTATTTCTCGAGAAGTTCTTCGCTTGCAAATTACTTATCACTACATGGAAGTCCCACTGACACGGAAATTGGACAATTATTTTTCCCGATTCTACGTTTACCTCAATCGCTTCAGTGACGACATAACACTACCAAGCTTTCCTCCAAACAAATGTAATGTGAAACCAGATTTAACCTTGCACCTCAAAGCATGTTCTAATACATTTATTTATATACATCGTTTCAATGTGTATTATTATGTTATTGATTTTTGAGTTTTATTATGTAATGTACATTAATATCATCCTACCACCTATAAAAAATTTCGTGTAAATCGGGAGAATCACCCTCAGTATGAAGTCAAAAATTTAAAAAAAAGGAATTGATGAAACAACTCATTTATGCATGTCCCTAGTTTCACAAACAGGTCCGCGTCTATTTGAATATATTATGGAGGAATATAATGTTCACAACGTGTGTCTTGAGTTAATACTTGGCTCGCTGCTGTGAGCAGTTGATGAATATTTCGAAAACACTGGTCTAAATATTTTTAAAAAATATGACGGTAACGCTCTTTTTCCAAGTTTATTGAAATTTTTAAGTACGTTATAAAAATTAGCAGCAGTGTAACCACAAATAACGAATATTTTATTCTTAGCTTTTTGAGTTCATAAAAGTATTGAATTCTGAATATTTTAGCCATTAACAAAAGATAACTCTTATTATCAACTAATGTCATGAATTATTTTAAAGGAAAACATAACTATTTATTCACAGAACTTACATGGCTAATAAAATAAAGAAATATTTGGCAATAGTAGCTAAGATTCAACTAGCACGAGCAAAATATTGACTTTTATAGAAAATGCTGGTAAAGAGTGCTCTTCGGAGATAACATGAAATATGTGTCTTTAATATATTAATATCCGTTGTATTAAAATGCTTTAATTAAATGAAATTAATATACATAAAAATAAATAATTTTTGTTCAAAAAATTTTCATTGTGAAACTGAATGAGCACTTCCGAAATTAGTCCCAACATAGAATAAATTTTGATATTTTTATTATTAAAATTGAGAAATAATCAAGTCCGTTGTATTTATAAAACGACTTGCGCTGTTCCTGCATCACGATTGAGACGGAAAAAATATAGTATAGATACCGTAATTAAGTCTTAAATAAACGAACTTGCTCTGTCTTACGACGATTACTCCATGAGAAGATTTGCAGATCTTGAGTACATCGATCAAGATAGATATAAAATACTCAGAGGGTCGAAGAACAGTATGAAAGAAAGTACAGTAGAGCGTTGGTTATTCGAACGTCATGCAATTATCCGTACGAATTTTGTTTGTAATTTATATTTTTAATCATGTAATATACAAATGAACAAAGTTACCTTTTGAATAATGTGTTGGTTGAATTGCATCTTTCTTTTTTCTTCATTTAGTAAAGTTTCATTATCCGAAACTTTTATTATCGGAACCATCCGTGACAACCTTAGTTTAGTTGATCGACGCTCTACTGTAATTCAATTATTTATCATGTAAAACCTTTTTTTTTTTTTT
>NNCF01127222.1:118717-134819 GCA_002313205.1 Laupala kohalensis
CGTGTGTGGGACTCGCCGAATATCTCGACCATACCCACTAAAAAACCCTCCTGAAATCAACAAATATCTAAATACAAAACTGAAAAAAAAGAAAAGAAAACAGTTGCCCAATACATTATATCACAAAAAAGGGAAAACAATTTCTAAATACTATATTTTCTAATTACAGAAACATAGGATGAAAGGAAAGAAGACAGTAAAGATGAAAAGGGAATGCAAATTTTAAACCCTCCCGAGAACTTGTGGAAGGAGCCCCGATCTACTCATAAAATTCAATAGTTTGTTAACATTAACCGTTTCATTTCCGAGAATTGTTGGTAAATCTGCAGCCAGACCAATTTGTCTCCGTATACTTGAGTATCTTCTGCAATCAGTTAGTAGGTGACGCACTGTCAGAGAACAGCTACACTCCTCACAAACGGGTTCATCATCAAGTAGTAAGAGATACCTATGAGTGAGAGGACAATGTCCTATGCGCAGGCGGGTCAGCAAGACCTCGTCGCGCCGGGCTGGCCTACAGGAACTGCTCCATGACTTAACAGAAGATTTGATCAGTCGGAGCTTATTCCTTTCAACAGCTAACCACTCATTGCTCCATTCACTCAGAATCCTTATCTTGACGGAATTTAGGAGATATCGTTTTGGAATCATGGAGAAATCCACGCGATTCCTGAGGCATGCCGTCTTTGCGGAATCGTCTGCTTCCTCATTTCCTCTGATAACCACGTGTCCGGGAACCCAGCAAAACATTATGTTCTTTCCATCATTTTGCAGTGAGAAAAGTACATCCTGGATGTTCTGGATCAGCTTATCAGCTGGATACATGTTCTGGATTACTTGAAGGGCTTAAAATCTAAAATCTTAAAATCTATTCCGAAACCGATGTTCTCTCCCCCATTAGGTCTGCCACGGCCAGTGGCATAGGTAGAAATTATTACGTGGTAAGGAGGAAATTATTACGTGCTTTAACCTTGGTTGTCCATGGACCTCTCCTGTTCAAATTATTTCTATACATATGTCAGTTAATGGATAAATGTTGTTAGTAGTATAGATTCACATGTTTTAATTATAAATATATTATTCCCAACCTGGATCGAGATTTTTCTCCTGTAGTGGCGGATTCCATAAGGGACGTCAGTATTCTCGTATCTATGGACGTCAGTATTCTTTACACTGAATTTTGAGTAAATACTATAGTTATGATTTATTAGCATTATTTTCGGAATAGTTTAAAGATTTGATAATAATACGTAATTGCTAATAATTTTTCCTTTGTAATATAATATAAATTTGATATATTAACTTCTTATAGATATGACAAGCAGCTGCCTTTTCATTATTTTACGGGGGTGCAAGTCCTTTTATAACCTTAGGTTTTACCTTGAAAGAATAAATCTGTTACTGCTTCAGAGCACTTGATTAGAATTGATGGGACGGTTCTTTATTTGCTTTCGAAGAAGAGATTAATTTATGGTCATACGTAGTTTGTAACTGCTTGATTGTCAGTAAATTTATTTATTAATTTACAATTATTGGGAATGGGGATTGACGGTTGAGAGAGAATCTGCTTACTCAGCTGGCTGTGGTTGTTTTTATAACATTTGTATCCTAAATGACAATTTGTGTGTTGTGGTAGCTCCCGCGTCTGACCTTGCTAGATGTGAGCGCCTGTGGCGTTTCCGACCTCAATACGACCGCTGTTCGCCGCGTGCTGCGCCGTCGGCCAATGCTACAAAGTCTCTCGCTCTCCTATAACCCGCTGCACGCTCCACCACCGCCCACGCTGGTGGCGAACCTGTCGGCGCTACGGGAACTACGCTTGGCCGGTTGTGATCTCCGCAAGCCTCCTGCACTTCGCTTGGCCTCCAGCAAGCGCCTGCGAGTTCTCGACCTTGCGAATAACTTCCTCGAAACACCTGAAGGTGTTCTAGCGAAGGAAAGCAAAGGTATAACGGTAATTCGTCTGACTCCAATGAACTTGTTGGTTTTTCTCCTTAGGATACAGAATTATCTAGATCAGCTGGATCTAGATACAGGATTATCCAGATATTATACTGTTTGTTGTAGCGAGCATTCATGCGAAGTGGAATTCAAATCCTTGCGCAGGATTCAAAATATATAGTTTTATGCAAAGAAAAGCTCCCAAGAAGTTAATACAAACAAATACATGTTAATTCAAGAATAATTTAAAGTATTGAAATATTAGAGCATTGAAAACAGGTTCATTTATAGTTCCGGAGTAGGGTGTCTTCATGGGACAAGGGATGGGAACAAAATTTACCCACAACATGATTTATTAAATCTGCAGTTAAAATGTAAGAAATTATCCTATAACAAAAATTATACTTCGTTATTTATCAACTCGTCGAATTGTTTGAATTCATTCATCGATTTTTTCTGCACCTATTTAACCATCAATAACTAAATTTTTTTGACAAATCCAAGACTATTTAAACAAGAGCAGAATACTTCACAAACTACCAAACTAGCATGTCCTGAACAATCATTTCCAAATTCATATATTTTTTCCAACTACTTATCGATCAAAAGTTTCATTATTGCTAATTCATTAGTAACCTTACTTTTCCCTAGAAATCCACCATGCGTGTATTTGCAGGGGCTGGTGTGGATGTATTGGATCTTAGTGGCAACCCATTACGTGGGTGGGGTGCTCATGCGTTCATGGAGCTTGGTCCTAATGCAAGAGTGAACATCTCATATACAACCATCACATATTTCAGTACTGAAATGTTGGAAGCGCTTCGACCGCTAAAACAGGTAAAACTCAACTTTATGTTTTTTCCTCCCTTAAAATACTTTCGATTCCATCTTCTCATAATAAAGTGTAATGTAAAAAAAACGCAGTCGCGAAAATTGTTATTTTTCTCACATTCGCGTGTTTTCGAGGATTGGAACAATATTATTATGTATAAAGTAGGAAAGGTGCCCAATCTGTAAAATTCATTTAAATAAAATACCAACTGTGTTCTACTCAGATCTCCATTTCTTAATAATGGGTTCGAATATTCGTTCAATTTTAAGGATGAACTGTAAAAGTAGTTCCACATATCTATGTATAATTTGTACTTGCCATTGTCAACCTTGCCTCAAAAATCGAACGTAAAAGGAGATAAGATTTATAAGTTTAAAGAAATCTAAACCAAATGTAGGACTGCTTCAAGCACAGGACAATAAGCATGAGACGTTTAAAGGATAGCTAAAGAAGTCAAAAAGAAGAGGTAGGTAAAAATGTTAAGACAAATAAATATGCTTTGAACGATAAGTTTCCTCAATTTCTTAGAAAAAACTTCAAAACTATTCAGAGTGGGGTTGTCTCACCAATATAGACAATTTTAATTCACTGATAAGTGACCCATACATAATGATCCATGTGGACTCCATGAGCCGTCCAAACGATACCACATCTTCCAATCTCAGACTCAACAATCATCTACACACCATATAACAATAACACCAAAAAGTGGAAAATGTTAGTGTACTATGGTGTGTGTCATGTTTGGAGAAGCGCGAGTATACTCTACTGTGTAGATGGTTGTGGAGTGGTCTGAGTTTCGGAGATGTGGTATAGTTGGAACTGCACATAATGATGTTCAAATATCAGTGAACTAAACCTTGATGAAGACAACGCGTGTCGTCGAAACGGTGGCGTAGTTGAAATAAATCAATTTCCCTATACACAAGGATTATTTACATATGAAACAATTCACTTCCTTGCACCTATGCTTGGAAGAAATGTTAAGTAATATTGTGCCTTTGGCTTGGTGAAAGTGGTGACAAATGTGAAGTGTAACCCTGGACCTCCTTCTCTGGCAGCAGAAATGGTATCCACTGTGCTACCCGCTTTATCTTGCAATATTATTTCCACCCTTGTTCATCTTGATCTGAGATTGTCGAATAAGAGATACTTCGTTCGAGTCCCGTCTATCTCCATTTTCAATTGACATATAACGTATTTTCTCTGATTCTTTAAGGTGGACTTGGGAGGGAACCCAATTGACTGCGGGCACTGTGCTACGGTAAAGCTACGTGAATGGCTACTAGAAACAGGAGACCCGCAAGTACTGGTACTTGGTGCACAAGTCCCCTTGCATTGCACTCAACCAAGCAACTACTTAGGATTACCGGTGACCGCTGCAATGCGCGTAGACGGCGCCTGCCATCAGGTAAGGTGTATTTCCAATTTGTGGTAGATATTATGTGGTCTGTACGTGTATCAATACTTCCCTTCGTTAACAAAAACGTTATATGCACAAGTTTTGTGTGGTTTAATGCTCTACAAAATGTCCTCCCTTAGTGTGAGATCGGCCTCTGCGCATTCGCGGAAGTCTCGTTTTGAGGAATCAATTCTCTGTATAAACTGTAGCCACGCGTAGCCCAAGGCAGTGGAGTGCATTGTGAACTGTCTCATTTAATTTAATGGCGAGCGAAGTTTTAAATGTAGCTGCCATTTCTCCGCAAACCCACGCCACGTGAAATGGTTCTTTGCACTTTTTCTCCGTAGACGCTGGATGCAGACGGCAAAGGTATTGTGGGAACCACAGGACCTGGAGTCAACGGAGCTACTGATGGAGGCACAGATGTGTGGTTGGTAGCTGGAACAGCAACAGTGGCATGTGTTGGAGCATTTCTCGCTCTGGCACTGTTGGCGTTTCGTTTTCGTCTTGAGTTGACTTACGCCATCCATGTGATACGTGCCAACTATTGGATTTCGTCGAACGCTGGTGCTAACGAAGCAGATGCGCATGAGTTTGATGCCTTTGTGTGCTACAGGTGAGACATTTCCTTTGCAACTGATATGAAAGTAAATTGTTTCAAAACTAGAACAGTTATATCATTGCTCCTACTTTCTCTCATACGTTTCTCAGTCTTTGCTACAGTGTGAAAAGAGTAATTAAAACAAACCAATTTAGTCTAAGGATATTTTCCTGATTTCAATACTTTCAATGAACCATGCGTACTATAAAGTACAACCAACACAAACTTTATAGCGTTTTTCTGGACCTTTGAGGGTCCCATATCCAGGTACTTTTGTATGGTTTTCCCTCCTCTTTTTAAGCATGAGTCCTACCCAACCAAATTTCCATTTGTGAATTTCGTAATTCATATCCTTCTTTCATTTTTTCCCACAATATTCTTCTGGGAACTAGGTGGATACAGCGCTGAGTTACTAACAGGACGGTCACGATTCGATGCCCGGTGGAGTGGGAATTTTAACCCCACCTCAACACAATATTTTCTTATTCGTGAAGAGGTGCCCCTTTCTTTCCGGAATCTCTTTCAAATATCTAGGGCAGATCCTCCACCAAACTTCCCGTATAAGAAAAGTTAGAAACTCTCATCACAATGTTTTCTTCCATGGTGATGAGATTGAACTTTCGAAGTATACTTAATCAGCGTTTCCTCTGTTTGGAGAAGTTTATCTCCATTGTGTCTGTATGTCTGTGCAGCAAATTTGATCGCGCGTGGGTGCTGGGAGAGCTGCTTCCTCGTCTGGAAGGGTCGAGTCCACGCTATCGATTGTGCCTTCATGAGCGGGACTTCCCCTTGGGCAGCCTCATAGTGCAGAACATCGTGGAATGCATGGCACGCAGTCGGAGGACTCTCATAATTCTTACCAAAGCCTTCGTCCAAAGCCAGGTAAGATATTCACCTTCACCTACGTCCCGTTTACATTGGATCAAAAGACAGTGGCAATAATAATATTTCACGCAATCTAAAGATGAATGTCTATTATTTATGTATATCTGAAACAAATACACAGTCACTCCGGGGTCCCAATTCTTAACATATTCCTCTGTTTCACATCACACCTGCCTTGCATCTCCTATTTTGGTAATAAATTCTTCAAAATTTCTAAACTTTTCGGTTTAAATTAGTTTTATCGTGTCACAAATATGGACCGTATCTTTTTCTTGCATCCTCATTTTTATCCCATTTCTGGCCAGTATGAGTCGCAATCCCACAATTGATGCTTCTGATAATCTTCCTGTCCTCAATCATATACAACTTTTTCTGTATTGACTATATTCTTTAGGTAGTTGCGAAAGTTCCCATGCCCGATTTATCTATCATGTGCTCATGCGCAGTGGTGTCAATGGGAGCTGGAGATGGCGACGCATCGACTTCTGGAAGGAGCCAGAGACTTCCTCGTGCTTGTGGAGTTGGAACGCTTAGAACCGCGGGATCTACCACGACTGCTACGTCTTCTGGTGGAGACGCGAACATTTCTGCAATGGCCGACCGAAGCAGATGTGGCAACTACACGAAAAGGAACTGGTGGCGCTCCAGGTGGTGGCATCGCGAACGTCACTACTCAAGATGTCGCAAATGGAGATGGTAGGGAACATCTAGAGAGTCCCAAAGACAGAAATGGTGAGAAAAGAAGCAGTCTATCTGTTCTATCATTCATCTTCTCGAAAATGGCTCTTTCGGCCATACACTTACGACGTAGTGAAATGTTTTCCAATAAACCATTTAATTCGTGTTTCCTGAGTTGTTTCTCTAGGAAATCATTATTGTAGTGCTTTACATCACATTGATTACAGAACAAAAAAATATTTTGGCTCGTTTTCTGTAGTGTTCTAGAATGACACGAATATGTAAGGTAGAACACTTTTCACCAACAAGAGGACCTTACTGTCTTGAAATTCAGCCCTGGATGAGACTTCGCAGGTTAGTAATATACCTCAAGGTTGTCCACCCAAAAGAATTGTAAACCGCATAGATAGAAGATTCCGAGAAAAAGGGCTGTTTTATGCGCAGCTCACTTACTGGTAATTTTTTTTCCATGATAACATTGTGAAATGGCTGAGTTTGTAGCGAACTCGCTTGCGACGCGGGCAACCCAGGTTCGATCTACCTTCAGGTAACTTTTAAAAAATTGTTTTAAAAATTATAACAACTTTTACATAAAGTTAATAACCTAAAATTAATATCAATTAAATCATAAATAATTTATGAAATGACAGTTATAGCTAATCAAAGGATCGTATCTGGATGGAAAATTGTTTATATAAATCTGTAATACGTTTTTAATGAAAATAGTAATTAAAGTTTTAATTTACCTCCATTAAAAATGCATTTGAAATTATTCAACTTTTAAAATTTAAAATATTACCTTTAATTCACATTTTAATTAGCTTACTGCTTAGTCATTTATGATTTGATTGATAATATTTTTAAGTCATTAACTTTATTTAAAAGTTGTATAATTTTTAAAACAATTTTTTAAAACGATGGTATGACCGAACCTGGATCGCTGTTGCAGGCGACAGTTCAGAGAAGAGTCCGCTACAGATTCAGTCATTTCACTGTCCCACCATAGTGTAAAAATTGACCAGTAAAAATTTTAGAGCCCTTTTTCTCAGAAACTTCTGGCTAGTGCGCTTTACAACTCTTGTGGGTGGACACCCTTGAAGTATACTACTAACCCGCAAAGTCTCATCCCGAACTGAGTTTCCAAAACCGTAAGGTACACTGTTAATAAAACGGGAAAGAATGCAATTAAAATTTTGTTACGTCTAGAAAAGGGTGTCCCCGAATTTGAGATTGTACTAGAAACAAAAAGTTATTGGAATTGTTTGCAATGTTACTTAAATAAAAGTAACTAATAATTGTTTAAGAGATTGTCGTAACGTTCTGCTATCAGCAACTGGTCTTGAGTAATGAAAGTTTTGTTAATATTTTCTCATTTTTTGCGACGGCACGAGCTCTCGCTACCAGGTGTCAATACGTTCCTAACTAGGGTCTCTTAGTTTATAGCTTAAAATATTCTCTGAGTAGAACTCAGTATTTTTGTCGGATTCTGCCGTACTTCTGCAGTCAGGAGTTTAAAACACATATAGCTGCTCTCATCAATATAAAACAATTCAACTGATAATTCGTTCAAATTGTTTAATTATTATGTTGTGAGTTCGAATCCTTACAACAAAGCATTCCACACTTTTTATGTTTTACGTAATTAATGATTGACTTTTGATGTCTTAAATTTCCTTCATCTCATATTAGAACAAATACCTTAAAACACATTTCATGTTTCTATTGCATTTCAATTAAATTTTTATTGTTGGCTAATTTAACGCTCCAATGTGGATTAGGTAATATCTGCAAAATAAAAGGAAATTTAAAATAAATTATCCACCAAACTATTGCTTCATTTAAGAACACATTTCTGCTGGCAGAGAGAAACATTTAATATACACCCGATAACGTTTCCTAGAGCCATTGATCATGTCTTCGATTTTCTGTCTCCAGATGTGACGAGTGTCGTAGAAAGTGACCCGGTTGAGATGGCGTGGCGTCGTCTACGCTCGGCTCTCGGCCCACCGCTGCGTCCCAACAGACGCAGTTCTCTCCACCGCCACCGCATCGCCACTGTCGCATCTCTGCCACTAAGCGCAGTTCACGTGGTCTCGAAAGATGGTGCTTCTCGTGAAACCCAGAGCAACGATATTGTTTTGGTATCTAAGACTTAAGGGTCGACAATAAATCACGTAATCTAATATTTTCCTTTTTTTAACACAACCTTCCCTCTATAACGTACCTATAATGATATTTTTCCCCGTCTATTACTTAACACTTGCCCTACTATTACGCTTCCCTGAAGAAAATATTTTGTTGCTTTTCTGAAAATGTGGGGAGAAATTTTCATGATGTGACATGATTGTTCTTCTCTCATTGGTCTGTACACTCATTGGGCGATAGAATTGAGTACACATATTACAGTAGCTAACTTAGCATTGTGTAACACCATGACGTACACCCCTCTTCCCTGCCGTAACGCATCCTTCCATATTTCTTCCACCACCCCTCTCCCCACATGAGGTGTTACTTAAGTTACGGACGATCCCTAGAAGTTTTAGAATAATGCCATGGAAATCGATGGAACTGACAGAGAACGAGGTTACGATGTACTGCGAGAGAAATTTCCATATTTGAAGGGAAAGGGGCTGGATTTTACAATCTAATGTACAAAAAGTAGAGGATATTAAAGTTATATCTTGATATCGAAATTTCAGATGTTTTGATTTAGTTGTTTTAAATAAAAATATAGCATTTTTTAAATTTTCTGTACCAAAATTTCGTGGAATTTTTGGAGAGTTATTCAACCTACCCCATTACAGAGAACATTCCAAATACATCTAAGTTATGAATGTTAAAACGATGAATGAAATTTTTAGGGATAGGAACAAATTTATGATGATATATAATATTTAAAAGCGAATTTCTATGAACCCTTCAACTATTTCCACCACATATTTTACAGCTGCTTCTGATAACGTAAATAAGGTAATATTTTGAAGAATGGAACATTCTACTTGTTCATCTTCTAGTAGCGGGCAACCCTAGAGACCTCAGGGAAGGAATTTATTATCGCTCTATGCAAGGTAGTGCAAAAAAAAAGAAACTGCTAGATTATTTGCGTTTTCCATTACATTTATTTGATATACAAACAATATTTATATAGGTTTGCATAACTTTGCTATTTTCACAACACAGTAATGCAATGTAGGAACCGCCTCAGAGGACAGCTGTAGCGAAAAGATAATTGCCAGAATAATCCACCTGTATCTCAAACTATATATATACAAAAAAGAAAAAAGAAAAGAAAGACAGTGAAGTCTATCAAGACAAAGGAGTTGATTTATTTCTTTTTATAAATCTTACAAACTTCCACCATCTCATTGAATGCAATAGCATTCATTGAACAGTTATATTCGAGGAACTAATTTTGAGTAACAAGAGATAGTCGATTATTGAAACATTTACTACGGAGTGGTATGATCGAAAATACACAAAATATTATATAACTCCGTAAACTGGAATAGAAGACTCTACTATAGATTTTAAGACAACATTAAAAACTATACTACGCCATTAAGTGAATACACCAAGATAAGTGTTCTTTTCAAAACAAAAATTTGCGTTCTATTTCCATTTCTTATCAGGACTTTGGCCAACATCCCGAAAAAAGATCAATTCCAAAAAAAAACGGACAATCTTGACTCAAGTTTAGCATAAATATAAATGTGTCAAGACTACATATTTAGTACCTGACCGATAATTCACAGTGTGTGAGGGGACAGCCAATCAATTTGGTCTTTACAGATTTTATTTGCTTAAAAGCATACAAAGTACTGAAAAGTGGTATTACTTATCTCAAATTTCAAGAAAAATGTGATCGGGGATGACTGGAGAAGATATTGGGCAAATGTCATTACAATATACCGTAATGTAGAGTTTTAATTAAAATTACAAAATTAATTATGTAATATTTAATCATTCCATCTACAAAACACAATTTTAGTCAATAAAATACATAATGGTTTGACTACGTTGCTTTTTTATTAAACTATTAAACGTTTCATGATAGTTTTCTCTCAGTAAGTAAATATTTAATTAATCATAATAATTAGCTGAAGTTCAAGTAATGCTAACACATGAGCAATTATTTTCCAGTGGAAAAGTGCAGAGAGCAGATACGTTATTTGGTGAAACAAACTGCGTAACAATTACCAAGTATCCTATGAGTGACGTAAGAAATCCGAGAAACAACCTCAGATTGATTATGAATAATCCTCCGGCGGTGAATACCACAGGACGACTGTTGATCTGCAGCAGAAGAAGTTGTACTTGGTTCTCTATTGCAGGATATCGACGAGATGCTACTAAGAGTTCGAACCCGGGACCACCTCCGTTGCCAATTGCCACTCCCGCGTTCACTGTTCTATGTGCCGCCCAAGAAATCGAAGCCCCATTCAGTAAGGTTACAAAAGTTGGAAAAGCCATTGTCACAATGCTCAGTGTATCAAGCTCACCCCATTTTATGTACCCAATGCAAAGAAAAACAACCAGCATGAGAAGAAAATAAGTTAAGGCGAGCAACAAAGGTGTACTGAAGATGTTATCAATCGCCACACACACCTTTTGGGTTGTGAAATGAGTAGCTCGAACATCGCATAGGCGTTCTTGTATATCTTTTTGAACATATGATGCCCAGATACTTCTCGTTGAGTTCAATTTGTATTCCATATCTTCGTTTGTTTTCCGTGAGCGTATTGACTGTTCATCACAACGAACAATGAATTCGTTGAGTCCGCGGATCCTACTATTCAAGATCTCAAAGAAGTGTTTTGTTATCATAGTAAGGACTATAAAAAGAAGACAAATTATATGAGAGTAATAGTAAGGGAACCATCTACAAAGCGTTAAAAGTATAGAAAATTTCCACGTATAATATGAATTTATTGACATCAAAAATTGAGTAGACACTGTAACGAATACTAAAGCAGACACGGTGTATTTACGTAGGACAAAAGGTTTCGATGGCTCAGAACCATAGTCGGACTTCTGTTGCAAAGAAATTAAAAGTTTTATTAAATAATTCCAGTTCTTGGGTTGAGCGTTTCGGACGCTATTAACAATTGTTACCAGTGGTATGATTTGCCCAAAAATGTAGAAGNGAAAACAAAGAGTTTTATTAAATAATTCCAGTTCTTGGGTTGAGCGTTTCGGATGCTATTAACAATTGTTACCAGTGGTATGATTTGCCCAAAAATGTAGAAGCATCGTAACAGGACCATGATAAATACAGGCATTTCTTCCACTGGTATACCAGGAAAGAGATCCCACAAAACTGTTACAGGGAATGAAAACAATAGGAGTAAAACGATGAGAATGTATGAGTATTTTAAAACTTTTTGNGCATCGTAACAGGACCTTGATAAATACAGGCATTTCTTCCACTGGTATACCAGGATAGAGATCCCACAAAACTGTTACAGGGAATGAAAACAATAGGAGTAAAACGATGAGAATGTAAGAGTATTTTAATACTTTTTGTCCGCAAACAGCCCACGATAAAGCTGGAACGTAGGGAATTATTCCGATCATATGTGCTGCACAGAACAAGGGTCTGACTCCATTGAGGAATTGTGGCGAGCGTCTTGGTGTTCGTCTATCGTGGAAAGAGGCAACAGCCATAGTTCAGAAGGTTGTAGACATAAGCACGAGAAATGTTAAGATCACAATGCCTTCAATAATCGTCCAAGGAAAGAATACTGAACCACCAAGTTGGAGAGCTCTTTAGGTTTGGAACCATAATCATCCATAGACATATATTGTCAAGTTATCTTACTCAATATATCACACTCTTTTATTATGTTTAAAAAAAACAGGACGAAGTTTTTATGCTATTTTTGGTAAAAAGAAAACACTGGAATTTATTTATGGGTTTCTCTGAACTGGGAATGACTTATGTCCAGACAAAACACATTAAAGCTGAGAAAAGGTTTTTGTAATAAAACGGCAGAGACTGCAGTTTTCTGCTCACGCTCAATTATCCTGACTGCCCTTCTAATGCAGGACATGTGACAAAAACGTTTTTCATCACTTACAAACTTTAACTGACATGTTCCCCAATAGTCATTCAGTTATATATCGTTGTACCGATAGCATTACGTGAGAAGTACAGGAGCCACGAATCTGCAGACAAATAGATATTCATAAAAATAATTCCGTTTCANCAACTAGAATACTATGCAAAAGTGGTCAAGAACAACAGTAGCATTCAATATTAGTAATTTTAAATCCATTTTTGTAATTTTTTATTTCAAATCTCACGAAGTGCGAAGAATTTCATGTAAATCGGTCGAAAAGTTAGGTTGAAATTGGAATAAAATTGAAATTACAATTTGACTCAATTTAACTCTATACCGTTCNAGTGGCTTATAATGTTGGTAAAAAATTTAACATACTAATATAATTATTATTCCAGATGTGGCCCACATTATTCCGGTTCTGAAGCTTTGTTTTGTAATGCACCAGTTGATATTTCTCAGGAGGCAACGGGGTTAGACATCCACGTTTACCATCACCACCAGAATTGCATTTGAGTTGCGAACACAATCATATATGAAATCGTAACTTAATTTATTGTACCTCAGTTTGTTTCATTTGAAGCAGATAAACGTTTTATAACGAACAATCTTCTACTCAAATGAATTAACTTTGTAAAAAACTTCATATTCCAGTATCATGCCTGTTTCAAGAATGTGCGATTGAAACGTATTTTTAAACACCTGTAACATAATTGTTAAATTATAAATGTTAAAGTAATGCATTTGTTCTAGAACGTAAAAGAATTTCAGTAAAACAGAAAATAAATTGATAGTTACGTTTATCGTATATTCTTTTGTAGTTTTGTATAGACCTGTAGTGAAATGCAAAACACGAAGGAAATTCTTTCGAATATTTCCTTTTTGTATTTTAGACAATTTGGTTCGATTCGTATATCGTTTTAGACAACTCTAAAAACATTAGTTATTTAATATCAAGAAGTAATAATCTTTTTGTCCACTATACTTGCATTTTTAAATGTCTTTCTCTGAAGCGTATTCTAATTTGTAGTCAGTAAAATAAATTACAAGTAGAAGCTCTCAAGAGATTACAAGATGGAAAATTGAATTAGTCCATTGCATCAGTGTCAGTCGAAGCACTTCATGCCAATGTAGATGAAAAACGCCTTTTAAACAGATGAATTATTTACGTTTCTGCGAGAAATCAATAGCTCATTTTGAATATTCCAAGGTGAAAATGGTAATTATGACGACAAATTCGACTAAGAGATGTGTCTATAATTTATTCACTTAATAGGGGTAATGAGGCAAGAATAAGAATAATTATCAATTTAATCACTACTCTTAATTAACGAACAGAAATATACCACCTCCAAATGGCATTCATCATTGTACATACAATTAATTTTCATGAACAAATCGGAACTAGAATACTATGCAAAAGTGGTCAAGAACAACATTAGCATTCAATATTAGTAAATTTAAATCCATTTTTGTAATTTTTTATTTCAAATCTCACGAAGTGCGAAGAATTTCATGTAAATCGGTCGAAAGTTAGGTTGAAATTGGAATAAAATTGAAATTACAATTTGACTCAATTTAACTCTATACCGTTCGTTAAGCTTGCATAAATTGACTTGAACTGTGCTAATTTTTTCCATATCAAAATAACAATTCCACATAACAATTGTGTTGGTAAGGCGATTTTTCATATTCTGATGAAAAATCTGTGCTCTACTTTAGATAATAAATATTCATGAGGTAACACAAACATTTATAAATACATAAAAGTCAATGATCAGTTGTAGTTATTCTCCTCGCAGCCAAAGAAAAGTAATGAGGGAGGAGCCTATAGACCACGTGAAAGTTGAGAAGCCAATGCCAGCATTGCGAGATTGCCGGATCTTTCTTTAGGGTGGCCGTTTTACATGTGCCAGCAGAATCTTGTGTTAGGACGCTGCAATTTTTAAATATTATATTTTCGAATTACAGAAACGAACGATGAAAACAAAGAAGACAGTAAAGATGAAAAGGGAATGAAAATTTTAAACCCTCCCGAGAACTTGTGGGAGGAGCCCCGATCTACTCATAAAATTCAATAGTTTGTTAACATTAACCGTTTCATTTCCGAGAATTGTTGGTAAATCTGCAGCCAGACCAATTTGTCTCCGTATACTTGAGTATCTTCTGCAATCAGTTAGTAGGTGACGCACTGTCAGAGAACAGCTACACTCCTCACAAACGGGTTCATCATCAAGTAGTAAGAGATACCTATGAGTGAGAGGACAATGTCCTATGCGCAGGCGGGTCAGCAAGACCTCGTCGCGCCGGGCTGGCATACAGGAACTGCTCCATGACTTAACAGAAGATTTGATAAGTCGGAGTTTATTATTTGATAAGTCGGGAAAGACGTTTAACCATGAAATAACATGCTAAACGTGTCAGATTTCCATCTAGTATTAAAAGGAAAGGTGTATTCTTTGGGCGTTGTTCGTTCTTTAAAAATAGTTTAATAATAAGGTAATACTTGAATTCTATACTGAATTCTAATTTAGAATTAAGTTAATTTAAATTCACGAGTTGAATTAATGAATAAATACTGGGTGAATATTACAATTTTCTATAAAATGTTGTAGATTTTTATGGGGAATTAAGAGTCATAAATATATGTCTTTTCTCCATACATTGTGGAACTGAATTTTAACACAAAGTGTTTTTATCGTGAGATGCCATTGCTTTTTTATCATGCTAAAGCAAACCTGCTTCGCCGTATTTCTGAATGTCTCTGAGATTTGTTTCAACATTTTCATTAAATATTTGTTAGTAATGCAGCTCAAATAACTCTTTTCCACAAGTTAAACCTAACGTGAAAATTAAAATTAACTGCTAAATAATCTGTATTGTAACACAATTAAACCTTCAATTGTCTAAGGGTGCTCGGATAAGCCGTCAACACTACAAGGCCAACTAATTTTAATAAAACACAGAAAAAATGATAAATGGTTTAATTGGTCGCTTCCAGCTAACTACTCTCATCTCAGGGTATTAAATCATTTGACATGGGGTTCGGTCATAAGTGAGCCCCACATACAAAGTTCCTTGTAAATAAGGAAACGCTCAAAAAAAGAAAAGAAAAATTTGACAACTCTACTTATTAACTAACATTCCTCATGCACCCACACACATTTAAACCCCCAAAATTCACACGTTTCATGGACAATTGGTCCATTCCTACTTTTCTGAAACAGACATATTATTTACCAATAGTAAAAAAAATGGAAAACTTAATTACATGAATCCGAAACATTTTGATGGTAGCTCGTCATTATGAAGGCCTTGATAAATTTATATAAAAGAACAAGTGTCCTGACCCTAGGCCATTGCATCTATCTTCTTTCGTAGCACTTCTTTTTTTTTTTGTCGCTGCCACTTGATAAAGTCTATTAACTGGACAGCCCCAGTTTCAACATATTACCTTAGTGAAGGGATAGTCAGATCAGTCTAAAACACCTGTGCGAGGAGTCCCTGGTTCGAGTCCGGCAGGTTGTAGAGCGCACCCAGTTCAGCACCAGTAATAGCCCTCTCCGTCGGCCTGCATCAGCGGGTGATAGTCTGCTCCAGTCATCGTTCCCCCGCGATTTCAAAGTCCGTTCACCAACCGGTTGCGCACTGTGCGACTATGGTTGCCCGCACTTGTCACCATAACGAGCGAAGCGTCAAGTTAT
>NNCF01127222.1:164517-180122 GCA_002313205.1 Laupala kohalensis
GTATGGGAGTGACCACTACCCGATTCTTATACATTTCAACGTCTTTTGCCCCTCGTATTTCCCCCCCATCCCAGTGGATATTGAAAAAAGCAGACTGGGATGTATTCAAACGTAACATCAATCTTTGCGATGAGCATTTCGCCGATGTGGATGCTATAGCATCGCATTTCACTAACGCAGTTCTTGAAGCCGCCAATGTTGCTATCCCTAAATCATCATATAATCCAAGGTATTGCCCAGTTCCATGGTGGAATTCGGATTGCGCAAAGGTAGTGAGCGCTAGAAAGAAAGTTTTAGCGCGGCTCTACAAATATCCCACTGTTGAAAATCTCATTGAGTTTAAGGGTGCAGAGTCAAAGCAAAATGAACTCTTCGAGCAAGTAATTCGTTCTCCTGGAAGGCTTACATTTCATCTCTTACAAGCCGTACTCCATCATCAGTCGTATGGCAGAAAGTTCGTAAGATTCAAGGTTCGTGGTCCTCTTTTTCCATCCCTGGTTTTAAAATAAATGGAAAGCTTCAAACTTCACCCGAAGTCATTGCGGACGAACTAGCATCGCACTACGTAAGACTCTATAATTCCTCCGGTTCTTCTTCAACAGAAAACTAGCGCGGAAAAGTGTCGCATGGATTTCTCCAGTTGCAGAGACAAGGAATATAACATTCCTTTCTCAATGACGGAGCTGACCTCTGCTCTTGAGTCTCCAAAAGATACAGCCCCTGGTCCTGATCAAATTCATAACGCGATGCTAAAACATCTTCCAGGATGAGCATTAAATTCCTTGTAAAGTTATTTAACAACATTTGGAATGCGCATACCGTCCCTGCTCAATGGCGTGAAGCCATAATTATTCCACTTCCGAAGGTGGAAAAAGATCATTCTAATCCGTCGCACATTCGACCGATTTCTTTGACAAGCTGCGCTTGCTAATTGTTAGGAAGAATGATCAATCGTCGCCTTGTTTGGCCTTTGGAATCGCAAAATCTTCTGGCCAATATCCAATGTGGTTTCAGAAAACAGCGGTCAACGCTGGACCACCTTGTGGCGTTGTCATCCACCATCTCATCAGCGTTTGTATTGAGGGAACACTTTGTGGCCATTTTCTTGACCTGGAAAAAGCTTAAGACACAACTGGAGGTACAGAATCTTACGGATATTGCAGTCGTGGGGATTCCGAGATTGTCTTCCTCTGTTTCCTATCTCAACGCACATTCCGCGTTCGTCTCTGTACTCATTTATCATCTAATCAACCTTTGAAAAACGGTGTCCCACTGGGCTCAATCTTAAGTGTCACTCTCTTTGCCATAGGGATAAATAGCATTGCGGCAGTGGTTCGAGAACCAGTACATGCGTTATCTTTTCGTTGACTACTCCGCCATCTATTGTTCGTCTAGCAGCATCTCTGTCATCGAGAGGCAACTGCAATTAGTTTTAAACCGTTTAGACGAGTGAAGCATGTCTATCTTTTTTGTTTTGCTGTATCAAAGTCATGCTGTATGCATTTCCTTAGGATATACCATCTCCACAATAATCCAGATCTTTTTCTTGAGGGCCAACATCTTCCTTTCGTTGACTCCGCAAAATTCCTGGGTCTCACATTCTACAGCAAACTAACTTGACGCTATCACATCCGAAAACTGCAATCCCGTTGTAATTCTCCGCTAAACCTCCTTCCCTGCTTAAGCGCTACATTCATGGGGCGCAGACCGCACTGGCCTTCTTCGTCTGTATAGAAGTCTTGTTCGGCCTGTATTAGATTATGGGAGTATTGTATACGCCTCCGCATCACTGTCCACACTCAGGACCCTAAACAGTATCCATTATGCTGGAGTCCGCATCGCAACTGGCCCCTTCCGCACTAGTCGAATAGAATGCTTACTAGTAGACACTGGGGAACCATATCTTCACAGAAGATGTGATATTCTAGCTAGATCTTACGGATTGAAACTGTTGGGGATCTCAAATCACCCGACTTGACAATACCTACATGCTTCAAAATTTATTTCATCTTATGTTGCAAGACCTTCGTTACCCGCCCATACGGTGTCCACTTTAAACAGCTGCTGGAGGTAAACGTCATCACACTATCTCCTCCAGTGTAATACTCACAAACTCTCACACCACCATGGTCCTCATGCAACCAACCATCGACTTTCGGCTGTCTGTACTTTCAAAGCAAGTCACTCCAGCTGCTGTGTACCAGCAGCACTTCAGAGAAATGAAAAACGTATATTTGGATTATATGTTCATTTACACTGATGGCCCAGCAATGAATAATTCCGTAGGAGCTGCTTTCCACTGCCATAGTGCCACTAGTTTATTTTGCCTCCATTTCTTGTGCAGTGTGCACACTGCTGAAAAATTTGCAAAGGTTTTGGCGCTGAAGTTCATTTAGCTATCTTCAATAAAGGTGTGTGGTTCTGTGCAGTGATTCTATCAGTGTTCTGTTGTCAGTGTCTTCACTGTACACTTCGGACATCCTTACACTGACTATTCTGAATCTAAAAAGCCATCTAGAATATCAAAATGTTGAAATAATCCTATGTTGTGTTCCTGGGCACGTGGGTATTACGGGTAACAAAGACGCTGATGGGGCAGCGAAACGGGGAAAACAGAGGGCAGTCCTTGACCTTTCAACTGTTCCTAAGTCAGATTCAAAGTTTGATATAAGATCGTCTCTTCTTAAGATATGACAAGCCGAATTTGCAAACTTGCGCTTTAAAGCTGAGGAAGGTAAAAGACTCCGTTAAGACCTGGGCGTCATCATCCTGTGCGAACAGACGTGAAGAAGTAATCCTTACACGTCTTCGTATTAGCCACTGCTATCTTAACCATGATCTTACGCGGTGAATTTCCCCATCTGTGAAACTTGCAACACAACATTTACCGTGGAACACTTTCTTCTGAAGTGTCTCAAGTATGTACCAGCCGACGGCGACACATCTACTCAACAGTTTGGACGTTATGCTTGGACAAAATGAAGAGATCTTGGTTCTTTTTAAATTCCTCGAGGAATGTGGTCTTTGGCAGCTTATTTGATCTTTTTTTTTGTATGTCATGACTCAAATCCATAACCGAATCGGGGCTCCTCCCACAAGTTCTCGGGAGGGTTTAGATTTAAAACTTTTTTCTCTTTTCTTTAAATTTTCATTTTCTCTCTCTCTAAATTTACTTTTTTCTTTTTCCCCGCCTTGGATTATTGGATATACCCGTTTGGATATATTGTATTTCAGGAGGGTTTTATGTGGGTATGGTTGAGTCATTCGGCGAGTCCCACAAGCGGGGAGTGTCATGATGGCTCTTCTCAGTGTGTTAGGGCCTCGAAGTTCACGCGGATGCTGCCACGATACTTTACGCCAACCCATGTAATTAAGTTAAAAACAGGGCGCCGGGGTGTTATTTAGCCTTCAGGAATATAACTTAATTCACTTATCAGATAGCCGTTACAACTTCTCAGCAATGGATTGCTGATCGGGGGATGGAGGGTTGTAGAAGCCAAGGATGGTTATAGATATACGGAAAAAATTCGCTTCGTGACGTTAAATCGTATTTGAGCAATGTCTTCCAGAATGAGAAAACTTCAGCGCAGCCTTTATGACATCATTAATATAAGGTGGGTCATGGTTTTACAGAATATGTGAAAAAAAATTGATATATGCATAAACAAAAACACAAATGAGAAAGAGAAGAAACAATAAAAAAACTATGTAAAAAATATAAATTTTCATACACACAAGGAAATGTGTTCGTATGATTTCTGCTTCTTTATTGAATATATTTAGTATCAATATTTATTTTTAAACTCCTCTTAGTTATTTTTATAAAAATATTAGTGATATGGAACAGTTCTTTGTCTTATGTTATAGGTTTATACCAATGAAATAATATTCTGTACAATGAGTTATTAATACTTTGCAGTCTACTGAAATTAAATTTCGTTTGTGCTCCGGTATTATAGACTTTAAACCTCTCTGTCTTTGACCTATGCCACAATATATTATTTTCATCCACGGGATCATGTATTTTTCTTTGGTTATCAATTCATTCCAAACATAACTATGCCCAAACTTTTATAAGTTTTCTTCCACTCGTAATAATGAAATCATGTAATTTGGTTAGTGAATAATGTTTTCTAAGGATAGACTTTTGCAAAGTCACTTCTGGCATCTTTCAGGATCAAAAGTTTTTAAATTTTGAATTTCCAAGGTTTAAATTTGTCCATATCTTTGACTGTTTTTTAACAAAAATTCAAAACATATTTTATCTCGAGAAGTTTATCTTCTACACTTTAGTCATAAAATAACTTATTATAAAATTTACTTTATCAATTGGCAAATTTTGACAACGGATAAACTATTCATGTAACACCCACTATGACGTATGGAAACCGTTTGAACTTAGATCTAAAAAAGTCACACAAAGAAATTGAATTCTAGTTTCATTTTTATACAAACACTAATTTATTGTACCTGTTCCCATTGACGTACCTAGTTCCTTCTTATTCAGCTTATCCAGGAAAATTTTGTTCCATGACAATAGTTTTATGTGGGAATTTTCTTATTAACAAACAAAACAATAACAAAGAAACGAGATCGAAACCTGTGTAGTGAAAGGATGATTATTACTGCTATCAATCCATAAATATCTACTACCCAAGTACTCCACTTTCAATTGATAAGACAATACTTCTTGAGTCATCGAATAAAAACAAATTGGTCTGATAAACGTACCATAAATATAATGATAATTTTAGAGTTAACATTTTGGGAATTAAACTTTGCCACCGCGTTAAATGAATAATACGAGAGTTAAATAGTGTTTGCAATAATGTACATAAAAAGTATATTTACTGGATTGATTTTCGTCAACTAAAAATGAATTATCTTTGTCCATAAAGAAGGGAAACATACGCCCATTGTGGACGGCCTTATGGGAATATCAATGTGGAGGAAACGACCGCAAAAACGATGTTAAGGTCGTAATTAAAACGGATGCTCTTCCCCTATTGTTTGCGACCGAAGCAATTACTGTGAGCCAATGAAGATATTACACATGATCGCTTACCACGCCGCGCCGCCTTGCTCTGTACCCTTCGGTCCGAGCCGTTAGCGAAGCTGTTTGGACAATTAGAGGCGTTCGTCTTTGGCATCTTGCTGACAAAGAGCGTGCACTGCCTCGTACCGATCGTCAATTTTACTCTAACATCATTCCAGTTCCAAGTTATTAAGTTATTTCGAGAAAAAAACAAGTGTTATGAACGAAGGTTTACATTGACGCACTATTATATACGTCCATTAAAACCCATATAGTCTCACAATGTAAATTACTCACGATATTTTTTAGGTGATCACAATATATATTGTGTGTTTCAACACACAAAGTTTCGACTAGAGATTGGAGTCTTCCTCAGGTGTAACGTATATTAATAAAGCAACAAAATATCTACGTTTAATATGTTCGATTGTTCCGTTTCAAATGTGAAAAGAAATATATGTTCAAAGTAAATTAGCTCATTGTTCTTGTGACCATTCAGCTGCACTTTCGTCAAAAAATGTATTTGGGTTAGCCAAAATATATACATTTATACAGAAATTGTGTTAAATATATTCTCCAAATTGTTAATCTCATTGTACGCGCTAATTGAAGTAATGAGTAGGAATTCTTCTAGATACTTAAAGACGTCCGGTACCGAACTCTTTCATTTCAAATAACATTTCAATTTTATTGGTATATGAATGTAGTGTATGAACTTACAAAAATAATACGTTCTCGTGTTGACTTCAAGCGTACGGGAATCAATAATTTTTTCATTGTCTATTGTTTAAGAAGCTATAATTTTTTCTTATATATACCTTCTTCGGTGAAAAATCAAATCGTAATAATATGTATGCTGCTTTCATGCCTTTTTATTTTTTAATTTTTAATTCGGACATCATAGTCAAAATTATAGATTTTCAGTTTAGCATAATGTAAAAATATGTAAAAACGACTAGGCGTTTACAAGGAAGTTCCATTGTCATATTATTAACTCCACTTTCTTAAACTTTCTTAGACATTCGCAAAAACATTCCTTCTACATAATAAGTGGAGGTGTAGTTTCAACCTATGAGGGTGACTCATTTCAGTTCCTCAAACTATTTTACTTTTATTTCATTTTTCATTCTGAATCGCATTTAATCGGACGCTTCGTATCCTTTATATGTAAAATACCATAGCTATAATTATTCTTCGAAGCTAGTTTTAATTACATTGAAAAATGAACAGATTCTTTTTGCACCTTTACAATTTCTATTTCGTAAATAAATAAATAAATAGAGTAAAACAAACCTCCTCTGTAACATCACCCCAAAATTAATTTCCGCTTCAAAACATTTTAATTCAACTTAAATCGCTTATAGTCTCCAGATGAAAACCGCTGATCACTTTGTCGCCCTTCACATATTTCCCAAAGCCATTACCCACGCCGTCTTCTTCTGTTGCAGGGAACAGTACGTGGGAATTATTACCAACCCATCGCTCCGGAAATTACATTCGAGAAAGGCAGTGTTGTTCATTAAGTTCTGACTCTTTGCCTTTCAATACAATAGCTTCTGGGGCACCGAGTGATAGCGTGGATGACAGAGCAACTAAAAAGCGAATACTTGAGTTTAGAACATTTTTAATTAGTGAATCGTGAACTATTCGAATGGTTAGGTGTATTTTCGAGGAAGCTCACCAAAAGTAAATCTTGTACAATTTAAATACATAATTTGTATTTACATATACTCTAATTTTATATATTAAGTCTTCTCACATTCTGATTGTCTATATTAATTATTATTTAAGATGTGCAAATTATATTAAAGACAATCAAAATCACTGGTTTATTTTCAGGCATCATATGATTAGTAATAGAACATTTATACTTAAGTTGTCGAACAACGATTCAAGGCTATGGTTATATGTAACATTTCAGGTGAAACACAAAACACTCATTATATCATAAATACAGTAAAACAAACACGTTAATGATACGTATCAAACTTACCAAATCTTAAATAATAACTAATATTCTAATATTATTCTTACTGTCAAATAACTAATATATCACTTCTTATTCAATACTTCACCATTTCGGATTAAAAATATTTTGCGTACTCATAAACATGACCTGCGTATGGCAGTGGCGTACGCAAGGGGGTGCTCAGGGGGTTCAAGCCCCGTCTTCAAAATACAAATAACTCATTTTTTAAGGAAATAAAATATTAAAAGTAAATAGGTCTATTTATAAATTTTAACCATTTTCTGACATAGCTACTATATTATTGACTATGTTTCAAAATAATAATACATGGACTGCCAAGCTTTAGCTCTTAGATTGTTCGGAGGTTGTAGCCCCCCCCCCCCCCCCCCAATACTTTTTTCTGCGTACACCAATGGCGTATGGGAGGAACCTAAAAGTCTCCCGCTGGCCTTATTAGGAGTAGGAACACCACTGTCGAAGAATGACATTCTAAGCAGATATTGGCGATTTACTAACAATTTCTAAACCTGCCGAATATTTCATCGCTTAATTGAAAGAAGAATAGATTATGTTCTGGCCGATTATTTTAAGTATCGACAATTTTTTCCGATTAGATGGCGCGATTTTTAAATTGTATTAATTTCTTTTTGTGTTAATTTAGTTTCATTGAATAATAGTTATACATAATTTACGTACATAACTGACATATGTACGTAAATCCTTGACTGACTGTTTTGCAATTGTTATAAATAATGTTTTTGTACAAGAAGCATATACCATTAGCTATTTACGTAGTCCAGATAATAGTATTTCCCTATTGATTAATGATCCTTTGAAAGAAAGCATTTCTATGTCATCAAGAACGTTGGCGTTTCTTAATCACCGTTAGCGCATTAAATATATAATTTCAGAGATGTGATCTTGTGCGATTAATTCGCTTGTATCAAGTTAAAAAACACTTAAGAAAGTTTACATTGTGATTTTGTGTTATCGAATTGGCGCTCACGGTGGAAGAGAATGCTTTTCTTTGATTCGAATAGGTTGGTGAATATTGAAGAAAAAAGTTTAGCTAGTAGGCCACACAATGTAGTCGTTTTGTAGACTTACCACAGGGTTTCCGCAATGGAAGGAATGAACGTATTGGCTGTTTCTCAGTGATATCATGAGCAAAATACGGGGAATCGATGTGACAGCTTGTCTCGATCTCAGTGATCTCAACAGAACCATTTAATAGCAACATCAAGTCGTAAGAGGGGATATGTCATAAATTTCATTATTCTAACTTAATTAATGCATGCTGTCAGGTAATCTCATGTATTTGATAGTAGATGATACTACATCACAGCATCGACATGTGCCAAATTAATTTTCTTTCAATTCAATTCAATTCAATTTATTATTAACAAGTTATGCAATAATGCAGCAAGCTACATCTCCTTTGGAGATGAAAAAATACCTGTACATTGGCAAGCTATTTAAAAACGAAAATATTTTACATCCTAATTTGTATAATAAAAATATACATTACTACGGAAATCTTGAAAATAAAGTCACATCACTGTCTTCTATTAATTTAAAAATTTTAAAAGATAATGAAAAAATAGAATTGTTTTGTATACCATATTATATACAATACTGTGTATACTATCAACACAGAACTTCGTCACACAATGAAAAAAAGAAAGAAAATAAAGCTTGTGAAAGAAACTCAAATATTTGAAAAAACGTAAAAGAAATTCTAATATTCGTCAGTTACGTAGATAATAAAGCCGGAGCCGTTACTCGAACAATGGGAGTTACTTTTGTGTGTTTATTTTCGATAATTTCATTAAAAAATAATTATCTTTAAAAAAGTATAATAACAATGAAAGCTAACATACGAGTACAACGTACCGACCATATCAACAAAACACTGTTGAGTATTGAAGAAGAAAACGTAGGTGGGGATGCCTCACACAATCTATTCTTATATTTATTTGAATTTATTTACAAGATATTACATAGCTACTGAAGATAATTTTCCTTTATTTTCAAAATTGAAGTAACGTGCTGTAATATCTAAGTATAAAGAAACTAGACATGCTCTGAGATGTTCATAATGGCACTAATACTCTTTGGAGGCAAACAAATACTGGGACTCGCTGTGTTTCGAATGTGTATAAAATTTTAAATGTGTGTAAATTTATCTGGACAACTGACATTTCAATTAGACATAGGAGGTAGACAATGTTTATATTATGAAGTAAAAGTTTGATGAGTAGAGTTATCCATATTCATGAGATTTATATTTTATAGCTTCTATTTTCTGACAAGATTTTTTGTAAAAATTTCAAATGTATTATTTATTTGTAAAGTGGTTTAAGTAAATATTTTCTTGTAATTTTACTCCCTCTTCCTGTCCGTTCCCGAAGTCCCATTACTGGAGTTCTGGTCGCTCCTACAGGTAGTTAGGCCATGCCCTCGTGTAGACTCCCAAGGTATTCTTTTCAATAACGTAATGCGTTTGGCTATAAGTGTCCATTATCCCAGTTAGCATGCTCGCGAGAGGAACTCGGATCGTGGAGAGGGTGGGGGAGGAACGCGACAAAAAGGGAGATAATTGCTGTCGCTTTAGTGAGGTGATTAAACCTCAAGAACACACACACGGATGGACGGGATCGATGTAGAGACGGATGGCGTGTGATGGGAATAAAGGACTGAAGGAGAATATTTCAGTGTTGGGATGAAACTCGTTAGCTCAACCGAGATCAAATATTTATGTGTAATGAAGGTGAATTTATTGTTACAAAAATGATTTTCTTGTTTACTGTCCCGAAAATCTGTACTATTACATCTCCTATAAAGTGGATTTGATATTTTCATTTTTAGAGTGTCTATAAAGTATAAGCATTGGAAAATCAAACAGTTATGTTTCTTAAAAAAACGATGTTTCATAAAAATAAATACATGTTTCTTAAAAAAACGATGAAAATTAGAGTCACTCTCTGCCATTAGTAAAGCTGTCTGCCGAGAGCGCAAACATTTTAAGAGATTCACAATTTCAGGAGAGGGAACAAAATTAGAAATTTGATTTTGAAAGTTAGAAGACAGAAATAAAATTTAAAACATGTGAAATATTGAAATCAAACAATTCAACAATAAGAAATAAACTTTTTATACGCGACAAAATATAAAGATGAACTAATACTATTTATTTTTTACTAAAAGTTATTTTAATTTAATGATTGGATAAAAAACAAAATGTAGCACTGATGAAACAGAACATAATGCAAATTCAGAAGATATATTAGTACCTAAAATTATAAATGTAACTTAAAAACAATACTTACATGTCAAATAAAACAACGAAAAATTATATTATTCTTCATACAAATATTTTCTAATTTTTAATCTCAAATAAATTCCCAAGAATACATTTTATTGAATGACTAAAAATTATAGCTAAACGAAGCAAGGTCAATATCAGGAGTCAGCTGCGAAAAAAAACTTTCACTTAGTTTCATATTTCATAAAATTAAAAAATATTGTTCTTAATGCAACACTTTACAGATTATTTCGATTAATATTTCTTTGAAATATCAATGAAAAAGAAACACTTAAATATTTATATTGAGAAAGAAATTTGATGTCCCTTACTTCTTTACAACAGACATATTGTACACTTTTCTCCTTTCTGAATAAGTATTAAATACGATACTATCATTTTCTCCGATTGTAGAAATTATGAAACAAATCTTTGCATCGCCTGCTGACAAAACTAAAACTTGACTAGTATAACACGAAAACTCGCTAGACATCCTAAACATTTGGACTATATCTCCCAACGTTCTAGAATAATTTTGTTGTTCTCAAGAGTTCTAAAACGAGAAACATTCGTTGCTGAGGAGAAGTGATGAGAGACAACGACAGAGGTTCCGACAACGCGAGTGAATTATCGCGTAGGTTCTACAGTACTCGCGGCGAAAGAATAAAACCGCGATGTAACCAATTGAGCGAAAGCGCTGCGTTGGCACGTCCATTTGGGAGGGTAGTCTAGTATTGCTCCTCCCCATTCCAGGAGACATGCCGTGGCACCCAGGTGGAGGCTACAAAATCCAATGGAAATGCTGACATGAAGCAACTTCCTTGCGGCCAAAGGTTAATGATCAAACCCTCCGTCCGTCCGGATTGCCATATCAAATACTGCCGGTTCTATGAATCGACTGATGTAGGTGGCAGTACCCGAACGTAAACTCACTTAAGATCCAGCTGACACGAGTAAAATATCCACGTGTCTCAAGCGAGAGGAAAAAATCGGCAATCTTGAAATGCTGGCATTGGCTCCCCGTCATGCACGTGGTCTTTAGACTCCTCCCACATTATTCTTTCGCCTCGAGTACTGTAATTTCAATGACAAGCGGCAGACAGTCACTTGCAATGTGGATCTTTGTTGCTTAACGCGATCTTGATGAGTGTTCTTTTGTATGTTGAGAGTTGGAGTGAAGGTAGGGGTTTCAGTTCGGTGATTTTTGATGCAAGACGTAGAAGGACACAGCGAGACTGTGTTTTCAGCATCCTCACAAAAACCGGAGAAGTTGAAGTTGAGAGGATAATCTCTTTTGTAAAAATCAAATATCACTGATATTTGGAGAACGATGAATAAAAATTAGGAAAATAGAAGAAGAAATGAATAGATAATAATCAGTATGTGTAAACGAACCGAGAGCATGGAGAAAATTTTACATGCCTCTTTTGCCACCATCGTTTCACTAAATTTCGTTCTTATATCTTCTAATTTAATTTTTCTCATATGCGAATGATGCCAATTCTATGGCGCAGAGAAGGCATCTCCAAAAAATATGCTCTCGCGTTTTAGTCTCTTCACCACACACACATCACTATCCTTTATTTTCAAACGTTTGAGGAGAACTGATAAAGTAGGAGATGACAGAAAGAGGAATTAGAAGAGAAAAAAGAAGATGAAAGAAGAGATAGATTATCCGGGAGGACAGCCGAATCTCCTCGGTGAAGCCTTTCCGAGTCTTTCAATCACCGTCCGTGGGCAGCCCTCTCACGCACGGGTAATGAAGATTGTCGTACTGGGAACACAGCGCTAACGAGGCATCTAAGAAATAACTACCCCTCTCGCAGAAAGAAGTCTACAGCAAGCAGTTTTTGTTCTGTGGCATTCTTTCAATTCACAAATTCGCTTCGCGTGCACAAGAAACACATTACCTTTTTAGAACGCGCAATGTATGAAAAGGCATGAAGATATCAACTCCATTGTTAGAAAATTGTTACAACGAGCAAGAAAACATACAAATAATCTTTAATGTCCACTACCAACAAATAGATAGGATTTGGTATTAAATACATACCTGATTCATCTTCTGGGAAGTCTATAGAAATAAGTAGCAATTACTTTGCAATTAGATTTATTTTTATTTTTTAGACTACGTTCAAGAACTTTAGAATCAATACACACCACGGCAAAAAGCGCGCCTGTACAGTGCAAGGACGTACAACAGCCAAATTGTATAGGGAGTCCATTGCGCCCCCGTCACTCGCTATTCCTTCCATGGATTGTAATCAAAAATACAAAATTAGTTATCGAATGTACAAAAAGGAATGTACTATGTTGTATGTTTCATTTAATTACTTAGTGGTGAGGGTTTATTCACAACAAAATGAATAAAATGAGAATTGAGAGGTTGTTTCATACTCACCACAGATAATGCTCCCTTTTTTCTTTTAGCCAAATCCTGGATACGTCTCTGTTTAGTGGCGTATGTGCGGTCACGAATGCCCCGTACAACATTCAGTCGTGATAACTCCCGCTCAAAACATACGTTTCGGTACACCGAACAACAATGAATATTCTCAGTATACTTGGTAGAGTCTCTGAATCATTGAGAATAAAAATAACTTACTCAACCCATACGGTTAAAGAAACAATAAATTGAATGTAACTAATAGTCTGTGAATGAACTACATGAACGCTCACTTTTATTTAGCGAGATTGTTTGATTGACCTGAAGGATATGGCAGACACATCTTTCCTCATTATCTACTGCAGTTCTAGGCAAGTTTCACTCCGTTTCATATCCAACATGAACAATGTAAATAGGACGTCACAACAGTTAGGAATAGCGTATGATATAATAATAATAATAATAATAATAATAATAATAATAACCAGCAGAAGCTGAGATGTATTAATGAAATATAATAAATAATAATAATAATAAATAAATTTATTGTAAAAAAAACAGTATAAACTGCGTATGACCACGTGGAGGATAATAAACTAATTTACTCTCCGGATGCAAGAAAGAGACCATTCCATCAATTCCGATCAAGGACCCTAAGGCAGAGGCGGATTCAAAAATTTCAGCAAAAATTCCTAGATAAGATGAAAAGTTAGTTACGAGTTATAATTCTAATAGAATGTCAATATGTTTGTAAATTAACGACAATGCAAAATATACAATGCAGTATTAAAATTAAATCATATATAAACCTGAAGACTCACAAAGAATGAGATTGTCTAACCATTCAAATTTGTATTTTGTTCTTCGTGCTTCGCGTTCACACAATTAGCAAGGTCGAACCATTCAACTCGAGGGCACAAATTACCAGCATGGTCAGACGCGTCAAAGCTGTCAATTGTTAGGAATCAAGTAGCCAATAACATCCTCTTCAAATAAATGAGACCACCTTGCGTTAATACGCAGTTTGCAACTGCGTTTTTTCAATGAAGTTTCTTTATTTAGCAACTTCTACCCTTGACATAATTTTTAAAGTCTTTTATCTCGGAAAGGAAAAAGTGAATGATGAAACAAAAGAGTCATTAACACATTTTTTAATTCTCTGAAGTATGATATTTCATTCGTATGATTTGCTCCCTCCTGTTATGCAGAAAAGAACGCAAATTTTTTGGGACATTTGTGTATTGAGCTATAAGATGATTACATATTTTTGTAATTATAAATTTTACCATAATAACAATTTTGCATCTTAAAGTCAAATTGCAAACCTGTGGTGAGACCACGAATATTCAAGGGAAATTATATCGATGAGAATTTGAAGGTTATTCCGACGTTGCAAATCCCTAGTCCTACACGTACATACGATTCAGTGGTAAATATTTACACCTCATCCTGCATTTAAAGCCAAAATTTTGCTTTTCAGGATTGCCCTCTGTCCACTCGAAGTGCAACAAGAGTTGGTTTCGTTGAGCATTCTCTTCCAAATTTTCATTACGTCATTGCGGTTGCCATCGACTACCATGGTTGGAACAGCATTCACTAAAACTGTACTTCATTTTTAAAATTATTGAAAACCCACTCTGATTATAATTTAAAAAACGACATACAAGAAACGAATAACAAGAGCTCATAAGCTGCGTAAGACCTTGTAGAAGGAATGAATATAATTTTTTAATTTCCCGAAAAAATCCGATCAAAACATACATGGTTTAGAAAAATATTTTTAAACAGAGCTCACCGATCAAAGGGGATGAGAAAAATATTAACCTAGCTTTTAGTAGAAAGGAGATAAAAAGGGTCATTAGCTGTGATAAATCTCAGATCAAAACTTCAGGGTGGTGAGTTCTTATCTTCAGACAGAATGCGATAAAACAATTTTAAACAAGTTTTTCAGACAAGTCCACACAAGTGATTTGATGAGAAATTGTCCATATTACAAAGGAAGTAAAATATCAGAACAAACCTATTCGTTAACAGTAATGTTCTGACTGATATTTGAGATATGAACTAGATAAATTTATTTTATTGGACTTGTTACTGAGAAAAATAACGTTATAGCATGAATATTTAGATCATAGAATTTTGCCTGAGTTTGCTAGACCACACTGTCGTAAAAATTAAATGGTTGATTGTTTTCAATTATCCTACAAGAATTTCATTTTATGAAACTCTTTATCGTACTAATTTATACATGTAATGAGAATAAAAATTTAATGAATTATAATCTGAATTTATTTTATTAACGTAACAAGTCTTCCAATCAATATTAGTGAGTCAACAATTCCTCGTCTTCCAATCTCCTTAGACATCATAATGATAGAGAGAGAAAGAAAGCGAAGAAAAATTAGCTGCGGGTTGGAACAAATACCACTTAAAGAAGAAGGCAGTTGGTGTTCATTGCCTAATTAGAATTGTACTCTCTTGCGCTTTACAATAGAATAAAAGGACTATTGTTTTCGTTTGTGGGTCATCGGAAGTAAGACTAGACTTACAAATGAGCGGAACCACCAAGCCTCGTGAACACACAATCCCGTCCAATTTCTCAGAAGCGGTGAAATCAAGATTAAAGGAACTCATTTAAATTATATACTCACACGTCGTGCCTTACGTGGCATATATGCCTTTGGAAAGATCTCCAGTATAATTTTGACCACGAGGTAGCGTCATACAACATTTTTACGTGCGAGGTTCGCGGTTTTACATGTTACGTTGCACACGTTGATTTAGATGTGAGATACAAATTCCGAGGAAGATTCTTCTAGAATTAGATGTGAGATGGAAAATCAGAAGAGGGCAAGGATTTCACCAAACCTTTGGATGTGACATCCCAACTTCATAGTATCCGAACTATAAG
>NNCF01127222.1:186975-220282 GCA_002313205.1 Laupala kohalensis
ATAAATTCCAATCCACACAAGAATGAAACGGAATGCAGTCATTGTTGTTCATAAAATAGTAACTCATAATTACTTTTTCACGAATAATTTATTTTAAATAGAATTAGTCGTTACAAGTGAGTCCGAACTTTATAAAGTAGAAAAGTATTAAATAATCAAACCATTCAATAATACATGTCTCCAAACATTTCCAGAAATTTGATTTATAAATACATAAAATAGACAAAAAATGTATGCATGTAAACATTGTCACTTCATGCACTTTTGCGTATATGCCAAAACGGAATTAAGAATTTTAGCATTGGAATTAAAAATATTTTGCATCCACGAAAAATAATCTTAATGCTTTGTTATCAACAAAAATTGTAATTAATTTTTTTATTCTCAAGTATCTGAAATTATTTCTATATGTGTTATAGGTACCTATTGCTGTAACTTGTTTACAACTACCTGATGGGGGATAGTATCTGCCATATTATCCATATCTGCCATATTATCGTGCGGGTAAATAAAATAGTATTGCTAAATAAAAGTGAACGTTTATATTATCCTACAGAATGTTAAATCATTCCATTTTAGATAGCTAGTACAAATAAATTTCGATTTTCTACGTGAAAGACAAGACAATTCAAATTATTGCTCTCAGCTAGAGTTTGGATTATCTGCATATCTGTGTCTCCCCCACCCCCTACCCCGCACTACCACCGACCGGAACANTGTATGTAATTCAGATATTATTAAAATTATTATTGTAAACATTTTTATAAACAATTTGTAAAACATATGTAAAACTTATGCAAAACTGGAAATAAATTTCAATTTCAATTACTATTATTATTAAATGTTTCCGCACTATTTTCTTCAGAGCATTGTGTATGAAATCTCCAAGTGCTAAGGGAGCTATAGCTCCCCCCATTGGACCTGAACTCTTAACAGATAAAACATAAGTTGATAAATGGCATAATTTGTAAAAGTGTTACCAGATTAATAAGTGTTATTAGTTATAATTGTTATTGTTGTTAATAATACCAGATTAATAAGACCGTATTAATAAAACTAATAATACCAGATTAATAAGACCGTATTAATAAAACTAATAATACCATATTAATAAAACAAGTAATACAATATTAATAACTTCAACAAATAATAGTCATTGTTAGTGGTAATACCAGATTGTTAATTATTTACTTCACGCATTTTATTTAAGGTAATATTTATAAAATTTGTGTCGTAAAACCATTATTTTTAAACAAAACTTGTCACCGGTTATCCGCCCCCACCCCCTGTTTACAGTCTATATCCGTGTTTTTAGCCATATTCATGGTTAAATAAAATGCCCAGCTATTCCGACTGTGTTCGTTAAATGGTTTATCAACCTCATCCTTTAAATGTTGGAAGCAATTTGCTGTCCCATACTTCAAGGAATATTATGTGAACAACTTTACAGAGTGCTTCTACCATGTTCGTTCCTTTGACAAGAAATAATTTTCAATCGCCCGAAAAAGACAATTGAGATAATTGAGTCTTAAGTTTAAAACTAATTAAACTTGTAGTATTTGGTCTTTACNGAGATAATTGAGTCTTAAGTTTAAAACTAATTAAACTTGTAGTATTTGGTCTTTACAAATCTATCCACAAAGTAGTTTCTAGAACATGATTGGTAGTTTTTTAACAATAGTCCTTATACTTTCTCAATATAATGCGTTGTCTTCACTTTTATTAATGCGTTATACTGACTTTTTAGAAATGGCACTAATGAAAAATAATATCGCGCTTAGTAATATAAAATTGTCCATTTATTTTCTTTTAAGAGATCTGGGGAATAGATAGGGACTTGCAAAGCGGTTTAAATTCCCTGCAAAGCGGTTTAAAAATATTTTCCCCAAAGATTTTTAAATCCATCTGAAAAGGATTTTTCCAAAATCTACTACATTTACAGAAATCACCGTAAACAGCCTAGCAATGGCTCGAATACTGAGCAAACTTTTCTACTTTATTATTTGTTTTAGTCTGAAACAGATAAAACGTATTTGAGGTGTTTTTGTGGATTGTTTGCTTTGTTCCAACCTCGATGCACTCTCGAAAAATAACATTCCTTTTTAAAAAAAGAAAAAAAAAGGAGAATTAATAAATAAATTACGTAATGCCCTCGTGAGGATACGAAAATTACTTCCATGTGTGAAATGACCCTTGAAGGAGAAATTAACCTCGCTGTAATACCCTGTGAACTTCAGCTCTTGTTCGAGATGATTTTTGTTGTTTCTTTTTGTTTCTTTTTGTTTCTTTTCACAACAGACGTGATACTTTCATCTTAATACTCAACCACTTAACGTGCTGGCACTATATTTAGTCCTTCAGCGACTAGTTCAGAAAGGAGCATTAATGCTAATAGCGGATTGTGTAACGTAACGTTACGTATAGTAGCTTTAAATGTGGAATCTAAAATATGAGCACGGTACCGTTAGCAATTGCTATTAATTTCAAAATTGTTTTCCCGATCCTCAGTAACATGACTATTACGGCACATTTCATCTGTACTTAGAAAAAAAACCAACAGCGTTGTTATGTAACCTAACCTCAGTGTTATACAATTCTCATCAAGACTGTACACACTTTTTGTTTCAAACGACTCTGCAATTTGTTCTCTGGAAAATGACAGGTTCGTTCGTAGTTATAAAGAACAAAATGTTTAAAACACACAAAGGGGTCGCTAGTAATGTTATTCAACGAACTTACTTCATGAACACATCCATGAAGAGGTTAAATATTTTGTATGCATTTTTCCCCCATTCGCGTGAAGTGCGCATCGACAAAACATTTTAGAAGAAACGTGCTGCAAAATTTTCATTTTTTGTAACTCGTTTACACTTGCAAAGTAATCGTTTAAAATAAAATTAAAATTTTTGTTTGCTTGTGAAATAGAACAAAAAATTTCGAATATCCGGAAATTAGCTGGACCTACATATTGCTTTCAATTTTATAAATAAATGAGTTACATTCGGTTTAATATTTTGTACGTTTGCTGAAAATACACGTCCATCTTTTTAGAGAAAAATTGCGACGTCCCAGACGTATCAAAACAAAACTAAGTACAGTCCGGATATATGTATAATGTTTCCTGTGATTGGATATAACACGAGGTGTATGATTTCCATGAGTGTAAATACTGGAGGCGGATCACAGCATAATTTCGCACCTATACTTGAGTATACGGTTTTGATTTCTGATGAAAAACTTCGCACTTTGGCTAGTGGGGGGAAGTATAGTTGGAGAAACATCTAATATCTGAGAGAATAATACACATTTAAATTTTTACGAAATATGGGCATTGAAGGCCTCTACACAAATATGTGAGTAATGAGTTTCTATGATAGAACTAACTTCAATAGGAATTTTCAGTACAAGAAATGCAAAGACGAACCTATTTCCCAATAAATTATTTTACCTAATTAAATTTCAATCAGTCAACTTTTAACGCCTTTTGAAGTAGACTTATTTATTACGTAATACGCAAACACTACGCACAAACAAGTGAATTTTGAATGTCGTTAAAAGATGATTAATTTTCAGTGGTATAATGGCAGACGGAAAAAAATGTATATGAAACAGTTAATGTAAACAATACAAAATGATTCCAACGACAAAAAAAATTAATTGTCGGTTACGAAACGATCTTAATTGTCGATGAATACCATTTCAATTTCAAATCATGAGTAGTAATTTTGTGCTCTACGATGAATTTTCTTCCTGAAATGTGCTGCAAATAATAAGTTGAAAATTACTTTTTTTAAATTAATTTGTTTAAAATGTCCCTTTTTTTACATGACAATGAGAATACCTCGATTCACAGTCTTTGTTCATGGATGTATTATTTATCCACTTAAAATCAATTGTTTTTGTATTTCAACGTTGCTCCATCAGGATCTATATTCTATAAATATATTAAAATTCCAGATCAATTACCGTTAGTTATGATTGTAGAAGGATAAATTTCGTGAAGTGATGCGATTATATCTTATTTATTTAAACGATAATAATAATTACGTTTGTTTAATCCAAAAGATAGTGAGGAAGTGATGTGGCGCGAACAAGCAGTTTTCCAGACAAATATTTTCTTTACCTTTTTCATACAAAAACTAACTCAGGCGCCATAAGTCATCACGTTAAACTATCTGCCTACTATTTATATCTGTTACTTCCTCAATATTATGAGATAAACCGATAAAATAACAATAACATAAACTTGCATATTTCATTCAATTGGTTTAAAGATACTCACACCTAACAATGGAAAAAATTACCAACCGATTGTCTCCAAATTGCTGAAAGACTAAACACACAACTTTCATCCTAGCAGTGTGCGGACACACATACAGTACAAACTATGTGGGAAAACTGTGAAAGTAATGACGTTTAATTTATCAGCATATTTCAAAGGACATTTCTTATTTTCGAATATCCATCTTTCAAAGTCAAGTGAGAACATCACAAAGCGTCTATAGTCGGTGAAGAGTTTAAGATACCCTATCCGTCAGAGCGACAAGGGTAAGTAATTCCCAAAAATGTTTATAATGATAATTTGAACAATTCCCTATCCAGTGGCTATGAGTTTTCATATCCTCACAGCGCAAAATTTTGAATTATTTCGATTTAAATTACTACGAGCTTATGAAGAATATGGAGAGGCTTTCGCGGTCTGGTTTTTTGTATCCTGACAAAAGTGTTGGTTTAACACAGCGAAAAAAGCTACCAAAACATAGCAAATGGAAATAGGAACACAATGACTTCCGTATTTTACGCGGTATTATCTACAATAATTCACCAAAACCTGCGGAAAATACTGTTCTCACGGAAATGGCAGCCACATCACGTGACTGAGGGCAATGCGACCCTTGTCAAAGAAAGAGTGGAACGGAAAATTTATTAACAATTTTTATACTCACAATAAGAGTATAATGGTCCTCGTCCAACAGTAAAAACCAGTAGAGCGAATTGTTAATAATTTATTCGAACACCTTAGGTGAATATTTCCAAGATTCGTGAATAGTTTACAACTTGACTTCAGTCAACGCCGATAAAATACGTACAAGGAAAATCATTCTTATTCCTCCCAAATTTAATCTTAGAACTATTCTTTACACTCCAATCCCCGTTCTTCATCACTTCCGACGTGTAACCTTCGAGTCGTCGTTGAGCAGGTGGTGTGAAAGGATCAGCCAAACCTCGTTTTAACGGATAATAAGAAGCCATAACGAACGGAAGACAAATGTTTGGTTCAAGCGATGATTGCGATATGACCAGACACAACCATGACTTACAGCTTCAACTTAAGGATGACATGAAGCAGCTGAGAACTATTCACAGTACAAAAATGTAAAAAAAACAACTAAATAGTTAGATGTAAGTTATAACTTGAGTAAATAAACATTCTGAATATAAAATGTATTTTCCCTATTAAATAACAGAAAAAGTTTATTTACATACATACTCAACTCAAATTTAAAGATTAGTCAAATTGCCATCTGTTGTCAGTAAAAATATTGAACATCATACGTTTAGCGACAAAAAAAGATATAACAAGATATAATATTACATTTTAATGGAGTATAATGAATTTTGTTTTTGAGAAGTATTCTATGTTAGTTAATTACTTTTTCATTTACCCCTCTTAGAGAAAGCGTGGTCGCAAACTGTGATAGTGCCACTTGGTTTTCACTTTGTAGCCGCTAAAAAATAAAGCAAGAAAAACTCTCTTCGCACTATTTCATTCTTTTCCTTTACAGCTGTAATTCTATTGCAACATTTTGAACGAGTCCTGTTCCTTTGTTGTTGTTTTTCAAATCATCCTTCGAACGTGTCCTGTTCGTATTTTTACGTAAACTCTAAGAATTCTGCTTTAAAAATATTTGAATCAAATACACCCATGCTTATGCGGATAGCAACAAGGAAACGTTATTGAGTACACTAGCAGAACTACCCGCAGTTGCCCCAGATTTGAAAACAAAATTAAAACAAACATTATTAAACATTAAAATTTTTAAAACAATTCACAAACAAAGTTTCCATTCTTTAAAAAAAATATACAAAAATTATATCTATATTCGAAGAAAAATTTGTACGGTGAATTGATGTAGTACTACACATTCGAGGGTATTAAAACACCTGTCAACAGATCTGGACTTCTTTAGCTCATTTTGTCCGGAGTTCTTATGCGACATTCTAAATTCACTTATTAGTTTCCATATTTCTCTACTTCCGTGATACTAAATTTTCACTTTTGTTTATTTCAAAAATTAAATACTACAAAGAAAGACTACAAAAATACTTTCAATATTGTACGCTAAGATGTATGTATTTGCGAACTATTTTAAAATCAAGGTAGAGGGAAAATGCACTTCACACAGAAAGCGCTAAGAAAACGAAGTTCTTGTTTTCGTTACACTATTAGGTTGGGTTCTTGAAAACTACGTTCTTCACAGCTTTTATATAATTTTGCTTCTACGATTCGGTCACGTAAATTATACACTGAGTGGATCACGTAACTCTCGCGGACACGTTAGTAAGCTTCCTAGTCTACTATCGAGTAAAGATTCACATGTAGTGATTGACAACCAATTTTAATTATTTTTCTGCTCGTGTCATTCATCAATATTAACAATAATTTGCATTTTAGTTGCAGTAATCCATCAGATGAGTCCTTTGAAATTTTAAATAATTTAATTTGTATACTTTTCCATACCACAGGCATTACAAATAATTCACTTTAGTAATATTAATGTTCGCTTGATCTTGTGTTGATGAGTCAAGGTTTCGGCATTGTCTCATATGGTTGGATGTTCACCAATGCTTTCATCTTAAATTATACTTTTTGTGGTATTTTTTTCGTTTGCGAGTTGCAATAGATTACATATACATTATAAGATTAAATAATTATGAGATAGAAGAATAATTCTACTTAAAAAATGTTTTTTTTCTTATGGCCAACACTTATCTTTCAATGCAAAAAAAGGTTTATGAATTATATATAAATTAAATTTATCGCGCAAAAATGTATAATAACAGCAAAACCTTAAATCGAATTAAGAATTGATCACGTAGAATATTAATATTAGTTAATGAAGAATGATAAATTAAATGACGTTTGTATGTTGCTGATAGTTTTAATGTTAAAAAAGCTTTTTTAACATTAAAATTATCAGAAACACACAAACGACGTTTAATTTATCATTCTTCGATAATGTTGCTAACGCTCCACAATTAGCATAGTTAAAGAAACATACGTAAGTAATGAATATGGAATAAAATTGTTAAATATCACATGTTATTAAGCAAGCACCTGACATTTCCTCATTGCTAGTCAGACTTACGCTCGTCAATTTGCCTCATCCCCTTTTACAGTAAAATAAGTATTAGCTTTTTCTTTTATTGAAAGGTATGGACTTCTTCCACTCACACTTCTATAAATTTTTAACTAATCCAATTAATTTTAAATTATACAAGAATCCGGAAGGAGTATGCTTCCGAAATTTTCGAAAACAAAAAAAGAGCAAACCTTCACGAAAAGGTTTGCAAAATATCAGCGAAGTGTCTCCTTTCTTTCATTTATGTTAAGACAACTATCCCTACCAATTCGACGTGTTTGAAATCTCAGTATTCTTTCTACTATCTATTTTCTTCCGTAACTCTTAAGAATAAACCCAATTGTTTCCCTTATTGAAAAAAAAAAATGCATTAACGCGATTTAAAGTGACAGCACCACTCTCGAAGGTTTTGTGATAAAAGAAAAGATAACTTTCCTGCCAAGTAAAGGAAACGACTTTACGTGACGTAAAGTAGTAAGTTAATCTTAAATTTGATTATTATAGTTATTCGAAAGAAAAAATATTTTCAATATATCAAATTTCCATCATCAGCATCATGAAAAGCATCATTTAAAACAAAATAAGTTCCCATTTCCACAATTTCATTAATATTGTAGTTAGATGTGCAAGTAAAAATAAAAATAAATTTTTTTTCTCGTATGTTTTTATGTCTCGTTTGTTTAGGAAATACCAGATTTTAAAAGATAATATTTTCGTTTCATGAGTTGAATCGTTGATTTTTGGATCTCAATGCACATTACAGTAAGTCTTTAAAAAAATGTTTAAATAAAAATGGATTACAATACCACTGAAAATAAACTATTATCCGTACTACAGAAACTGTAAACATTGTTTTCAGAAATGTAAATATTCACTAGAGCTAGGAAACCTTAGAAAGAACAGATCATAATTTTGATTCAATTTTCAATGAAAGACGTAAACAAAAATTACATTCACACGTACACTTCAAACGACCAATACGAATTAAATTCCTTCTTGAAGATCATTTAAGGGCTATAATGACCTTGCGTTGACGAGCCCTAAAGCCCCCCCCCCCCCCACAAAAAAATAAAAATTGAAGATTCCACATCGCTGAAGAGAGCGCTCTCGTAATGTCAGCGTGTGTATAACCGCAGCTTCAGCGCGTGGCACCTCCGTCTCACGCTCCTCTCATTATCTCTAATATATCGCCTATGAACACTCACGCCGCCCGCTCGCCATTATCATAGTTAAACAGCTCCATAATTTCCGAAGGGAGTGAAAAGTAAACAGAGAAAAAATAAAAGAGCGTAGCGTTGCGCGCACGTTCACAAAAAACAAACAAAAAAGAAGTGCGCGAGGGGGAGGAAGAAACGGCCGAGCAGCATGGGCGCCGCTGATTCGATTCAAATGCGTCGTGCCGTGTGAGAGTGCAGAGCGGGGCTTCGCCGACTCCGCCAATAGGCTGTCTCTTATACACATCTAGATGTGTATAAGAGACAGTTAGTAAGCTTCCTAGTCTACTATCGAGTAAAGATTCACATGTAGTGATTGACAGCCAATTTTAATTGTTTTTCTGCTCGTGTCATTCATCAATATTAACAATAATTTGCATTTTAGTTGCAGTAATCCATCAGATGAGTCCTTTGAAATTTTAAATAATTTAATTTGTATACTTTTCCATACCACAGGCATTACAAATAATTCACTTTAGTAATATTAATGTTCGCTTGATCTTGTGTTGATGAGTCAAGGTTTCGGCATTGTCTCATATGGTTGGATGTTCACCAATGCTTTCATCTTAAATTATACTTTTTGTGGTATTTTTTTCGTTTGCGAGTTGCAATAGATTACATATACATTATAAGATTAAATAATTATGAGATAGAAGAATAATTCTACTTAAAAAATGTTTTTTTTCTTATGGCCAACACTTATCTTTCAATGCAAAAAAAGGTNAGCGCTGCCGGGGCGCCGCCCGCGGGATCCCCGTCCGGACAGCCTCCGCGCCCCACGCGACCTGCACCCTTCGCGGACGCCCTGCTGAGGGGGTTGGCGGAAGGCAGCGCCGGGGGTGGTGGAGGGCAGAGCGGGGAGGAGCAGGGGCGAAGCGTCGACGGCGAGCGTCGTCCCGATGCAGGTAAGGACACGCGCCGAGCACGTGGCGCTGCCAAACCCCTCGGGTGCAAATTACGACAACTGGAAATGATCCTCTGCTCGGGAACACGATTTAAACAACACAGGCACCAACGCTTCCACGGCGAAGATTTATATTCATGTTCAATGTTTAAAGTATAGTTTAGCGTCGATTATTCGATTTAGTGTTGTCGGGGATAGTTCGAATAGTCAAAATTCATTTATTTATATGGTGGTTTCCCTCATAGATATTAACTAAAAACAATTTGAGAGAAAATGCTTACTTTTAAATGTCGAATAAGGTAAGAGCTGTTTTCTAGTGCTGACTGGCCTTGTACGTTCTGGGAATGGCAACATTCACATCTTCGTGATTGTTTTTCTAACTTCTCTTTCCCACGAAGCAAGTTTGGATTATTGAATGTTCGGATAACTGATCGACGTTCTACTGTAATGCAAACTTCAAAATGAACTAAACATTATTCAGTGAATTTGATACAAATATTTTGTAATCCGAAACCCAAGCAAAATTTCTCCAGATGCAGGATGTGGCGATATCAAGTCCGCATATATTCGGATTCAGTGATCATCATTTCTGACTGAAAACACTCGTCCATTCCAGAGCAATGTAAAAATGGAGCCAAATGATACGGTTCAGAGACCAAGCTCTCTTCTCCAACGCCTGTCAAAAGGATTCTATTAAGTAAAAAATCAAGTAAAGAAGTGTCCGTATAAGAATTAGAGAATTTTCAGGGTTGAGTTCCGCTCATTCACCCGTATGTCAAAAGTCTCCGGTCTCTGACAACAATAAAAATGCGTAAAATTGTTACTTTGATCATAATATACTCTCGCGGACTTTTCTCTCAGGTTTTACGAGGATTGTGCTCTAAATAGAAATATAGTGGGGTGTATGTGCAAAATGTATTTTATAATTTATCTTTCAATAAAATTCTTCGTCCGATACTATTGATACATTGATACTCATACTATTGATACATTATAACGATTTTTACGGTAAAGAATCCTTTTGTGAAGACTTGTTACTAAACAATTTTAAATAATTATGTATTAAATACATAGATTTTTTTTTCAGAATAAAATCCTTACGTTGTTAACTACTAACGATCTAAAAATGAATATATAATTTTTATTTCATTTAATCCTCAGTCCGTTCTCCTTTAACCAGGTTATTCAACTTCACATTTTTGGAAATGAATTAATAGTTTATTATTCAAAATTTCGTATGCTTCACACTTAATATGAATACAATATATAAATACGTTTCTACCTTCCATATTTACTATTTCTAACAATAAAAGTATTCACAATAAGAGGAATAACAATAATTTTCAGTGACAGTAATTTTCCATTTCAGCTTTTTATTTTATGTCTCATTTACTTCATGTCTCGTGTCGATGTTCGGGCCATTTCGCATTCAAAAATATTATAGTATTGTTTATTATGGACAGGAAGTAATTTAATTATTTCTGTTGTACTTATTTACAAAAATAATGTATTAATAAAATTACTGGGAGATAATTTATCCAGATATTTTAAAAAATTCTTCAGATGTTTCTGATTCTATCATCCAGCTAATGTGTTTCCCACGTGGAACATCAAATATTTGAAATGTTAATCAAATTATATATACATTTCCTTCTATTATAAAATATTAATTATAAAATAAATAATTAATTCTATATATTTTGTAAATTAATTTATCATTCTTTCCCTATGTTCACTTTTGTACCAGTAGATACTCATGTCAGCATAATTATTCACTACACAAATATTTCTTAACGCATGCCTCATATGATTTTCAAAGATAAACAATGCTTTTGTTCGATCAGCTTCCTGTTCGTAATCATTCATGATTTTTAGATTTACACTAACTGCTCACTTTGGCTCACATATTTAACGTATCTTTCTGTATTTTCTTTTTCTGATAATAAAAATGAATTGTGCAACCATCATTACCCTTAATTTCATTTTTTTGAACCACAGATTACGAGTCGAGCTTTGAGTTCATCAAAACATTCCACAAAATCGTCCAAGAATGGATACATTAAAGGTCAAATGGAAACGTCTTTTTCATTCATTATCTGTCTGAACCATAAATAAATAAATTTTATTGTCAAAAAAGCAGTACAAACTGCGTATAACCACGTGGAGGACAATAAACTAATTTACTCTCCGGAAGCAAGCAACAAGTTTTGTATTTAACAAAGCAAAGGAAAAAAAATCAAATGAATCCTTCAAATTGATAGCAACCATTCTTTAAAGAAGTCTCATCATAACAGCAGAAATTGATACAAATTTGAAATATTTTTTTGAGTATCCATTTGTCTGATACGAACTGCCTTGTTTAGCAGAAAAAGAACAGAATGTTTGATGAAACCGTGTCCACGCTTGTATTTCAGGGAGTCCCGCAGATTAGTGAGTGTAGCACCTGCACTAACAAGACGCGTCAGACAGCAGGTAGACGGTCTCCCAACATATGTCTTTGGGTTGAGAACAAGATTGTTGATAACCAAGATACGAAATCTACTTAAGTAATTTGTTTATTTGTGCAACATTATTCCCAAACTTATCACGTTCTTGTATGGTTGTATTTCCTTTCCATGAATAGGTAAAAGCACCAAAAAATATATAATCATCAATCATCAATGAATAAATCACATAAAACTGCTATTATATAAAATGAATGTATTAAATTCTTCATGAAAATATCTTTAAATGTGAAATCTTCGTTTTAAAACATCTAAAATAAAAATTCACGTTAGCTTTTAGAATTAATAACCCCCATGTATTTTTAACATCCTGATCAGTAAGTGATGTAACTTTTTGAGATACCATACACGACATAGATTCTCTTACGTTCAAGTCTTAATTCAAAAATCGCTTTCCAGGTAGCGTTGAATGCAACCATAAGATCCGTGGATACGCAGAGATTATTTTTCACAATAGATGTTATAAGACAAATGTCCGTTTTTTTTTTTTCGTGCATAATCATGTGTTTTCACATGTACGTATTTTAAACAAAAGTTTACAAAGATAAATCATTTTACACAAAAAAGCAATTTGTTATGTAAAATTTCTTAGTTCTCTTTAACTTGATGTAAAGGAATTGGTCGCTGAAATCACATCTTTGAAATTTTACGATTAATATATTAGCGGTGATGAAAAGAACCCCCAGTTCTTTGAATGACATATAATATAATATAAATTTATTGTCAAAAAACAGTACAAACTGCGTATGACCACGTGGAGGGAAAAAAAACTAATTTACTCTCCGGAAGCAAGCAAGGGACCATCCCATCAATTCCGATCAAGGGCCCTAAGGCAGAGGCGGATTCAAAAAATTCAGCAAAAATTCCTAGATAAGATAAAAAGTTAGCTGCGAGTTATAATACATATATAATGTCAATATGTTTGTAATTTTAAGCAAAAAATTACATGTAAGTTATTATCGAACTATAGATTATTCTGAGTATAGTGCTTATGGAAGTATATGGAAGCATATGGAAGTATCTTCTATTAATCGGTCCAACAATGGTGAAATAAGATTTATCTTGGCAATATGAATTGCTGATGGTATATGATTGTATTTTGTTCAAATATGTTTCTTGTTTTCGTGTTGGTGTATTTTGTTCAAATAATGGTACGTGATATTGAGGTAAAATGTGTTAAATTTTAAAACAATTGTAAAACACTTGTCAGTCAATGATTTACCTATTTTATTTTATTAAATATTTCTTGGAAATGCGATTGGAATCACTTGTATCCTTTGCAAGACGAGAGGATACAGTATGAGAAATACTTTAATACAGAAGAAACTATAATTATTTGATTTTTTCGACTATTTTAATATTCAATACGTTAAAAATATACGACCTTTACGGTGGATTAGTTATTGTTTTCTAATTTCAATCATACAACATTTCGTCTTCAGATTCTAAACCTCGTCAAATATTATTATGAAATTATTGTGTGTGGAGCCTTTGAGTATTAAAGTTAATACTGATATTTCGAGTATCGTCGGATATTGGGTGGAGAAAGAGAGATAATTGTAATGCAGACGACTCAGGATCGCGTCATGAGTAATGCGAGAGAAAGATATTGCGCAAATTATTTAATATGTTACAAAAGATGCAAGTGCGAAGTTACATGTAACAAACACTTTAAAAACATTTTATATTTCAATGAGGATAATTTATGTGATTAATAATATTATCACCATGTGGAACACATATACGATGTTTGTGGATTAGGAAAGTATGATTGTATTTTCGTCACACGTTAATTATAAAAAAATAATTAAATCTTCTCATTATGAGTGATTGACAATAGTAACAAAATTATATCATGGTACACTATTGCAGTTTTGCTTAGTCTGTTTTTGCTTCATCTAGTTGTAGATACATTCAAGTTAGAATTTAACTCATACGAAAATGATACAAAATAAACCTTCCAAAGGAGGGTTCCAATTGAAATACACCATATTTTGAGTTTACATCTATCATAAATGTTGGTATTAACCGAAAACTCAATATTTTATGCTGGCTATCACCCTTCAAGAACAAAAATAGAAAATAATAAAAATAGAAAATAGTATTCGAATGACCATCAATTTTTCAAAATAAAGTTACAGTTTTCTAATCAACAAATTACCTAATCTTCTAGATCTAGTCTTTATAAATATTCTTATAATAGTGTTTATTTATTTAAGTAAAGGAAATCCGAATATCTTGTTTTAGCCCACTACTGAAATTATTAAAATTGCTTATTGTACTTCACGTGGTTATACGCAGTTTTGGAAATGAATTAAAATTGACTCTATTAAAGGGATCGATGTATTCAAAGGTTTTATTTAGTAACAGTTTTCCAAAGACCGTTTCTCTTATATTTTGAAAGTTTAAAAATTTATTTATCCTTTTTTGGTGATATTGAACTTAATTTTATTGTTGCAATGAAAGAAAATATATAATAAACCCAAATAGGCTAATATAGGTTTGCAATTATCATCGTCTGCAATTATAACTCTTTCATGGTTATGATAATTACTGGTAATTATAATAATATAGGTTTCAACGTCTGCAATTATAACTCTTTTATGATGGTGATTATTATTACTATTAATGTTATCACTAACCATTTTCCTATAAATAATCCATTAGTACTCTAGCCATACAATACAAAATATTCAAAATCAAATTCCATGAAACCTTACTGCGAATTTTTAAATATTTATAAAAAATTGGCCTACGCAAGAAGTCTGTAGATTGGATAATTTCATGAAAATACGTGATGTCTTGAAAAGCAGGTTGTTCATCTTAGCAGAAATACGAAAACACGTCAACTCATTTTGAGAAATTCATCAACCTCTTAATTCTCAATGGAGCCAAAGTTCTCTCCATTATCTACTCCCTTTTTCAAACTTTCACCTATCTGTTGCGACCGGGTGGATGAAGCAAAGTAAACTCATCCGGACCAGCGTTAAGTTAGTCAAATCACTGAGACATATATTGGTTTTCTTTGTTTCTATTCCATTTGTTAAAAAAACACCAAAATGAATAATAATGATGAAAAAACATGATCTAATTTCTATACATCAGTTAATACTAAAGTACTATCAATATTCGGGAACTCGCTTGGTTCGTTTGAAATTCACAAGAGCATGTAGAAACGTGGCGGACGAGCACAGCGATTTCATGATTTTTGCGTCACATCTCGGAAAAGGTGAAATATCTTTCTCAGATGTCCCGTGACCTATAGATAAAAGAGGTGTAAAAATACTACGGAAAATTTACTACATATCAAAGTAATTTTCCTTTTTTTTTTTTTTTGTGTGATTTAAAAGTTTGTCCATTTTTGGAAATAAGTGTTTCCTCCTTAAGACGCAATGTAATACACCATCAATTATAATTGCAATTATTTCACTTAAATGGTCAGTGAGGTATGTTTTTCGAGTTGAAATAACAATAAGTATTTGTTACTCTGTTTATTGATGCCGATTAAATATATTTTGGCGATTTAATTCTATCTACGCTACTAATACTACCTTTGTGAATCATGATCGCTCAAGAATCCATACAACGCTACGAAGAATTCAAAAGGTTGAACAAGGATTTACCCAATGCAAACAGAAATTTCATCGCGGACAATTGAAATGTTGTATTATTTTTTTTTGTTTTCAAGAAAATGTATTCGAAGTAGCTTAGTCATCATTTCGCTAATATTAGANATTCGAAGTAGCTTAGTCATCATTTCGCTAATATTAGAAACAGTTTCTCTCATGATTCCAATTCATTCTCCTCGAGAAAAAATTAACCAAAAAAACGAAATAATTGATCAAATACAGATAACAACGAATGCACTTCCTGAGTGATTATTTCCGACGAAGTTTAGGGACGGTCCTAACCACGATGGTTTAATAAGCAATAATGAACTCGCAGAGTTGGTTGGATTTTATTATCTTTAAAAAGATGAACAATACTGCAAATAAAGTAGATTCCAGAATACTAGCGCTTTCATTATCGGTGGAGTGAATTACCGACTATGGCATCTGACATATACAAAATAAATTCGATATATTTGATCTCACAGACTATTAACAAAACATTCGCCAAGTTATTGAAATATGTTTTATTTCGTGTCTTGAAAACTATAGAGAATTTAACCCTGGTAATGACCTATGAGTCCAGGGACCAGGATGAAGGATAAACAAAAATGAATAAAAAGTAAACATCTCATAAACGATAAAATATTACATCCTCCGAAACAATGTGCTTTTTGGCCACAATTTTAAATGAGTAAATCTCTGACTATTGTTCGTATTTATGAGGATGCATCTATGAAGAGATATAAGTTACTTAATATTTGCGTCTGAGCAACCATGATTCTTTTGTACCTGATTGAGGATAATGGCTCAATAGCATAAAAAATAATTGTTAAACGACTTCTCTTGTCAAAGCTTCAAAAAAATCTCGTGTCCCAAGTTTCATGCCCACTTTTCAAAAGAGATTGTGTACATTAGGACTAATAATTGTTTAAAAGACAATTATTATTTTTTGAAAGTAGTTACTCGTCGAGATAGAGAAAACCCTTGACGGCATGTTACTAAGGGATGTTACACCTGGGCGCTAATAATGCTATCCATTAAACATTATTTGCTATTTTGATGCTCGCTGTGACGTAGTAATTCTTGGCGTATTATCAGGATTTCATCTATTGACGACCACTCAACCGTTACCCATCGCCGTATATCGGCATATTCTTCTGCATAAGCAGTACCTCTGTCATGCATTTTTGTCTGTGATTGTTGGATTACTTTGATATATGGGGAGATTCTGCACATGCTTCAAGTGTGTATAGAAAATTTCTCCTACGATATATCCTGAGTTTTAACTGTATTAAAGTAATGATTGATTTCTTTGATAATAAAATAAAGATAATAAAATTGATCTCAACTAAAAGTTGTTTCCATCGTGCTTTATTGATTAAATATCATGCATGCATCCATTTTTCGGGGTACCTTTTGGTGGAGATTTGTAATACCTGCATTCAGAAGAAATGTTGAAAGTCAAATTCTGCATATATATTTGTTATGATTATGTTTCGGAATTGATAGTATGAACCACAAATTTAAGTCAATAACTTTTCATATATAGAAATCCAAACAATGAATATGAATATAAGTTTTGTGTTATTGATAAAATTTAATTCTTAAAATTGATTTGTAAAGTAACTGACATAAAAAAGAATACTCCCTTGAACAAAAACATAACGAAATATTTTAAAGCTGTTTTATTCTAAGACTAAGTAAAGAAGATTATTTTAAATTTCTTAAGTCTATTTCTTTTCTTCTAAATTAATGGAAATCTAATGAAATAATTTAAGAAATCTTATACATTTTGAAGTACACAATAATACTGAATTTTTGTTAAACAGCAATGTCGTATAAGTTGCAAATCAACCAATTTCTGTGTCCAAGGATATTTTTATAAACGCAATTCGAACACAGAAAACAAATCACCAATATGGATGTAGCGAGTAATATTCCAGGAAATGAATTAGCTCTCAATGATAAATCATTCTTTTAAAGTGTGTTATTGCCGCTGTGACGTGGTCACACTCCAACAAATTGGATCGTTATGGAGTGGCAAATGAATACTAAATTAGAAATGAAATTTTCTCCGTGAATTCACATTACTGAACAACCGTCGCTCACAGACTAAACCGAAAGCGCACCCAAGACCGGTTCTAGGATCATGCTTCTTGGTGACATTCCAACCAATGGCCTTTTTTTTAACGATGTGCTTCGAACGTAATTTAGCCGTAGAAACTTTTCCATCGACGAACTTATTTACGCCTCTAAGGACACGTCGACGAGACGAAGCACTTCATCAAATGTAACGCTTTAAAAACAGGAAAGTGAAAATTTACGAAGTGTGTGTCAAGACTACCGTAAAATCAATTTTGACATTAATTAGCGCTCGAAGAGCTGCAAGAAGAAGCAATAGAACTCAAGTCATTTAAAGAAAACGAAATTTCGTGAACCATATATTGAAAATTGTTTCCAAAAATTCAGTTTCATGAAGAGTATCACCATCATATACATTAGTACGCAAATGTCCCCTAATGTTATTGTTCTATTTCTGGAAAACTGGACGGAGCAAACGACGTATATGATGTGTCGAACTTTAGAACATTCAAAGATGTGTCGGCGATTTCCTATTGTTTATTCTTTCCGATATAACAGCATTTGAAAATTACGACAACAAAAAGGAAGCTACTTGACTCATTTAGTTTAAAACCATGTAACTTGACTTTTGAACGTAACCTGACAAATGAAAGCGTCTAGTAAGTAATAAACAATATTCGTAGGGAAGTGGACGTGAGTTACATTGTATATTACAACTATTCTGATGTTCTGTTTACATTGTTAATGCTAAAAATTTATCCGAGAGAACTTTACCAACAACTAGAAGATATGGGGGAAAGTTGTATTAGCCGTACTATTTCTGTAAATAAAATAGTCTTGCTATGTAACAGTAGACATTCTCATTTTCATACACAACATTTGTTAGATTCAATTTTCCGTTCGATTTAATACCTCGGGTTGGCCCAATTTAATGCAGACTAGCGAAGTTATTACGCAAAAATAAGACGATGCAGAGAAAAAAAGTCTAAAATCCTCCGTCTCCTATTTCTTTTTGGTTCTATTGTCGAATCTACATCCTCACTAACGAGACCCATTTATTGGTTTCAATTCTATAGCCGTATCAAATCTGCCTTTTACAAGTAAGTGTTTTTGAAAAAGTTTTGAGGTCACAAGTTATGCAAAATTTATATGATGGCAATAGTATTATAATAGAAATGCAAAATATGGAAGTTAGTTTTCATACATTCGAAGACATCTTTTTCTTCATTGTTTTTGGTTCCTTTATTAAACTTGACTAAGTTAAACAAACAAACAAATAAATAAATAATTTGATGGTCAAAAAAGCAGTTACAACTACTTATGACTACGTGGAGAACAATAAACGAACTCACTAATTAAATTAATTGTTATGCGGTTGAGTAATCGATATTCAGTACAATGAGGTTTTTAATGGAAGTGACATCCATTCATAGTAATATTATCGCGACATCTCATCCGGAGCTGGTCTTACCATAAGTAAAAAATATTTTGAATAAAGGTTGGCCGTAACTGCAACGTTCACAGCATATAGTATTAAAAAGTTACTTATGAGAATAGAAGTATTTCTGAAAATAATTTCCCAGAGTCTAAAGTTAATATTATCTTTTATGCCAAGTACTACTGAATAATTCTACCATTTCTTGTCTTCAAGTTACTAATTATTTTTTGTCTAAGATGTAAAGTAGAGACATGCGTTGTAAATTTTCTCAGTATCCATTTGGTGGCTAATGAGAGATTTTCAGATGTTACTTTATCTTTAATGTACAGCCTCCGCTAAGTTCTCAACATCTTAATAATAACGATTTTAGAGTACTCGCCTAAAATTAATTGTAATAACTAGAAATAGCTTATCATATGTAATATATAGAGAAATCATGAAATAATGCAGTTAATCGTGATAAGAAATAATTTCTCCGAGTTAATTTGCTTGTATTGGGTAAGAGACAATTTGCTTTTGCAAATATAAAATGTCATTTCCCTTCAGATTAACAACTATAACGACAGTTTTTTTGCTATGCATTAAAATCACCTACTGCTTTTAAAAATTGACTAACATTGACATACCATCACAATACAATGAGAAGAAAAAGGTTTTTAGGAGGGATAATAATTTTGATTTTTGTAGTAACTGCCAGTATCATGTTCAAACCTGCTTATGACGACATGGAAGTCTATTAACTAACTTACATTATACATCCATACAATATTTTACACTTTCCCCACATTAGACGCAATTTTGTGTATTTTTAATAAAAACTTAACCAGCTTCATTACCCACCAGCATTGAAAAAATCCAAAACTCTGCAGTAGATTTCTTCCTATCGAAGTTATTGCGAATTCCATGATGATATAATTTAAAATAGGAATACCCGGTACTATCATGAAGTCCTCCATCCAATGTTGATAAGCAGCAGGCTTATAGCCAAAGAGGGGAAAGAGCTCAGGAGACCTGGACTTTTCATCTCGCAATAAAAATAATTTATCTTCATGAATATTGTTGACTAATTAACGACACGAACTAAACAATTTAACAAATTTAAAATATATTAATGGAAAATGACTTTAAAGGTAACACGAATAAATTTTTGGCAAGAAATCTGCCCGTCTAGAAAAATTGTGAAAAACATTTTGCTAATTCATCTAGAAAAAATGCAGCATTGGTAAGTGATAATTTTTTATGCGTAGCAATTTCTTTATTTCTTTGAATTTCATTACGTTACAATGTTCGCGGTGTTGATAACCACGTTGATAAGAATTTAAACATACGGTATTCACTAAAATTATAGTAACCAACATAAAGCATGAGGTCTGTGAATTAGAATTAGAAATGGGAGAAAAATATTTTGATTGACATGGTCGGAAAGACTATCAATTTTTCAAGATTCATATTCTCAAATAGGATGAAACATGGTTTCTTACAAATTTGTAAGGTTTGTTATCTTTATATAAACACATCTTAGAGTACAATTTATTGCGCAAACAGTGTTTTAATATTCAAGAATATTTTATTGATCGAAAATATTTTAAAAAAATAGGAGAAATAATTTCTTACTGACATTTCGAGAGGTCGCTTGTCAACGGTCAGAAGTTCGACTTTTAATGATGGGATGGTACTCAACTATTTCCAAGTGATTAATTATACGTAACTTCTAACACGTACAGAGAATGTTACGTTATCATATTACCATACTGAAATGAGCTTCTTCTAAAATGTCTACGTTAAAATTCTATCTCCAACAACACTTTCGTAAATATGGGTTCCATTCCACCGGAAAAACAAAATGAGATCAGAAAATTATGATAGAAAAATATGGAAATATGAGCTGAGAATTTAATTACAGAAGCGTTCTTTAAAATAATTACTCGTGGGTTTTTATTTTTATTGATCCCACGAAAAGCCGAGAGAATTTGATATTTTATACTGAATACTTAGAGATGAGACTGACACCACACCTTGAACATACGCATAAAAACTGGAAGCGAGATGAGGTGTCCTTTATTATTACATTCTAAGACCATTAAAAGGTGCTCGAACGAGCACAACGCAAATAAAAAGTTAACAGCTCTTCGTTAAGTTCGTTTTTCTTTTCCAACAATTTCACCGCTTCATTATCTTGTCCGAGCCTTGTAATTAGCAAACTACGCCGGGTCACTGGGAATCCCAACAGATGCACGTGATGGGTTGATATTTCAATTATTTATCAAAATTACATTCAGAGATACGAAGAGCACGTAGGTTTCTTGAATTAACCAAAACTAACCATTTATTTCATTTGGACATTCGCAAAGTATCAGACAGTAAGAAACCGGCAAAAAGAACTGATACAGGAATTGAAGACGAGGACGTTCAGTCGTTTAGGATCATCTTTTCCTTTACGCATGTTCGCTAGTTTGATATTATTAGATAAAAGCAACGAACAAAGCGAGAAATATTCTCATTAACATGAGAAGTGAGAAGGAACGAAAAATATGTATCAAGAAGAGAACTGCACTAAATCTTCTCGTTACCAAAGAAAAGAAAATAATTAACAGCGATCTATGTATTCACTTCTTAATTTAAGGTTTTGGAGATTGAATTACTGAACGCTGGGGCTACTTCTTGAGTTATACTCAACGAATTATGATATGTTTTATCATTGCTGAAACTTAATTTAAACCTACTCGAGCCTAGATCGTACAAAAGTCTATTAATAAATCGATACGATAAAACGGCTAGTACCTCACTTTGTGACGCAATTTCAGAGTGTTAAACACATTCTAACTATAATAAAAATTGTTTCACAGCGCAGCAATGTGCATAATCACAATTTTATTTGCACCAAGCGCACTATTCCACGTTAAAAATAGAAAATCTCCTCGAGTCTATCCCTCAAGAAAGATTGGATTGTGAATAGCAGCGACACATTGCTGTTGTTGCCTGGGAACGTGAGTACATCTGAAACCTGAGACCCAAAAAAACATCAAGGGATGAAACTTACAAGAAAGTATGCTGGGCCGAAACCCCGAATATAGATTAGAGGAAAAAACCCAGAGCGGAGAATGTCGATAAAATAACAACAAGAAGAAATATACTATAAAATGCTACATCATCAATAGGCAATAAAATGTTTTATTACAAAAATTTTTTTTCCAAATATAATTTTTATAATTTGTTTAAATTATTTAAAAAATTAATTTGGTTGAAGAAGATTTCTAGCTTTAAAATAAAATAAATAATTAAAAATGTCACTCGAGTGATCGGTCATCTTAGGTAGTATTATGAAGTTGGTGACTTTCTATTATTTCTAAGTTCTTACGAATCCTTTCCGTTATTTCGAAATTGTTTCATGACATAAGTTTCATGGATTTAAGGTTCCGAATTTTTTGACACATTTTCTTGTTTTTAGTTTATCAATTAGGATATTTAAAATATGGGTTTAGTGGTTGTTTCTGCATGTACAAAAAGGTGATTGCAAGTCAAAGACATATTTTACAAGTGTTCGGCAGGAACGAAGATCCACAGAGCGTTTAGCGGTGAATCCCACGAGCGATTATGCTTGGAGTAAGCCCCAATTCGGGTTGGGGGTTAAGAAATCCAAAGTAAGTCGGTAAAATAAAATGACAAAAATTTATTCAAATAGAATGTATATTATCCAAATTTGTATTGTTTTTCACCAATTATAATTGGTTTAGTTTTTATCAACTTGTTTCATTGATTTCGAACAATTACGTTGATTAAAGAGGATTAAAGTAAAAAAGTAATTAAAATGGCACGTCCATCTCGATCTCCACTCATAGTAATAAATCATTTTTATAGAAGTATATGATGAAGTTTGTTACATTCCACAATCTCTAAATTCCTTCGATTAATTAGAATATTTTTAATGTATGAACTATATTGTTATTTCTGAATATATGAACAGGCGATTGGAAGTCATAGATAATTTCTACAAAATATGCTTCTCCCATCAAAAGACCAGACCTGTAGATGAAGATGAGAGTACATCTGTTCGTCCAGTTCTGTCCCATCGCGAAGGTTTATCTTCACCCCACGACTATTGTGGCGGAACCAACAAATGCATCGGAAACACAACGCGTGAAATGGCGCGCCATATGCCAAGCAGGGAATACAAAGAGCGACCGGATGCTTCGTCTCTCCCTCCTACACTTTGCTTCTCATCACTTCCCAATGCGTCTTCTCCGCCTCATTCCTCACCGTAATCATTGTCGTTATCAAAACCACAGTTGGTGTCGGATACTCACATATTTTACTTCAAACACAAAAAACAATATTTTTTCAAGCACAAAATCATTGAATAAGTACTCCCAAGAATATTGATTTGTTTTAGTCTGTTTTATCCCACTGTCGTTTTTATCAACTCTTAAGTATTTCCTAATCTTATCATTTATCGCTGTCATTCCTTCTATTAAATCAGATTTTCGTTACATTACATCCATTAAGGGATTCTATGAATTTAAGTTAATTATTAAAAGAATAATTTTGTCTAAAAAAAATAGTAAAATGATATGAAAGCACGGATATATATACTCTTCAAAAGAGCAATTATTTTAAACAAATTTCGGTAGGATCATTATTTTTCAACTAATTATCAGTGAATACTAATTGAAAAGTTATTTTTCATTGACATTTGGAAGACCTACTGAAAAATGCTAACCCTGCGGCGTGCATTGCTCAACACTACACGAGTGCAAATATTAAACATTAATAATAAAAAAGCACATCTACCAATTGTTACACACTTTTAAAAGAGTTACCAGAAATTTGGAGACATCTTCTATTAATACCAGTCCAAAACTACCAAACTACCAAAATGAAAGGGACAAATTTCCTGTAATTGCCTCATGTAAAATCATCTTATATTTTACGCCCATCGTCTCTCGAAATTTCTCGTAGAAGCTCGTTTTTCTTCCTACGACATTATTAAAACTATACCCGTAAGTTTAATGAGTTAGTAAGAAGAGGAATCCAGCTGAGCTCAGACCCCAGACGGTTTTGGGCACTAACCATAAATAAGTTTTTAAATATTCTATACAAAAGAAAAGTAAATGAAAAATTAAAATTTTAGAAAAGAAAAAATTCGTCAATTTTATATTTTGTAATATTTGTCGAAAATAAGTAACCAAAAATTCTTCTGAGAGATATGAGTGGTCAAAATTAAATCTAAGGTATGTACCTTCTCAAAATGTCTTCAACTACGGTCCATTTCTACCATACCAACGTTTAACTGATATACTTAAACCATATATTATTTTATTTATTGCCATTACTTTTGGACCCTGTTTCAATCTCCTTACACCCACCACAATTTTATGCACTCACCTGGTCTCTTGGACTGAGCCCCCTATTGCTATGTGGCCAAACGGTTTTAATGTCATTATCCTCACAACCCCTCTTCTCGTCGTTTTTTTCTTTAACTTTGCCGCGCGAACAATCAAACACAATAATAGTTTTACGACTAATGGGTCTCAGCATACTGTAGCCCTCTGCCTGTGCCGCTTCCGTCGGCAATATTTCTTAATGAGGGGGTGCTCAGGGGCCACAAGAGGTTTTTTGTTTACACCTTTTTTAACACGTAATTCTAAACAAACACTCGGATAAAGGAGGGATGGACGTGATGCGTGCCTTTGTTTGTTTCAAGCAAGTAATGAAGTACTTGGATGCGTTGACTCTATCGCGGTTCATCTAAAACAAGGGGCGGCTCCTCCGTGTTAATGAGCACTTATCGGATGACCAGCTGCTTGTTTACTCAGTTATACACACCTATAGACTTCTAACGTAGAGGTTCAATGTAAGCAATAATTTTTCACGCATTAGGGATTCGTGATTAGGTAAATTCATGCCTATTATTAGAGGTATTAGAAAGTTGGTGTAAGTATTCAAATAGAGATGTAGCTTTTCCTCTTCATTAAATAGATATGGTTGTGAATGTAATGTTTTTTATTTGTGACAGTTTTTGAAGAGATTGAATTAATATTATTTATGGTCATCAATGATAATCATTAGTAATTTCAAATAACACAAGTTCTTTAAAATTATTCAAAATATCATATTATTTAAAATATCAAAAGGAAGCGTCCCTCCCTCAACGAACAAACACAATTAAAATATTTTTTAAAAATATACCGCAAGACGGAATGTAAGGAAATAAAATGATTATATATATGATATATAATCAAAAGAAATCTTAAAAAACCTATATAGTGAAAATATGATGAAGGAACTGCAAGAAAAAAAACCACAGTTATTAGTTTGTATAATTAAAAAGAGTTAATGAAGCAATTTTTTACCGTGAAAAGGGACAAAGTACTTCATTTTTAAAGAATGATGTAATTTACTCTGTTCACTCGAACAATACTTTCATTTACGTTGGGATCCTTTTAAAAATATTGTTTTTTTTAACAAGTTCTGTAGAAACAGAAAATACATTTTCACTTTTAGATACCAAAGACCGCTTCAGATATCGAAAGTTTCAATTTCTTTTTGCATTCTTCGAGGGTGTGTTGACTTATTGTAGAGAACCTGCGCGTTCTTTTCGCTCTCGGAATGAAGCATGTGAAAGCTTGGAAAGGAGAATCATTAGTACCCGTACAAAAATCTTTTTTTGGGTGACAACTCTTTGTTTATTTACGTTTTATCCCTTCCACAAGACGAAAATAAATATCAGGAATAATACGAGATGTTTGATGGACAAAGATTAAGGAATTTGGTAAGAGAAAGATTGAAAAAACATTGTAGACCTTATCAATAATCCTTTTCAAAATCAAGGTCCAATGCGAAAAAATAACAACAAATGTCGTTGCATATTGTTTAAAATGAAGGTTATACAAAAAGTTTATCAAGTAAAAGAACGTGAAAGATATTATTAAACGAGTATATACATCAAAACATTTCCTTCCATAATTTGCTTTCGACATAAAATTGTAAGTCACTCTATGGGGCAATGTTCATTGATTTTTCTTTCTAATAACAAATGTACGCTCTCGTAAAAAAGGAAACGGATAACATTTATTTGTACTCTTTAATGCAAAATTATATTTAAATAAAAATAATTTTACTCAAATTTATTTTCCAATAACGTCACTTTTAGTGCTCACACTTTCGTGAGTTAGGGTTTCTTCCGGAAGAAATTCAAGAGTGGGGCGCTATGAGTCCGTGGTAGACGTATGAGAATCTGGGTGCAGGAAATAAAATAAATATACCATTCGTAAAATTTATACATAATTTAATGAGATTATAGGGAGGATAGTTTTTGTAACATAACATTATAACAGAATTAACATAGGTGCGCAAAATCAAAAGCAGTAAGACAGTTAATAGTGAACTGTGAAAAAAAATATAAGATGGAAAATTGTGATAAATATATTACACAGTGTTAATGCTAGATAGATAGTAAGTTACCCGGCATGACTGAAATAAAATAAAATCGTTGAAAACTGGAATTAAGTATCTCCCGGAAACTTGCCGCTGTCGTGCATTGTCCACGGCAACAAATTTCACACTGATGAACCGTATCTTGATTGGTGTACGAGTGCTATAAGTAGTGCGCTCTTGCGATATTATTGAGAATATCTTTGTATGAAGACATATCAGATGGAAGTTGAGACGGATCAAATTGCTAATTTCAAGATCTAATTTTACTGCAATTTTCTCGGTACATCTCATTTCCGTTGAAATATTTCTTTTTCCTGCTTATTGTTACGTAGAAAATGAGAATATAGCAGCTCATCTTGGTTATCAACTTGTAACCCTTGTGTGTACGTACAACGTGCGGTGTGTTGCCATCAAAAGACATGTTACTGATCAAGCATCATTGTCATTATTTGCAATTCTGCACTAGTTAGGATACTAACTATATCATCTTGCCTATAGTGCCACTCATCCTCTTGTCATTGCTTCGTCATGGTCATGAAATAGTTGTTATACATATCATCAGAACTAATAGTATGTGGGAAGTAGCCAATCACTGGACAGGAAAACAATTACAAGTTACTACTATCTTGGACTGTCGAGTTGTTTACTCAAGATTAGTGAATGTATTAAAAAATGAGTTTATTTCTTAATACTAGCTAAACCTGAGCGACTTAATCGCACTGATAATTGAATGAAACTATAGTTTTGTACGTGACTAGTAAAAGATAATACACCATGGAACATTATACGCAACTCACGCACAATTCCCATCGAATCTTGTTTATACCAGCGTGGTCGGCCACGTCAATAGTTAGAACTCAAGTATTCAACTAACATCCTTTTGAAATAAACGAGTAAAGTAACTTTTTTCTTGATGTAATTTTTAAATTATGTAATCTTAGAAAGGAAAAAGTGAAAGATAAAATAATAGGAAATCGTCAACACATCTTTTGATGCTATAAAGTACGATACCTCATTTTACTCCGTCATCTTACTCAGAAAATGAACTAGAATATTGTGCGAAATTTATGTATTAATGTACATGATGATTATATGTTAATCCCGATTATTATGGAGTTGTTTACCGTCTGATCTTTCAATTTTTCCCATGTGTGATGCCAAATAATGAACGTTAGAAATTAATTTTCCATGTGACATTCATAACACAAACAGATAACTGTGCAGAAGTTGTTGGAAGACACGAGAATCTCAGCAGTAACCTATCTTCCGTTCACAAGTCAAGGTACAACATACGAATTCCATCGAAGAGTAGAAGTTATGGCGTATTTAAATCTAAATTCATTCGCTAAGCTACTAAATTTCACAGTATTTAGGATCAACTGGAACCGCACCCAAACTAGACCCAACACTGACTTCTTAAATAAATATTATTTAAAATTGAAATAATGATGAATGTTCATTTGAAGTTTTTTTTCTTATAATTAATTTTTTAAATATAATTTTAAGGTAAATTTCTCCGTTTAATTGAGAGTTCAACATCATTGATTATAATACACTTTAATTTATTATACGAACTTAGTTGGATACTTGTGCAAGCTCCTTCCTTTTTCTTTCCTGACTTTCCTTGGTCACCTCTTGTTCTTTTCGATCCCGACGCTATTAAGGCTAGGGTACCTTTCATTTTCCTCATTTTTTTCATCCCTGTCACTTTTTGTCCTACCCCTCATTTTTGTCCCCCGTCATTTTTTGTCCCCCCTCATTTCTTTTGTTCTCAATGTTTTGGTATGTTGTAATTCAGGAGGGTTTTTAGTGGGTATGGGTGAGTCATTCGGCGAGTCCCACACGCGGGGCGAGTCATGTTGGCTCTCCCTAGTGCGTAACTGCATTTTCCCTACCTCTACAAGTTTTTAGGCTCCAATGACCTTTGATGTCGACATGAGCCGTAAAGTCCCCCCCCCTCCAAAAAAAACGAACTTAGGTGGAGTCTATAGAATATTTATTTAACTATAAGAGATGTAAGAATGGGACAAAAATTTTATAATTATAATCTACTGATTTTAACTAAGCTAAAGACGAATATACAATATATAAAATACTTCTAAACAATGCAAAACACTTAGTTTAGAACTACAGTTACATTTTACATAAAATACTTTACCTACATGTATTATATTTATAACTGTAAAAAGTTTCACACGACTCTGTCCTGCCAATTTGGATAATTTATTAATGTGACTAACTTAGGAGTCTCAAGATAAAACTTCGCTTAAGATACAGAAAAGTGGAATTTTTCCTGGGTTGACTTCTAAATTATTGTTTCAATTAAGAAACCAATTTAATTTCAACGTTTTATTTGTTTCATTTACAACTTTGTAATTGAATGTGGTGTAAATGTATAAATTTTCTTTGAATAGCAGCGATACGTTGAGGAACTTGGAGATTAGCCACAAGGGGCGACACTATTTGAACCAGAGCATTGTTAACACGATTCCACGGAGCCAACACTAAAATTTGGAGGTAAACTCATTTATGAAGCAGATTTAATTATATTACAAAATAAATAAGAGATTCAGAGAACTGAATCTTCTGATTGAATCTCCTCCATACAACGTTTAAATGTTTCTTACTACAACATTGGTAAAAGACGAATATATCGATTTTATACCTTCTTTGTAAATAATAATAATAATACATTAATATATTTAATACAGACTAATATTTAAAATTTATTTGTTTTAATTATTCATTTATTCTATTGTCATTACACGTTCTCAGTCTTCGAACGATTGTGTAAACGATCTCTTGATCACCAATACGAACAAAGATTTTCGCGGCGCGGATTATGGGCGCGTGTAAATTGATCTGAATTGATGGGTCGTTTGTTTATATACAGTAAAAGCAGTTAATTTTCCTCCACGTGGTCACTTGCATTATTAATGCTTTTTGAGCAATCCACTCTCTATGTATGTATTTCTGAATCGGAACACTTTGAAATCGTCTTGAAAGACACTGTGGGTTTAGATTTATGTGTCGGTGACGGATTTTTCAAAACACAAGTAATCGTACGTTTCGTATCTTTTAATATTAATTGTATTAATTGTATTTAATATTAGTTGTATTAATAGTAGTTGTAATATTAGTTGATTATAAATAATCAAAGTTTTTCAGAATTACTGTGATGTTGGTTAATACATTACAAATATTATTCCTGAAATGATTTGCGTTAAAAATAGAACGTAGATGTTGACTAGACAAATTAGTACTTAACGACAACCATCACTTCAAAAATAACATTTCTTTTCCATTTTATTTATTCCATATATATATATATATATATATATATATATATATATATATATATATATATACAAAATATTTATGTCTGTTATTTTGTCATGTCTCAATAATGCGACATTCCTCGACGTTAATCAATATATTTAACATACAATTTACGTCATTTACCTGTGGTGTCCCCTCTATGTTTAACATCTTACATCACAATTTTCTGTTATCTTATTCCTGTATCGCATCCTTTTATTCCATATTCAGTTCATATATTTATTGAATATTATCTATTTTACTAGTCTCTCTGTCATTTTATTCCAAATTCTTGGGTACACGTCATCAGTCGTTCGCATCTCTCGCATATATTTAGCCCTTTCTACTCTGTACAAATCACAAGTCTATAGTATATGATCCACCCGCTCCAATTTTTACAGAAACATATTCCATGACAAATAATTCCAAATCTTTGGTGATCTAATCTAATTGGTGATTTATATTACCGTGTCCCGTCAAAAAAAAAAAAAAAAAANGTATGAATGTATTGAGGGAAACATACCGTGCCTCCCATCAAAGTCTCCGCCTCAGTCACAGCTCGCGGCGGCGCAATGATTACCCCGAGGAGCGGTGAAGCTAATGTCCCTAACGACCAAATAAGTACTCTTCTCTCGTTGTGACAGCTGAATCTGGCAACGCGCATTACGTAAAACCCACGTAAATGGAAAATTTCCGCGACACTGCGCGTGCGTCTGTTGTTGTTGAGCGATGTTGTATCATGCTCTCTTCGCTATTCCACTTATTCTTTCGCCTCTCTTCAACCAGTTATCCCTTTATCTTTATAATTTTCATGTAGAAGTTGTCTATAAATTCGTCTTATTTTAGTCAATTTCTGTATGAAAATACATGAAATCAAAATTATTTTTAGCTAACGAAAACAATGAAAACTCTAGAGGAATTATTTTTAACTACTATCCCTCGTCGCAACATTGTACACCGATTATATTTATTAAATTAAAATATTTTTTAAGTTAGAAAGGCATATTTTTAATAAATTAGTCACATTCAGATTTTTAGGGAAGATTTTATAAAAGAAGTAGGTAGGATAAGTATTGGGTGTAATTTCACAAAATTTCTTCATTAACATCATTTTTCATTGCCATCATTGTCTGATAAAATTATGGTGCACTGTCATGAAGTCATCGTGTACTTCTAATGAAACCAAATTCATTGAATTTACTATACCTGGTTTTGAACATAAAATTAATGTTTAAGATTGGAAATTTAAAATTGACTTGAAAATACCTGATACATATTCAAAGACAAGTACATTTAATGCACTATACAGTAGTTTTCATGTCTTGACATGAAAATTAAAAATGCGGAGTATTAATTTTTGTCAACACATTCTGAACTGATCATGTTCTTTTATCAATTTAATATACGCACCTTTAACGGAATATTTCTTTTTAACTCAGCACTTTCGACTTAATTGCACTTTCCACATTATTCCTTACGCGAATCGTATTTATACAAGTCATGTGTATTTCATTTGAAATACTCTTTGCAAAATCGTGGTGGTCGAGATGTAAAGAAAGGAAATCTCTGAGAAAACCGTGGAATATTTCATTGTCTTATACTACAAAAGAAAATTTTATTTCCATTAAAATTAAGGAAAAAACATAGTTTTCTTCAGATAGAAAAATTCTGAAAATTGTTCTATGAACTTTGAAACTATATCCTTAAGGTAGATATCTTCCAGCGAATATTTGTCAAATCATTAAAAGATATAACTGTATTATCTGTTGGTATTAAAATTATTTTATTTGTTGTTCTTAAGGGAAAAAAGGAAATTGTCATGACAACATAATGTGCAAGAAAACAAAATATTCATTAGAAAGTAATATGAACTATAAAATTGACTACATTTGTAAGCAAGATGGTCAGCTATTAGGCTTTAATCAATTTTTTTAGATTGTGCTTAGATTTCTTGTGTATTTTTTTGTTTGTGATCCAATGTTTTTGTAGAACGCGGAGGATGAGGAATGCTCCCCGAAACATGTCTATTTAAGTATACTATTTTATTTTCATTGTGGAAGATTATTTAATTCTATTTCCCGTAAATAACGTACTACGAATTCCACAAAATACCGCCTCAAAACACGAATGTTACTGTCATTATAACGCTAAGGTTTATAAGCCTGATAGATTCGTTCAATGGATCATAAAATTATTTTCCCCCTCATAACACGATTTTATTTAAACTCGCTAAGTCAAGTACAAATCACATATTTTAGATTTACTGCAAGTGTGACACATTAATGTGCTACAGAAATATCACACAATACATCACAACTCTTAAATAAAATGATGTTCTGTCTTGTATTTTATTTATCTTATTCAATTTAACTATTTATCCAGTATCTTTCCATTCAATATTAAGTTCTTCTTATCTGTATTTTAGTAAATATATTCTTGAAAACCACGAATAGAAGCGCTCACAACCTACACCATGTACTACAAAGAAGATAATCTTTTAAATGATGTGACTAACGTTACCTGGCAGAAGAACCTTAAAGAGATAATTTCGAAGTACTCCTCCATTCCATAAAGAACATTCCATAAAGTAGGCAGTGAAGCAGCCATCTTGCGTAGTTGTCGAACAAATATGAATCTAGACATAATCACCAACCAGAATGAATTGTGTGGTGAATTCAGGTTCATTTCAAGTTACAACGAAATTTTATTTCTATCCATGTTTACGGAAGTTCAGAGGGCAACAAAGGTTAAACTTGTTGATTATAAACGTCTTCTCTTTGCGTCCCTTCTTCCGCTATTCATGAAACGTCAAGATTTTTCCATATTATAAATAAATCTCTTAATTACCTCCTTTACACAATTTTTGTTTCGTGAAGGTGTCAAAGTTATTTCTAGATACCGAAACAGAGCTTATATATTTTATTTGATCATTAATTTTTATGTATAAATACGTCTGATAGTGTATCAGTTTAAAATTTTTACTTCTACAAATTCCAGAAAGTATGTGCGAAAATGAATGACAATTAGTTTTGCCGACAATACTTCCAGTATTGAAGTCTGTCGATGATGAGTCGAGTATATTTGAAGTACCGTCTCTCCATTTCTCAGGACCGAAACAGTAAGACCCTTGCTTCCGTACTTACCTCTGCCAAAACTTATTTTTTCAAGTCAATAATATAACATTGTGAATGCAATATTTCTTTCGAAAATTACACTATATAACTATGTACGCTGCTCGTTGAATGCAATAATGTGACGTGATTGAGATGAGTGCCTTCAGCAATTTTCGTGAGATGTGAAATATGGATGAGGCAATGACGTATAATGATATTGTTAAAGATGTGGAATAATAACATACATATATATATATATATATATATATATATATATATATATATATATATATATATAATATATATAATATATATAATATATATA
>NNCF01127222.1:227664-252722 GCA_002313205.1 Laupala kohalensis
ACTCGACCGAAAGTTATCACGAATCATATGTAGTTATTTTTTCCTGAATCTCTCAATATGACTACACGTGCTGCAACATTTCTTTGCAGGTTCGAACATCCCCTCAACTGGTGCCGCAGCCACCTCTCCGTCTATCACCCGAACCGCACGGACCGCCTCGATCGCATCTGCAGTCTCCGTCACCATCCCGATTGCAAGCGTCACCGCATCCCCTCCTCATGGCAACCCCGCAGCAGAACCTGCGATCCCCGCCACCGGAAGTGAGGCGCCCGGCGGAAGTGACGACCACTACCAAGAGAAGCAACAGTTTCAGCATCGAGAGCCTCCTCTCGCACGAGGACACACGGACGCAAGGTCAATGACCTCGGACGTCATTCGCCGATCGCGGACATAAGTTATTGTAGAGTATTGCACGTTTATGTTATGTTGTATGTTAACGAATAAAGTGTACATATTATTACTATCAGTATATAAATTCTCTTCGCTTAATGTCTATTATTTCCTCAGATACTCCTCTATAAGTTTACATCCAAAAGATTTTCATATTACCCAGGACTCTCTTGATTTCCCAATTCCAAACTAATTCCTTATCCAATAGCTGAGCAGTTATTTCATTCGGGTGAAGCTAAAATTCCAAAGATATATTGCTGTTCTTGAATATGTTACTAGTGTCAGACTTATGCGTTTCTACAATGCATTCTTCCCATGGAAAACACTCTGGACAAATCAACAGGAAAATACGAGTAGGTCTCTCTGGAATCCTTACCCTAATTTTCTTCTCTCTAGAAAATTTCATTATGTGAAATCGAAACCAAATATGTATCAAAAATTTAGGATCTTAAATCTCAGAGATTTAGCGGCCACGCTACAAGTCATAGAAGGCATTGCAGTCTCTCGTAAATTTAACGAATCACTGATGTATCATCACAAAATCAACGAACCTCGTCCACCTAATCTCATTGCCTTCAATTTTTCCCTCGATGCACACACAAAAATACACATCACTTTCATTGATCCGTTGATAATAGTATTCTTCATTTTTGTGATTTCACTTTTGAATTCTACTACTGTTGATAACAAAAAATAGTCATAATAAAAAGGTTTCGATGTCCCTTCGGAAATTTTAGCGATTATGTTTAAATTCCTACGAGTGAAGGATTTCTCAATATTTCACCAACAATACGATGGCTCAAAATCAAACTTGGGGATTTTGCGCCTATTTTTGAACCCTATTTACGGACTATATTGTTCGACATTTACTTCCGGTTGTCAACTTCCGGTAACTAAAGCTTCAACACTTTTAAGAAAGGAATATAATGTTGATTTAAATTTGTTAAACTGCTTACAGATTGCTCGAATGTTTATGACAAGATTTAGTCATGGGCTTAAAATTATACTCCTTGTATGTAAATAATACTCCATGAAGTATTCTTTATAACTATTTACTTCTATGGTAAGAATTATAATTATCAAATTAATATAATTGGGTCATAAAAATAGTTATTGATATCGATTTTAACGTTTTCATTTTCATCGTAATTACACTTAAGAAACCAGAGCGTAAACCTGAAATTGAACGCATTGTTTTTCCATACATGTCTTTATCAATAAGGAGAGATTCCCACGAGCTGTGTTTCATTTCTTGCTTGTTTCATATACACTTCTTTTAATTATCCATTCACTTCACCGAAATTATATTTCTTTCACGGTGTTTACAAAACCTAATGTTACCATCTCAATCCTAATAATAATAGGATTCCGTCTATTTAATGAACAACAGCTTTAAAAACCAGATAACGATGTTGTAGTGTGCGGGTTATGAAAAATTAGTATCAAATAGCCGGAACCAAAAAAACTCTCCCGAGCGACTCATTCATCCGGGAGTTTCTCGGTCGGGGATTATTAGTGAAGCAACGGATGCCGATGGACTTGGGGAGGCGGAGGACGGAGAGCGTCTCTCCGGAGCACAGGTGGCGCTCTAGTCACGCGATCACAGTGCAGTGTTTTGCTGCCGAAGGAAAGATTAGGCCAACGGATTTCAAGGACTCACACAAGACGTCGATCAAGATGGCGATGAAAACACGTCGTCACAACTTTCCCAAATCACCAGTTCCTGTGTAAGAAGAGACTGGTGAACGTAGACATGACAACACGGTGGGAATGAACCCGGTTCTGTTCCACAGCACCAAGAGCGCTGAACTTGAAACTATTTGAACGGAAGAAAGATCCATGATAACTGCTGTGATTGCACGGGTGTTGTCCGTAAGGCACTACAAGAATTGATACTCTCACGAATTTTGGTTCAAAGTCGGTTTATGCATATTTTAAGTTTCATGAAAACGCACCGACAACAACATTACTTAGGATTTTGTTTTCAGGCGGTTTATCATACGAAATATCAATGTTTCATGGAACTTACATCATGCGTAAACAGAGTTTGGACCAATTTGTGGCATGAGAATACCTATTCTTATAGTGTCTTAGTCTTCCGCGACAACATGTTTGCCCTTCACAAGTGTATGCTACTTCTACCCAGACCTGATAATCCAGAAGAAGAATCTACAGAAGATTAGTGAAACCTAACGGCACACATGCGCCGTTAGATTTCCAGATGTGCCTACAGTACTCGCCGCGAAAGAAGAGGAATGAGGGAGGAGTCTAATAGCCACGTGAAAGTAATGCCAGCATTGCGAGTTGCCGACTCTTCTCGCTGTAGACACGCGGGTGTTTTACTAGTGAGTTTACGTCTTCATTCTAACGCCTGCATCAGCTGATTCGCAGAACCGGCAGTAATTGATATGTCAACTGTAATGCATAGAGAGCTTGATCTGTAACTTTTGGCTGAAAGAACTGTGCCTGAAGTTAACTTCTCAATGGTTTAGTGCAGCTTTAGTGTGGGTGCCGTGGCATGTCATCTCGAGTGGGTGGAGTTACACTTGGCCAACCCACGCAGCTGATATATGACAACACAGCGCTTTCACTCCATTGTTTCATCCACATCTCGTTACTTTGCTGCCGCTACGAGGAATGTAAGTACCGGTTTTACACGTAGCTACGATTTCAGGTTTTTAGACGGGCGCTTTGCAGCTCGCCAAAAGTTATTACACATCTTCTCCATTTGTTGGTAAATTAAAGACATGTGCAGAATGATTATGATATTAAGAACGTACCAATGAACTGCTGGAGGGTTGGAAAATTCGCTGCAACAGAAGCACAAAAGAACATTTACTGTTATCTAATATTTTGAAACAAAAACAAAAAATGGCTTTCACCAAGTGGGTTAATTACTACGGTCTTTAAAAGGTCACGGAAATGAGAACAGTTATTTGAATCCATTGGAAAGCAAGATGTCGTCTATGTGATATGGGAGAAGAAGCATAGGACCATATTCTGTTCACAAAGAAGTTAAACAAGATAAGTATATTCAAAATACAAGCGAGGAAAACATTTTTGGCAAAAGAAAAAATTGAAATAATTCAGCAATATCCTACATGCGAGTATATACCTTGGGAATGTTGCTGGATGCACTAAAATCAAAGTAAATGAAGCACCTGTCGCCGCCCAGAATGGTTATCAAGTACATGAGGAACATAAAATAGGGGACGGAAGAATATGAACAACTCGGAATGACATTGTTTTATTCCTGAAAATAACCGAATGGACTGTTAATGTTAAGTGGTACTTTGAATGTATGAGTCGATAAGTAGTGAGTAAAATAAAATACACTTAAAATATGAAAATCGACCCATTTCTTCTTTAATTAATATGGTAGATTTATTTTTGTTTTGTTCGATATCATGAAGTCATAGACACTTTAAAATACATTTTATAATTAACATATTTAAACTCCTTCGTGTACATTCACAGAACTCGCACGTTAACGGGAATAATCACGTTAGTCAAAGAATGAAAATGAAGCACGAATAAATGAATGAAAATCATGGTCGAGGCGCACACAACGTAACCAAACTCTCAAAACGACGTTTACTACGGTAAACGGTCGAAAGATGGTCAACTGGCTTTCGAACGACGTTTTGGCGTGAACGGTGTTCACGCTCAGTGGTGGAATGCAAAACAACGTCAAACGCGTTTCCAAACGGCGTTTGAACCTAAACGTCGTTTACGTAGCGGTGGTGAAATCCGACCTTAGTCCCGATGCAAACAGAGACGCAGCTATACTGAAAGTCATGTAACTTTGCCGAAAATTATGCAATATTGCTACCTAACACAAACGGCCAACACCTACGAATTTAAGTAATATCCAAATACATATTAATAATTGTCACCAAAGCGACTATTTGCTATAAAAATACAAGTTAATATCACAACAAGCTAAGACACAAGGTAGAATTCGTTCCACTCGCTCTACGCAGAAAGAACAGAATATCACCACAAGAGCATGTGAATTGAATTGATGGCTCATATTGGCAATGGACTTAAGTTTTGAAAAGTTCGAATGTCTTGCCAACAGAACGCGAGGTACCCTTATCATTACTCTTATGGACAATGGCGAAGTAAAAGTGTTGGCTACATTGATCTATACCAACATTAAGCCATAAATATATAAATACTTTATTGTCAAGAGAGCTGTTACAAACTGCGTATGACCACGTTGAGGACAAAATAATTTACTGCGACTAATATACAAAAAATTAATAAACACATTGCGTTTCTGTTCATGATTTTTTATCTGAAGTTAAATTTCTCGAGGCAAAATAACATGACTTTGACTATACTTGTAGTGAGACAGGGCAACGCCACCTAGATACGCAGATCTACGATGACCATTGCTCCTGCCATGAGTAGTTGTCGTTCATGACAGGGAGAATGGCGAGCGTACAGTCCAGTCTGTGAAATCTCGGTACGAGTTACCTGATTTTCGAGCATTTTTCGAATCGAGCTAACATTTTATAAGAATTATAACTCGGTAAAAGAACAAGGTATCATAATACGAGCATCACGAGAAAATCCCAACTCTCCACCTCACTTTCTCTCATTGCTAAATTCTCTCACACAATCTTCTTTAGTTGACGTACCTCGCTCGGCCAATCATAACATTGTATGATCGTCAGAGCTTTCTGTAACCTATCCTGCCTGTTCTGGAGCAACGGGTTCTACCAAGAAAAAAACTGAAAATAAAATCTCTAAGGAGGGAGAATTTATGGAAAAGCATGATGAGGTATGTCACGAAATTATGAAACAAACCTACGACAACGATTACACATTATTGAAGAAGAAATAAAAGGATTAGGTTCAGCAAAAGAAGTGACAAAAGGTGTAAGAGCATCGGTCAACCCTTTTGGAAAACGTAGAGAACTTACGTGTCGTGTGGTTAATATTTTAGGACGTGGAATATTTTTGGGTTATGGTATGAATTGTTTCACTTATTTCTCATGGGGAAAATTGCTTTGATATACGAGTGATTTGGGTTACAGGGACGTTCCTGGAACGTCTTATGCACGTATTCGAAGGTATCACTGTGGGAAGCACGACTTTAAGCTGCAAGACTTCACTGATTTCCTCTTGCGCTGAGAGCAGTAATTAAACTATTCCAGGACGATACCTCAAACGTCTGACAGTACTTCATGTATATCAGTGTGTGAACTAAATTGGCAAGTGAATACCAGCGGGGGTGCTCTGTCCTCATCCACTTTGTCTCCACGGGTTCTTAGTTTCCCACCGACAGGTATTGTTTCAAATGATAGCACAGACTTGGGATTAACCTGCTTGTGGAAGGATAAAAGTTCATTCTTGGTTCGGTTTTATTTGTAAGAACTTCATGGGAAGGAAAATTTTACACATAGAAGTTTAAAATGGTAAACTACGAATAGCCAATACATTTGAATCATCGGTTGGAGACTGAAGCTTGAAAACTAAACCAGGAAAAACATTAAAAACTTCGAAATCACAAAAGTTCGTAATGCAAAATTTTTAGTTTTTTCAACATACCTTCATTAAGACATCAGGCATCTCCCTACTGTGCAAACTTTTGCGAGACTCAAAATTTTCAGAAATCAAAGTTTTAAAAATTAGAACACATATGTAAAACTATTCTTGATAAGCATAAAAACTAATCTATAATAACAATGACTAAGGATGAAATGAACTTTTTAAAATTAGTTTTGTCAAAATAAAAGAAATCAATAATTTTATTTTATAATAAAATAACACTGCTTTAATATTTTGAGCTTTGATTCTGCGGATAACTAAAGTATTATTGACTCATACACTAAAATGAACATTTTAGAGTTAATTTAATACACACAGATAAAGTAAAAAACAATACATTTTTGTGATGGTAAAATTTAAATTACCCCAAAAGTTGTGTTTTTCTAAAATAAAGTGAACAATGAATAAATTCAAAATACAACGTTGACATCTGTGATAATATTATAATTTATGAATTAGATGAGATGTAATGGAAATATATTAACATTTTTTTCTAAAAAAATTTATTTCTCATTTTCTTTTTTTTAAAACGAAAATAAGAATTGCTTCGGTCTTGTTCGTTGGATTTTTCGATTTATGTATATTATTTACGAACAGCTTTTATAACAATTATTGATTGTACCAAAGACCATTACCAAATATTCTACAAGCAGTAATAATGATGTCTACGTAGCATTCCTCTCAGGATCCATGGCATTTTTGAAGTCTGCAAAAACTGTTCGAAAACTACAAAGAATTAGTTTCAATCCGTTTTGAACAGCGCTTTACTTTCAGTAGATGCGATTAGAGAGGAGTAGAAAATTACGGGCAAGCACGGGTATAATTTTTTACACTTACTTTCTTGTAGTAGTGCAATCTTTCTTTCGGTTTTCGTCCCCTTCTCCACATTATTCCGAAGCCATGTTTTTCCTTCACCCAAACTGTACACAATTACTTCCCAAACCCCGTCCATAAATCTTATACCAGCATGTTATTCCACTTGATTCGTCCGCTGACCGATTTAGGAGCGAGGGTATCCATTTCCTTCCCTCCTCTGTGACGTGAGTTCGCATACGTCAGCAACAGCATAGGCAAACAAATGAGCTGACGAAGGCGCCTCGGGGATAGCGCGCTCTCTCCCGAGCAGACGGTCAGCGATTCCTCCCTGTGGTATGGACGGGGCAGATGCTCTCGTTTCTCCTCCCACACACATATTCACCCTTCCCCACTCTCTTTGCGGAAACGGTGGTGGGGACAGCCATACGAACATTGCTGAATATGAGAGTACTGTGGCGGATACAGGATGTTACTTCGTAAGGGTGGGGGTTAGATCTAAGAGAGGGGGGGAATTTAAATAGTTTGGTTCAAACTATGTAATTTTAAGTCGATATTTGATTTTGATGCGGATATAAGTCTGTCATTTTAAGGATGGGTTTGAGTAAAGTTTCGCACCTCCCCCTGCCTAACTCTCTCACCATGAGGATGTACCTCTGTCCAAAATTAGGAAATTGAGGGTGAAACGAATGTTAGATGTATTTAAATTTGTATTTGTGTGTAATTTTTAACGCTTCATAAATAAAACACGACTTTACTTTCTTGTATAACATGGAGAGAAACTTCGGAAATAGGTCGTGGAAATCCGACTGAAATACTGACTTGAGAATACCGGATATCGTAGAATCGCTTTGCTATCCCGTTAATTACGTTTACGAAGTGGGATGGATATAATTCGTTTTGCGCGTGTAGACTAATTTTTTAGTGAATTAAGTTTTATTATTAGTTTTCACAAATAGTAGGTATTGCTGAAAATTTCTTAAATTTTGGGTCAATTCTTCCAAATAGAAATAATACTGCTTTGATTTTTATACATTTCGTTTGAAAAGCAATGTGTATATTTTTTTATCAGTTGTTACCAATGCACCATAATTTATATTAACAATATTGAGAATTAAGAGAAGAAAATCTAATGTGATATTGAAAATCAGTATCCAGGGACGAAAAGTGACAAAATATAAAATTAGTTTTTTTTCTCTCTGGGACAATATTGCTTGTGAAGGACATAGTGGATGTTAGTCTTGGTCGACACAGCGTTCAATTATGTGAAATCGTTTCAATGTTTCGCTAATTTTTTTACTGTTGTATGCATACACAGGAATGTACTTCATACAACTGTTACAGTATACTGAATGAATGATTAAAACGACTGCGTCTAGCATTGCTATGTGCAGCAACTAACTTTCAACACAACATGAATCATAATTCGAAAGCTTGTTAGTAATATTTTCACGAAAAAAATTAAGAAAGGCTTCGAATGCAAATCAACACCATCTAAAATCGAAATGAAAAACGAACATTTTTGTTAAACCATGAGTAGTTTTGTTTCACCTCCTTTTTACCACAGACGGAGACTGATCGTATGAATGACATTGTCGATTCGAAGGTTTATTCGTCACAAAAGATTTAGATCATGCAAAAGTCGTTACATCGTCTCTCTTACTATCCCTCCCACATAAACAATTAGTTACAGCGACTTTCAACAGCAAATCGGAAACTGAACATTATTGGTAAACATTGGCAAAGTGACATCTCCAATAAGGCGCGTGCGTGGTTACGGCTTGGCATCTATTGCGATATAATAAACCTTTACGTTTCCCCGCTCCCCTCGCGCCATAAATAACGGACAGGCCCCGCCCTTCCAAAACCCCGCCATGCCCCTCCCTACCCGCAACCACGACCAGACGCGCACGCTCCGCACGCCCCCTCCCACAGTGCCTGCGCCGCAAAATAACACGGCACGTTTAAATAAAGCCCCGGTAACAATGGACCGCGAAATGGAATCGGTTTCTGAATAGCTTCACTCTTCCGCCACCTACATCCAATTGGCGCTACGATCACTCTCTTGCTCTCTCTCTCTCTCCTCCTCGAGAGAGTATTGTCTTCCACGTCGTTCGTCTGTTTCTCTTTCCTTCCCGGGCGAGGGGGATGCGCCCACTCCTATATAGCTGTTATTTTATTGGCTGAGAAATGTAATGACGTGAGTCGAATAAATGCGGCCACTTCCGGTAAAAAGGATGATGTGCTTCGAGACGGAAGAAGGAAAAAAGGGAGAGACGGCGATGGGGAGAAGGGAAAAGGATGACGAGAGAGGATTTAGGAGCAGCGGCGTTGAGAATGGAATTGCTTCCGATCAATGTTCCCTGTGGTAGGGAGACTGAGGGGTTGTGAGGGAGAGGAGAGGTCTCAGGGCAGGGGTCGCGAACATATCTCTCCCAAACAAAATACTTTTGCACATTTTAAAAAAACAGGAAAAACCTAGGGATGTTTCGTAAATTACGTAACGCAAACATTACAATATTTTTTAACAAAATTATAATTTTCTTAAACAAATTTTGGCGTTACCTCTCCCCCGTCCATAAAGCATTGGTAACAATACCTTTCACTCTTCTCTCCAATGAATACACAACGCAAGCCCTTTCCCCACTGTTCACGAAGGATGTCGTTACTTTTCGGAAAACACGGGGAAAAATTTTGATACAATGAGAATTGTTCTTTCCTGATTCCTGTGTGCTGCCAGGTAGAGTACATTGATTACAGTGACAAACGTTAGGGTCAAAAACGACATAAAACCACATAAAATTAGCTTTATATAACACCAAGGTACACGATAATAATATTTTAGTAAAGACAGTCTTTATATGTATGATGAATTTCTAAAACTATTTATGTAGACTTCTTTATTTACACCTGCGGATGGCGTAAACGGTTGTTGAGAAGTATTTGTTAATCTTATGGGATAAACAAATGTAACTAAAAGTTCGCTATATGAATTAACTTTTATAAAGAATCAGTTCTCCCGAGTAACTTGACAATGACTTCGCTACGACAATTTTACACAGTTTTAAAATTTTTGCACAATAATTTAATTACTTGTTAAGGGGTTAATTTTGTAGTTGGTAAAATTGTGAAGATTATTGCCTTAACATCAATGATTACAACACGACATCTAAGACTGATTACAATTATTTTTCATGTATCAAAATATACATGAAAGAAACTTCATTTAATTTATTCTATAAATATCCAATAATTGTTTGAAGTGGAGCTACAAGGTTAACAAACCGTGCCTGAAGCTTCACTAAAGCTTACTTCCCGTACCATAGTATCACTGCTTTAATGGCCTCAAAATAGTTTTCCAAATCGCTCATCCGGTGGACAACGTTTCAGTAAAATAGGAAAATAAAAAAAGGTATCGGTTCAAAAGTGTTTCAGAAGCAGAAACCTCGACTAGATAGTGGTTGTAACCTTTGACAAACGCGTGATTCATATGAACATTAGTGTATTTCATTTTTCAATGTATTATCATTGTAGTTTTTCGTTTCTTTTCTGAAGTTACATTTTCCACAATTGCGTCATTGTTCTATTGGGTGACGAAATCGTATTAATTTGTATGAGAATCTCGGAATGTACACTATAATAGCGACATTACTCTCGTCCACCATCATATTTATATTAATATGAAACCGACCTTTTTGTGTAGACAATTATTTATTATCCCACAACGTTTCAGCAGAGATTTCTGCCATCGTCAGGTGAATGTATGTTTTTGTTGTTATAGTAAGATGCATATTTGTCTTTAAGTTCAAATCTCTTCAGCATGAAAACTTGTAAGTACTTAATCTGACACACGATGTTTTAAGGATGACGACTTTCAAAACAGAAAACTATTTCTAAACTTGAAAAGCAAGAGTATTATTTTAGCATCCTCGATCAAATAAATGTAGAAATAATTTTAAAATTGTTTTTTTATCTGATATGTGACATGAAATGCATGCTATGCAATTATTATTATGAATGAAACTCGCTAGGTTAATTTTAATATTTTATTAAAGCAATATTGGTATTATCGCTTTAGATTGCAAAAATAACTCTAGCTTCAAGTATGCTACATTTCGATTGGATAATTTAGTTTCTGAAATAAGAGTTCTCATTTGAAATGTCGGCAATGGATCAGCAGGACCAACAGAAATACTTTCAGTTTTCCATGAAAGGAAGAGTAGGGACCATCTTAGTAAAGAGGTACTTAATGAAGAATCCATAATTTTCAATTAATCCTAAATTATTTTATAATTTGCACGACATGTTAAATGAAATAAAGTGATAAGATGTATGGGTTAATTAAAATTAACATAATACGTTTAAAAATATTTCATTCTTTTTTATGTCCACTGAATGTTTTAGAGTTAAAGAAGAAATATAGGCTGTAGAAAAATTGTAATTTATGAATGCTTAAAATGTATAAAAATGTACAATTTTTGGTAAAAGAAAATAAATAGGTGGCAGAGAATCAAAAATAAATTAAAGTTTTGATTAAAAATATTGTTTAATGCATTTATCTTCTGCAAATCGACTGAAAAAAATTTAATTAAAAAAAATAATTATTTTTCCTAGTACCCTCCCATTTAATATTCCGATACAGGGCGAATGTGAACTTCAAGCAAAGAATAAATAAAGTCACAATTTCAAGCAAAGAGGCCCAAGCGCCTCCGGAGCAGCTGGTGCTCACCCCTGCAGTAGCGGGTGCAAAAGAGAATGGACAATACGATGTTAGAAGCGACAATGAGGATTCGACGACTTCCATATAACTTCATCGCAAATGGGAAACCGTCGACTTTATGAAGAGTGCTGAAAACAACACGGGTGGTTTCCTCTTTTTATCTGCTGACAAGAATCAGCGTATTATAGTTTTATGCGTCACACAGATGTTCTAGTTTCGCATGAAAACTATTATACGCATCGGGAAATCGTGTCGCCGGAGGTACGCTAATGAATATGTAAGGATACGCAAAAGACGCATATATAAGCTAGGTTGAAGTCTCGTAAAATATTTCAAATATTTTTTTCGAATGATAAAGAAAACTACTCTCGCAGTCACTTCAGGTATTGTAGTCGTTGCAGCTCGCAGAACACATGCGACCCGCGAAACTTTTTTTTTACGCCCGCCGGTTATGGTACATTTTGCATCAAACTTTTTTTGTCTAGTGTTAGAGAGCATAAGTTTGTATCAGAATTAATATCTGACGTGGCAGTGAAAGAATTAGAAAATTGTGTTTGGAATTTCCACGACATACATTACAATATGAAAAATATTTTATTATAAAACTACATATTAAAAACATCTTTCGAAAATAAAGAAATATATTATTTCTTTTTGCAGTTTGAAATAATATAAATTTGTTCATGATGATCAAACTATCACATTAAACACAAGGGAGATTTATTCGTCGTTTTATTCAACCCCATCCTCCTTCCGATCAATCGAAAATGTATAGAAAATGGCTCGAGAGTTAAGATTACTTGAACAGTCCAAAAGAAACCGAAAGCAATTTTACCCAGCACTCACCAAAGGAAATTCACGTGTTTTCGTGACAGCTCTATGCTTTTATAACGGAATGAGTAATACAATGAAAGGTTGTAGATTTAGATTTCACTGGTAAGTGTAAAATTGTATTTACAATTAAACAATTATTATACTCAATAAATATACGAATAAATTACTATATAGGTTGTATAATTTTGGAAGGAGTCTGGCTACCTCCCTTAATGTCACCACTTCCACATTCCGAGACGTCTTGATCCAGAGATGTTCCTGACACATCACTTATCACTCGCTCAGTATTCTTATTCTTGGCGTCCGGAATGATTCGCCGAGTTCGTCGCATTTCCACCCAGTCGCATTTCAACTCAGCCGCATTTCAACTTATCCACCTGCGCGGCGGAGGGTGTGAACCGCTGTGTGAAAAACCACTGCGTCAGTCGCGTAAGTTCCCTCTGGGTGAGTGATTGAACAATTATAAATGTTTTACGTCATTTCTTTGAATTCACTCACACACAAGTGAAAAATTAAAAAATGGAATGCGAAAAATTTGTTGATTGTAGTTTGAATGCTTAAGGAGAGAACCATATTTTATTCACAGCAACTGAAAGAAAACCCATCCACATGAGCTTTCGTCTTCAGTAGCGACAAAGTTACATGAATCATTAATTTACACGACTGACGGAATTATAAATATCCAACTTACCCATGTAACTGGTATCCAGCATTCTATCTTCGTGGATTTCGCACAGTGGTTGCTTGCAACTATAACACTCTCAGACTGCACCTACTAATCGCTAAACGAAATGCAATGAATACTGTTAAGATTAATTTAAATGGACTCAGCGAATAAATGCTGATAGCGAATGAACCGTTTGCCACTCTTGAACAGTCTTTCTTTCTAACATTCCTTCGAATTCACAATTTCTTACCTTTCGGAGAGCCAATACTTCGCTATAATATTGACCTGTAAATGAATGTACCCCATTTTGTTCATGTGACCTTAGGTGTTGATACATTTATGTTGTGAGAGATTTCGTTTTTTATCTTTCTTTGTTGTATTTTAAACATTTGTCCAAATCTGTAGTTATTTTGCGCAAAACAGGGAAAATAACTACAGATTGTATTTGAAGATTTTATTTTCTTAAAATGGTGAAAATATAATATAAATCTAATAGACTTTCCTTTATGTTTTTTTACTTACTCTTTCATTGTTTTCAAAAAATTCATGTTGTTTTATGAGTATCTCTAACATTTGACTATTGTATTTTGGTTAGACTATCCAAGGGATGAATATGGATTTATAACGTTATTTTGTTTTTATTCTGGAAGGACTTAATTAGCTTTATTTGAGAAAATAATTTGAATGATAAGAATTTGTGGACGTCGTTGAATTTAGATTTTCGTAATTTCTGTACATACTATACCGTTGAGACTGACCGATTGACTTGCTCGTTCATCAACGCAGAATAAGTAACAGAGCCATGAATTTCTTGACGGATTGTTGCTCTTGTGCAGTGAAATATAGGCGAAAAAAACAAAAACAAAAATTTTTTTTTCCAAATTTCCAAAAGGCGTGCATTGTTATGAAATTTGTATTTTCAAGTGGTGGTCGACGAATATTTTCTTGTTTGGTCCTTCTTGGCCCCATTTTATAATACATAAAATGGTGTTTGGAATATCCAAAGCCAGAAATAAGTTAATTGTTAGGACAATTATTGTGAGGTTTACAATATTTATTTGATTCAAGGAATATTGAGGGTTCCTTACTGAAGAAAAATCAAAATGTTTTAAAATATTAATTTTGTCGTATAATTAGCAATGTACCGTATTGTAAATATATTTATGTTCATAGATTAACTTTTACCACGGCGAAGGAAATATAAATATGGTGTTGCACATCTAGTGAAATAACTCGTACATTTCTTAATAATAAGTTTAGGAAGGCCACCCACTGACTGTGATGGTGGTCTGTAAGCGTTGCCGTTTCTTATTTCCTGACCAAATGCAAGAAAACCATGCATTTAATGATCACTATGACCGATAACTCTCATTTTTACTTAATTATAACACATACTTAATTCGCATTTTAGTCACAAATGTTTTGGATGTTTTTACATGCTTCTGGAACCTTAATTCATGAAACACGTGGAAATAAATGTCAATATTTTTGTGTATACATGCTCCTAAAATAAGACTTTTTTACTCTAGCGTCTAGAATGACTAAAAATAATTTAATGAATTTTAACTCGTTTTTACGGTTTATTAATTAAGTGACCCATTACGTGTGGAGCGTTATATTAATGAATTAATTTAAATAAATTTCCACTGTGACGGAAGATAAAACAAATCATACCAATATAATATCAATCCATATAAGTAAATATCTAGTCATTTTGGCCATTAACAGCGAAGGTTTAATAGCAGGTTTGAAATAATGAATTCGATTTTAATACACTGTAGTATTTTAACTGAATGTTTTTGAGCGATATAATTGGGATTGGGTTCTTCATTTACCCTCGCATCCGCATACAACAAACGGTATCTAACTTCCTTGCGAGGTCAATATCATCTGAACTTGCAACTTCAGAGTTTTTTGTGTGGCTGGCGCATCTGGACTATTGCACTTTTTCATTCGATTATAATTCCAGAACTCCTTCTCAAATGAAGTTCTCAATTCGGATGATTGAACCGTCAGCTATTTTCAATGGGCGTATAAGAACGTCGAAAGTCGTATAATACCCGTGGTTCAATGGAGAGAAGAATTTAAAATTATTATTTGGGACTCAAATGAACTTGGAATATCTTCCTATTTCTTTTTGAACAGCGTCATTACCATCGTTTTTCTTTGATTGAGCCATCATCTCTTAACACTTTGGAAACTGCTTCCACCTTAAGAGTAACAATTTCATATCATGACAACCAAAAACCCAATGAGTTACTGAGTTACTAGTTGTGTTCAACTCCGACGCCGCGCTTAATTTAAAATAAATTTCTCGGGATAATTCATGATTAGCGCCTCTCATTAATTCCAAAAAACTTGGGTCTCTTGTCGACAAACACGCAATGGTCAAAGCCATGTAAAATTCGTTACTTATTCTATCTGTGATCATAATTTCATGAGTGGAATTAAAAAGGTGTGGCAATTAACTGGCCGTTCCAGTTTAGACAGAAGCGGCGCTCTGTGATAATTTGCAGCAATTCAAGGGATACCTGCTGATAATTGCCTTCCAGGGGAACGGTGACATGCCATTAAATAGTTACAACAGCTACCGGTTCTTTCCTCCTTAAGTGATGTTATAATCAAGCTGCATTACGGTTCCTTCCGACATGCTTTATTAGGAAGGAAATTTAGAACCTGAGAAATGCTAAGAGAGGTGGTTTTAAATACGAGAGAAAGATTGCGACATAGACAACGACAAAAAATGTTTGGTAAGTATTCATAACTTCATAACATTGTTAACTAACATTAAGACAATATACGAAAAATGTCCATGATTTCGGATCAGAATCCCACAATAATTGTGAGAATTTATATTTTAGTCGTTTACGTTAACCTTATGAAAAAGTAATGAATAGAATCTTACTAAATTCTTTAAAATGTTTTAGGTATCGGGGATACCCAAGGCAGATATGTCTGTCAAAATCTCGAGAATGTTAATCTTTACAATTACAGGACTTTCCATATACTACGTATTTGCGAAAGTGAAATTTCAGGTTTCTTAAGAATACGATAGTAAAACGTTACAACATCGCACTCGTCTTAAGCGAACAAAAAATTAAGGTTTTTCTTAAGTAGAGAACTAAACATCTTTCTATATTTTCTTTATCTTATGTTCTTACATGTTTTATTTGAAATTTGTATCACATTTTCGATAACTCTTTTGTCTACTATTTTGAGTGAGTTATTAACGTTCTAGCACTATTTGTAATTTGTTGAAGTAGTTTGGTAGAGTCTTTAATGAGGTGATATGGCAGAAATGAACGTGAAGATATCGAGTATATCATATCGTGAGTTTCATCTTTTCGTATCTTAATTAACATTTATAATAATTGTTGGATATGAGGACGTTTTACACCACTAATTTTAATTTGGTGTACGGGCAGCACGCTACTTTCAAATGGCCCCTACAAATGGCCGACAAAAGTGTTAAAATAGTTCATCTGATGTCGAATATTTAGACGAAAGATTTATGGCGAAAGCTCACTATCAATTAAAAAAAGGTAGAGAATATAATTTTTTAAAAATATCTAGGAGACTATTCAATAATACACATTCGGACACAGGGCAATACAAAAATTAAGATTTATGGTAGTCTTAAGTTCAAATTTTTTGTCGATTACAATCTAGTTTGTCTTACGAGAAATGTATAAAGTAATATTATATTTTTTATATCGTTAAATATTTTTGGATGTTCCTTTTAAATTTTCGTATGCGAAAAAATAGTTATAATAATCATTCATATTCCTTCGACATCTGCCTTTTTATTATGCAAAGTGAGGTGTTTTTACCAATTACCCAAGATAAGGAAAAGTTTAGGAGACTTGATATCGTAGTACCGTGCCAAAACCAAGAACCAGTCTTATGCACTTTCTTTATTTAGATGCACCCCAAGAGCTTTTAATGAACAAAATATTTTTCGATTGAGTCTCGTAGCTTTCCATCTCTGCCCTATCAGATCAATTTATCAACGTCGTGCCGAAAGGACAAGACTTTGGAGATGGTCGAGTACGTGGCTTCTGCAAAGTCGTTTCAATGAACCACCAATCTCCTCTCCGTCTCTAGCAGACCTCAACTGTCCCGTTAGCTTTCACGGTGATGTCATAAATGGCTACGCGATATGTCTACGAAAAGGTTGGATTTGTTCATTCGACTCTAATCTCATTTAAGGAATTATAGCACTTACTAAATTCTTCGTCTCATTAGATTTTTCTGATGCACGAGTTCATTATCCTACAAAGCACTAATGAATTTGAACAAAAATAAGAAATAAATGACTTGGTGAAGCAAACGTAATTTTTTTCTTGTGCTTTTCTTGTGTCGGTAAAATCCGATACGCATTCCGGTAAACTTTGGATTGAAAAACTTGTAGAAAAACATTGTATTTATAGTTAAAAAGTATTCTGCCATAATCAGTTTATGCTGGAATTATGTTGTCAGGGAGTATAGATAGATTAATTTACGTAGAGATAATCAGTTGATATTATCCACCGTACCACAAAATATATCTAACCAGTTCATTAGTACTACACTTATGTCTTGGAAGAATTTGTTGCTAAAAAGTTGGTAAATTCTTTCCTTAGGAAGGTTTAGCAATTTTATTGCAAATAGATTCGGTTACATATGGTGGAATTCTGGGTATTTCCAGTTTTATCTAATTCACTATTCACCATTTTCCAGGAGTTTCAAACATTCTATCGAAGACATATGTATGAGTAGTATACGATTCCGGAATCCTTCATTTGTGAAGTGTCCAGGGAGAACAGGTCAACTTTTTCCGAAAAAAAAAATCACTTCATTTTAATCAAACAGAAGAAAGTCTGACTATCCCACAACAGGCTCCGAAGGTGCCGAAGATGTTCACGGAGGCTCCGCAATTTCTTAATCTTGGTCTCACTAGGAGGAGGAGATGTGACCAGAATCACGCTCCGGCCGGTTTGATCCCAGGATAGACCTGGTACTCATTTTACAGCAGGCTGCTTAGAACTGGGAGTCAGTCTGGATGTTGGGGTGCGATGAAAAATCCCCACCACACTGGGGATCGCACCCCGACCCCAGCTGAGCCATGCTGACTCCTCACTTCATTTAATATATATTTTTAATTAAATAGAAACCATTTTTTGCGTAATTTCACTCCGTGACCCAAGAATATAAAACATAACTCCTTTTTTTTGCAGCGTGTTTTGAATGTGTACGTGTGCATTTGATGTTTCTTTCACGAGGGAAAAATATAAAATGCCTTGAAAAGCTTGTATGCAAAAGCAAAGCGCTGCTTTTCTTCTACCACTGCTGACCAACATCGAATTGGTACCTCATATTCTCCGGCAACCCTTCATCTCAAACCAACATAAAACATTTAACGCATCATTGTTTATTTGTCACACTTGTTCTTTGCGACATTTCACTTAAGAAGAGACGAATAATTATCTTAATATTGATGTTGAGGAAATTTGTCTGTGGTTAAGTTGCTTCGGTGGATTCCCTACAAACCATCACGTTTTGTTTTCCTCACTTTAGATCTCGTAAGCGCAAATTATTTCACGTTTACACATTGAGAAGAAGCCAACGTTAGAATTCACCACAGGTGAAGATGTTATCGTTCTATAATTCAGTTCCTGTAAATATTGATTTGTTTATCCATACGAACAATGTTTTTCATAAACAAAGTCTTCATTTAAATCATGAATTAGATGCAGTAGGCTTTTCTTTAGATAATTTTGTTTTTCGATTAAGAAAGATTTTAGAGTAAGAAAGTTAAAAGTTCAGACAATATGCTATATTAGGAAGTGCGAAATTGGAGGGGTAGCTGCGTACATACATAATGGTAAATACAAGATCTCTCCTCTCCCAGTTCCGTCACTCAAGGTTCATTAGTAAGAGCATGGCTAATGAACTTCGTCGATTCATAAATAACAAATATATGAAATATATAAATTGGATGATAGTAATTTAGTTGCTTTTTTTCTCGATCCTACCTTTGCCAAGATACATCAAGAATCGGATTGTCGTATTTGGACTCGGATCAATTTATCACTGCAGTTGAGGTGTTAATAAAGAGACCAGTTCCTTTCATAAAAGATCCGACTTTTTTATTTAGTAAGTAGATAAATAAAATATTCTCTTTACTTATATTTAAGAGTAGGAAATGACATCTGAGTACTCAAGCTAAGTAAATTATGGCGTGTCTTTAAAATGCAATCTTATTTCCAGAGAAAAAAGCTGACCCGAATACATCATAATCGCATAACTCTTCCGCTATTCAATAGATCGTTATAAAACGTCGAATTCTAGGAAATAGAAAAAAAAATTATAAATTAAGCTACCACATTTTTAACCAAACTCATGAAGTATGCTGACTGAACGTTTACTCGGATTTATTTCTATATTGACTTTTCATCAACTGCTTTGAATATATTGACCGAAATATTTTTCTTAATCGTGTGTTTTGGATGTTTGGGCAAAAACAAAGGGTATATACGAACGTANAAACAAAGAGTATATACGAACGTAAATAAAGAATATTTAAAAAATGTTAAATCCAATAAATATCGAATTGTTATTTTTATTTTGTCTCGTATTTTTTTTAAAGTAAATCGGTTTCACTTTTTTGCTTCTCAATCGCCTCTTCTATCTTTTTCCATCCACCATACCGTTTCCCAAACACGCCAACTCCCATTCGCCAATCTGACCATCCAATCGATCGCTTCCTCTCACACAGTTTCTCGCTGTCGCCTGCGGACGCTTTCAATTGAGATAAACCGATGGCCTCAGACGCGGTCTCATGTTTTTCATAAACTATATGCCTCTATCTGCTCCTATTCCCTCTCCGTTCTCCCTAACCAAACACAAAACCGCTTCTCCCAGACAAAAACAGCTGTCTGCTATCCTCAACAAGATGTTTTCGGCCCGTCGCTATCTGTTGCTCGCAAGGAACATCGAGCGGGAATTATTTTTACTCTCCCCTTTTTTCTGAAACAATCCCAGACTCGTAATTTAATTCCGCGACCTCCTCATATTGCTTGTTAGACTGGAGATCTCGAGAGGTCTCGTACATTAAATACTAGAAAGAACGTATCGCGTGGGCTCTAAAGCGGCTTTCATGTTCGGACATTATCTGCCTTCGATACGTTCGCGATAAAACAGTGAGAAGCGCAAACGTTTTGATGGCGCATACGGCGTAATGGAACTGCCATCTGCCGTGATGGGTGGCAAAGGTTTGCTTTAGGATGGAAGCGAACGCCGAACCCTCAAGAGTGGACATTGACAAAACGAGAATTCAATCTGTTTCATTCTTTCAACAAACGTGAAAAAACACAGAGACTTGAAATACAAAACAAAAATCGGTTAAACAGTTGAATTGCCGAACACGGAACCGTCAACTAACTATACATATTTTCCTTAAACCGATACCAAACGGTTTCGATTTCATTTTTGTATCAGCTTCTGAGCTTTTGTGAATTTAGATAAATAAACGTAATATTAAAACATTTCTTTCACGAAAACGTTTTGCAAAGTTTATGATTCAGGTAATGTCATTCTTTAATTTAATTTTTTATAACTTATATTTCCCGGAGTTTTCGCAGTAATCGTATCTTATAATGCAACATTCTGGTCATATTCATCAATGATATTATATTAAATTAAATTACAATTATTTTCAACCGAAATAATTAAGCTTTTATGCACGCTTTGAAGCGAGTAAAATTCACTTCCTTTAATTTACTCACTTTCCTATTTCATTTACAGGTCTTACATCGCGTTTTTCATTATTAATTCACCAAAGCGAGCGTTATTAAATTAAAATATACACTTCTACAATTGAAAATTTACTCGAAAATGTTATAAAAATCTCGTACCATTTAGGTGAAGTCGTAAAAATTTGCTTTTCTATTTTCGGTTTTTGATTACAAGTTCTTTCACGACTATAACAGAATATACCCCTCAATATTCCATTCAAGATGAAATATATTCCATAACAGAGACTATGCAGTTTTCACGACAGCTTTCATCGTATTCTCCCGCGATATAAATGCACAATCAATTGCTACCTTAAGGTGTCCATAACTCAAGAATACCCTGCTTCTTTTGAATAATGGCTTAATAAAGCGGTTATCTTTCGTGCATCGAAACGTAATAATAGAGACGTTAAAACTCAAAATTCCTCAAAAGTTTTTATCGAAAGTTTCCCTCGAAATTACTCCCACTTCACACGCCATTGGAGAGTATCGCGTAAATCGCCATGAATTACACAAGTATCAGAGTTGGCACGAATCCTTGTTCGAAATACAATTTAGAGCAAATTTACAGCACGCCAGTAAGGCTTTTTTATCAATCAAGGTTAAAACATGCATGGAGTATGGTAATTCACGCCAATAGCGGTAATCACACCAGGAAGCAATTATAAACAATTATGGATATCGATTAAATTTTACATACAATTTCTACGGTAATTTGCATTCGAGATGGTATGATATATCTTGAAATGGGAGGAGGTGAAATATTATGGCTAATTTTCATTATGAATGTAAATATTATGATTTGTGTTTTTCGTAACGATTGATTTTATACGTACTGCACAACATTCATTGTAGATATTCATGGCTAAAACTGTGTTGGCTGAGTATAATCACAGCGTAGAATCACTATAACGAACTAATAAAAATTGTTCAGCAGATTAAGCACGTACTACGCAATTTATGGAATCCAATTATTTTAACTTATATAGAATATTGTTTCAGACATGAAATTCATGGATTTTTACCCCATTTCGTATTCATGAGCGTATGTTTTTTACTTTCGAATTAAAATAGAACAATCGCTATTTTCGTGTCCTCTTTCAAGGTTAAGGGGCAGCAGTTCTTATCACAACCCAACTTCTCTCACTGCTGATGTATGGGAAACTTAAAATAGTGTGTGTAATCACGTTTTATAGTAAATTTATATTATTATGAATTTGCAAATATTATATTATTATGATGATGTACTGTTTTTTAAAAATCCAGTAAGTAAAATTATTTTAATCTTACAACATTGATTTTATTTTTCCCTGAGTAAAAGAGAATATGTCTTGGGAAAATCTCAGACAACACCGGGTTAACAGTGAGTAACAATATATTTTTCTAACACGGTGCTCGACTGATTTGTAAAATTTTAAAAATTCTACATTTTCCACTTCTTTTCTGGAGATGAATGTCACACATTGACCGCTCAACAAGATGAAAAGATTGCAATTAAAATCTAATTTTGAATTTATAATTAATTTGCATACCAAACATAACAATGTACGCAAACGCAATTACTACCCTTAATGCTTAAAAGAAGAAAAAAATCATACTAGATATAATGGGTATTCTTCTACTGATGGCAAGCTGACTGTCAGTTGTATAGGTTATACAACTGACTTATAGGTTATTAAAATAGTCGGGACAATACTTTATGAAATGACGAATTGAAACCCACTTTGTTTAGACTTTATATGTAATATAAGTGACCGCGGAATTATTAGGTCGCGGGAGGAGTTTTCGGAATTTAATAGCGAGAAATTATACATTAAATTGGTTTACATGAATATTTTTTTCAACTAATAGTTTTTATCCAATAATTTCGACTACGACTAATTCAATGCTCTGATTATGATAAAAAAAATTCACGCTTAAACTTAGTTAAACTAAACTAAGTTAATAGTTTTAGCTGTAGCTGATAATTTTTCAACGAGCTGACCTGTAACTTAGTTTCAACTAAGTTTTGCCCAACAAACTCTACCTTCTAGGAGACACGCAGAAATGCGAAATGCTGAGGTTGTCGACCCAAGAGATTTCCACTTTGTAAATAAATACCAGAGGGTATGAAACTTCAATTTCTTATTATGATGAACGTTGTCAATAAAATGTAATTCTCCCATTATTTTTAAAGAGGGAGGTTATTTACTCATAATACTACAATTATTTTATGTTCAGAAATTAATTGCACACAATGTTGTTACAAATAATTTTGTCAAACCACCGAAAATAAAATAAATAACACCTGGTTTACTAGGGATATTATTGTAGTAATCCTACTTGCAGATATCCCCTTATATGTAATATGTGATGGCGAGATATTAAATTAATTTTATTACTCATTCATTCATTTTAACATCGAAAACAGGTTCTTTTACCATGATATCCAATTATGAGGCCAAAAATAACCCACCAAAATTAACTTGCTTCACACGTAAAATTCACTCACTACTTCCATTTGGGATCGCCCTCCGAAAAAAAGAACCTCGTAGCGTCGATTGTTTGAGCAGGATCTAAATAATTTCCGCGTTCTCACTCCCAGAGTTCGTCGCGCGGCTGGCATTCAGGAAATTGGGTAGTGTGAAGGGAGACCCGGAACGGCATGCACTTGAGGGTGAGGCAGATCACGAAGAGGGGAGGATGGTTTGGGCGGTGAAGCTGGTGGCTAGGAAAAGTTAAGGGAGTGGGCGGTGATAAGGAAGAAATGGTGAAGGTGCAGTGGTCTTGGTGACGAAGTAAAAAGAGTGGGAGGGTGGATACTGGTAGATGTGGTGTGAGGGTTGGATAAAGTTAGATTTACGAGAATGGAGTGAAGGCGCGAGTGAGTGAACCGGCGAAGGTTGAAATGAGAAGGGGGTGAAAGACGAAGAAGAGTTTAGAAATAGGTATGGAGGAGGGCAGAGATAGGGAGGTCTGTGATTGAGTATTTCGGAGAATACTGTTCACTTCCTATCAGTTGGTTGCGAAATAAACACAAACATGTAATTTTGATATTTAACCACTATATCAAAGATTTATTTAATTCAAATAGCGTACTGAAAAAATACCTAAGCAGGAGTAGCTGATGTATTGGCTGCCAGCCGGACAGACAATACATGAGCTCGCACAGCTAACATCTGTCTGCTACGACGTGAATTTTCGACGTTCTGTATCACAGCGTACAGAATTAGCTCTCACAGCTTAAGTAGCTAATCTACAAGATAAGAAAAGGGAACCTGTAGTAGATAATGTTGCCAACCAGTAAGCGTGAAATATTGATTCGACGAGAGTCGATGTCGACTACCTACATGCTTTCTTCTCAATATTTTTTCTCGACTTTCTTGATGATATTCATTTTTACTACAACTCTAGAGTTTTACCTTGTTCATCACAGGCTTTGTACAGCAAACGTTCTTCTTTTTTCGATGTCTGTCTTCAGGTATCCGACAGCGGCATGATTCGACCAGGGTCCTTTTCCTCTGAAGGCGCGAAGGCATTGAGCTACTGCAGTATGATGTTTTATTATCTTGTTGTTCCGGGGCGACGTACAAATGATTGGGAAATCCTCTGGCGGATGCCACGGAACACAACAAATTTATGAAGACGGAGGACCAGCTTCTAAGGAAGCAATTTGAGGGATGTAAAATAAGGAATAGACCAAAAAAAACCCTCATAAATTTAATGAATTGAATTTCGTCACAATATTGTAGGTGATAAATGAAATAAACATTGAATTCACTCTTGACTTATTAAACTAAAAATACATAAACAAGAAACAATTGAGCAATCAAAAATTGGATTAAGCAGAATGGTGAAATACGAATCTAAGTATCACTAAATCAGTAATCTTTCTAGATAATTACACAATTGGCACACCATTATCCATCAATTCACAGACTACTTGCGTATTTTAGTATTACATAGAATTACTGCTTGATAAAGTGAAACAAATATCCAAGAGTCAACAAGACTTATGATTAGAACGGAAATCCTTATATTAATGGTGCATTTTGATCAACACAACATTGCGTATTCCATTATTACATAGAAGTACTGTTTGATAAAGTGAAAGAAATATCCAAGAACCAAATGACTTATTATTAGAATGTAAAGTTCTTTATTACGGGTACATTTAATCAAGTGTTCAAGATCATTCCACTCCGTAATGTTTTATATTCTATTTTCCTTCTGAATTTGATACAATAAGTGGGGATTTGTCTCTCAATAAGAAAGAAAAGTGTTCTGCTCTAGATTACACTGACGAGACCATTTAGAGAAC
>NNCF01127222.1:252888-263716 GCA_002313205.1 Laupala kohalensis
CATGGGAGTACAATGATGCACACGCTAAGTTGGCGGGCGCGAATTGAAGTATAGTAATAAGAAGCATACGCGCACACGAATGGAAATACAGAATGGGAGCAAATCCCGGTCGCGTACGGCAACTTGTGAAGGCGCTCTTAAATGTAATTTAACAGTACGACTTGATGTTACTCGCTCTATAATAAAACGAATAGAAAATTAAATAAAAATAACTAAGTAATCAGACTTAGAAAGGAAAGACCGACTTTGAAGTCGGGTGGCTACTGGAGCAAACAGGTATGTCCGNTGCGAAAAAGTATATACGTCGGAGTGTACGAGTGGTGGACGATTGAGACTTAGTGCTAGAGTGAAGATCAGGTGGGGTGCTGAAAAAGTGAAGGGATGCCCGTCTACTGACACTATCTTACGGCGGGCTAAGGAAGCTCAATGCTAATGCGTGCAAATTTGGGTAAATAGAAGATGCAGGAATTGGGCGCTGCCTAGTGAAAGGTGTCCCGCAGAACAAAGGCATGCCACCGTAGCCTGCACTTTTGGGGGTGAGAGGGTGCCAAACGTAGCCTCGCTGACAGGTGCTTAGGAGCAGGTACCCTCACTTAGGGCAAGCGTAATTGCCAACCGGGTTGAATTATGTGTGCCGAAACACTTGTGTTACGTTGTCTAAGAGTTGACACCGTAGTATTGGTACCATACAATAGTAAATACGTAAAATAGTAATCATCTCTAAAATCTTGAAATACGATATATCTTGAAATACCAAGAAAATAGTTTTTATGTATCCAAACGTTTCTTCATTTTGAATATACTTGAAATTTATTCTTATTAGATTAATACATTTGAAAATATCATTATTTAACGTACTAATTAGTTATTCGCCAACATTAACTTTCAGAAATTCAAAATATCATCAGTGTACGGCTGTTCGACGTCAAGAAAACGCTGTAAATATTCGTCTAGACTTCAAATTTGTGGCTACGCAACGTCGGGATGGCATCGTTTAGTCGTTGTAATGAATCATTTTGTTCAAGTAAACGACTATTCATAGTTGCGAAAGCCATAGTCGATTTGACTCCGTGAAACACTTGCTGAGGCTGCGCCGCCTCACTCATTAGTCAACGAACCGAATGCATAGAAGACAGCGCAGCCGAGTGTCATTTAGCGGCAACTACGAACGAGATCAGCGGCAAGGAACAAACAACAATTCTTGTAGCTAAGTCAGATTTTTCAGCGGGGCTGAGCTGTTGCGTGCAAAACGTATAAGCTATAGCTGTTGATGTAACTTTCTTCTTCTCAGACAAAACAGCGTTAACTTCAGCTGTGATAGAAAATTGGTCTCGTTCAGACGAAAACTGTTTAGGGCAGCTACAGCATAAGCTGTGACAGCTAATGGTACACTACTGATATTAAAAAAGGGCCAATTTACTTTTCTAAATTCCACTCTCTGAGCAGTTTTCGATTTGTTAAGTTTGCAACGCCTTTCTCATCCTTCCCCTTCGAGTGGGAAAGTTTCGTTCGACCAATCGTAGGTCTAATTGAAACGGCTCCCATATTTGAAAGACATCGTACGGCGGGTAAATCGTATCGAGATAAAATGTTTAATTACACCGCTATTAAAGAAATATTTTGTATTTTTCTTTATACACATTTTGGACTTCTATAACAAAAATATTCTGTATATTCATGACTTCAATAAACTTTACCATTCTCTATATTTAAACGACATCTCGAGATTCGTTGTCTCGCAAGGTCTTCATAGGCAATGTAAACGATATTAGAGTTTCTGTAAAAAACGTTTGCGTAATACTGTGATAAAATATAGTTTTTAACAGAATTTGAATATAATTGCAAGATATCGTCTGGAATTGGAATAATTCTAATCACAAATTACTCATAAATATTCCTATAATTTCTTATATTTATACAGTGAAGTAAAGAAATCAAATCTCATTGCCTACAAGTGATGTGTATTGTCGAAAGTAATTTCACATAATTTGCGATTCTCTTAAGTTTTTCATATATGCGAAAAGAAATTAAATAAATATAGAAAACGTTTGTCTAAAATATGAACTAATAACACAAAAGCTTAATTCTCGAGTTATAAATAATATAAAACTACTTAAGGAACAAATAAATCACATCTTCTAGTGACGTATTTATCGACGATATAACAATTTGGTAGTAATCGTGCAACCTAAAAAAATAATCAGAGATCAATAATATGAAAACCTCGTTTCAGATATGAATAAATAAAAAAAGACAAATCCCTTTTATTTATTCCAATCAAATTGAAATGTATTAACTCATATTAATACCATAGGTTCTTTTCTATTTTCGTTGCTACTTCTTCCACTTCTGTCATTCGTTCCTTCTTTCCTTTTCTTCTCTTTTCGCTTCTTTCTTTTTCTTTTTTCTTTTTTCTTTCTTTCTCTTTCCTTTTTTCATACATTCCTTCTTTTCTTGTTTTGTTCTTGTCTTCTTGTCTTCTTTTGTAATACTTTCAGAAGTTTACTATTATAGAGACCTTTAAATTATATAAATATCAAATTTTTATTAGGTCCCTTAACAGAGTTCTAAGCTTTCAAAAAAGAGAAAAAATTAAAAAAGGTTTGACATTTGGAAAGTCATAACACGGAAAGGAGTCATGGCTCAAAGATGAAATTCCATACACTTTACCTGAGTATGTGCATGTGTATGATGTGTAAGAATAAAAAGTCTCAGAATAATCCATTACTTTAGAATACTGCTTTCGAAAACACTTAATTATTTAAAACGTCTAATTCAAGATGCAAAATCGATTAGAAGCATGTGATAACAGAAATTAAATGCATATTGAAACTATAGCCTAGAATATGCTGAGCACAATATCAATTATTTTAAGGAGCTCGGTGAAATAAATCTTGAGATATTAAAGTTTACGTAAATGCTCAAAAAGGTATAACAAAAATGACCATTTATAAACCAGATATTGTGAACTTTTTTTAATTTTTTTTAATTCTCCAATAATACTAAAAACAATGAACAAACAATGAAAAGGGGTGAGTTGACACTATTTTTTTCTGTGTCACTTAAAATGCATTGACCCAATACCCTTGCAACGATTTCAATACCAAAAGTACTCATCGCAGGAAAAAATATTATTTTATTATTCCTCCCCCTCCCAAAAAATAAGAACTGGATAAGGAAGATTCTGATGATTTTGAGCTAAGAAAAGACGCTAGTGGCATTAAATTTTACCTACCTCTTCAGGACGGGTGATTGAAAATTAAAGATATTACGACATTGATTAACCACAGTTTGGTCTGTTTTGTCTCCCTTATTTCCTATTCAATTTTTCGATTATCTTAATAACAGTAAAGATTAGTAAATTGGTTGTCGCATAAAATCCATCAAATATTTAGGTTTCTTAAAAACATTTCAGTGTCGACGCATCAAAAACATTAAAGCTATTTCACTAATTGAGTATGACACTCGACTTGCATCTTACCCTAAGGTATCATTGAATTATGAAAATGCTTATTTTCAATAATTAAGGGTGGTACTCTAGTATAAATGGTTCAGGTATGTTAGTTGGTGCCGGGATGTTTTTTTTATCGGGGCACTACGGCTCGCCGACATCGAAGTCATTAGAGCTCTAAAATTTGTGTACAGGTAGGGAATATGCTGTAACGCACTAAAGAGAGCCAACATGACTCCTTCCGCGTGTGGGACTCACCGAATGACACAACTATATCCAATAAAAACCTTCCTGACACACAATATATCCAAACATAAAAAGGCGATGAAGAAAAAAGATACACAGCAGTTTCCTAAAGTGTTATAAAAACAGAGAAAGAAGTGTATTTAGAGAGAGAAAAATGAAAAATTTAAAGAAAAGGGGAAAAATATTTAAATCCAAACCCTCTCGAGAACTTATGGGATGAGCCCCGTTTCGTTTATGGATTTGAATAGTGACATACTAATAAAGATCATATACTGTTCCAAAGGCCACATTCATGAAGGAATCTAAAAGGGCGGATCAAAATCGGTTCATTTTGCCCAAGCATAACGTCCAAACTGTTGAGTAGATTGTGTCGTCGTCGGCTGGTACTAAATTTGAGACACTCCAGAAGAAAGTGTTCCACGGTAAGTGTTCTTTTGCAAGTTTCACAAATGGGGAGAGGTTCGCCGCGTAAGAGATGACCATGGGTAAGATAGCAGTGGCCAATTCGTGTGACGATTACTTCTCCACGCCTGTTCGCACGGGATGATGACACACTGGTCTTAACGGAGTCTTTTACCTTCCTCAGCTTGAAGCCGCAAGTTTGCCATTCGGTTTGTCATGTCTTAAGAAGAGACGATCTTATGTCAACCTTTAAATCTGACTTAGGATCAGTTGAAAGGTCAAGGACTGCCCTCTGTGTTCCCCGCTTCGCTGCCCCATCAGCTTCTTTGTTACCAGTAATACCCACGTGCCCAGGAACCCAAGAAAGGACTATTCGAAAATTTTGAACTACTAGATGGCTTATTAGATTCAGAATAGTCAGTGTAAGGATGTCAGAAATGTACAGTGAAGACACTGACCACAAAGCACTCATAGAGTCACTGCACAGAACCATGCGCTGTTTTGAAGATAGTTGAATGAACGTCAGCGCCTCAAGGATTACATATTTTTCAGCAGAGAACACGCTGCAAAAGATATGGAGGCGAAATGAAGTAGTGGCAATATGTCAGTGGAAAGCAGCACAAACGGAATCATTTATGGCTGAGCCATCAGTGTATATGAACATGTGATCCAAATATAAGTTTTTCAGTTCTCCGAAGTGCTGCTGGTACCCAGCAGCTGGAGTGTCTTGCTTTGAAAGTTGAGACAGCTGAATGTCGATGGTAGCTTGCACGAAGGACCAAGGTGGTGTGAGAGAGTGTGGGTATTACACTGGAGGAAGTAGTATGATGACGTTTTCCTACAGCAGTTGTTTTAAGCGGACACCCGCTGGGCGGGGAATGAAGGTCTAGCAGCGAAAGATGAATTAAATTTTGGAGAAGGGTGATTTGAGATCCCCAACAGTTTCACTCCGTAAGATCCAAGTAAAATATCACGTCTTCTGTTAAGAGATAATTTGCCAGCGTCTACTCGTAAGCGTTCTATACGACTGGTGCAGAAGGGACCAGTTGCAATGCGGACTCCTGCATGATGGATACTGTTAAGGGTCCTGAGTGTTGACGATGATGCGGAGGCGTACACAATACTACCATAATCTAATACAGACTTAACAAGACTTCTATACAGGCGAATAAGGCAAGTGCGGCCTGCGCCCCATGATGATGCGCTTAGGCAGCGAAGGAGGTTTAGGGAAAAATTACAACGGGATTGTAGTTTTCGGATATGATTGCGCCAAGTTAGTATGCGATCAAATGTGAGACCTAGGAATTTTCCGGCGTCAACGGAAGACGTTGGCCCCCAAGAAAAAGATCTGGATTATTGTGGAGATAGTATATCCTAAAGAAATGCATACCGCATGAATTGGATACAAAAAAACTAACTTCGGCAGACATACTCGTGTAAATGGTTTAAAACTAGTTGCAGTTGCCTCTGATGACAGAGATGCTGCTAGACGAACAATAGATGGCGAAGTCGTCAACGAAGAGAGACGCATGTACCAGACGCATGTACCACCGACGCAATACTATTTATGGATATGTAAAAGAATATTTCCTATGTACGATCCAAGTAAAATATCCACAGAAACCATTCCCTGTGGGACACAGTTTTCCAAAAGATGATTCGATGATAAATATGTACCGAGGCGTACGCGGAAAGAGCGTTGAGATAGGACGCTCTCCAGAAACAGAGAAAGAAAGCCTCGGACTCCCCACGAGTGCAATGTGTGTAGGATTCCGTACCTCCAGGGTGTATCATAAGCCTTGTCCAAGTCAAAGAATATGGCAACAAGGTGTTCCCTCAATACAAAAGCTGATGAGATGGTGGATGACAACACAACAAAGAGGTCCAGTGCTGTTTTCTGAAACCACATTGGATATTGGCCAGAAGGTTTCGTAATTCCAGAGACCTAACAATGCGACGATTGATCATTCTTTCAAACAATTTGCAAACGCAGCTTGTCAGAGAAATCGGTCGAATGTGCGACGGATTAGAGCGATCTTTTTCCACCTTCGGAAGTGGAATAATTATGGGTTCACGCCATTGTGCAGGGACGGTATGCTCATTCCAAATACAGTGAAATAAATTCAAGAGAAATTTTATTTTTCTTTCTACATCAAATATTCCGTGCATGGGTTAGAATTGAATGGGTGACTCTCCTTACAATTAACATAGCACGGAAGCGACGAGCAAGGTGACGACTCGTGAGATGACTTACCGCAATTTACACAAACATCGCATGATGATTTACACCGGTCGAATGTATGAACGAACCTGTGACACTTTAAGCACCGCAGAGGATTCGGCACATATTGGCGGACACGCAGTAAATAAAGACCACAGTGAATGGTTTCTGAAATAGACGGGCGATGGAATTTCAGAATCAGCGTGGAGGTGGGGACAAACTGTCGAACGATTTTTTCCCTTGTTCTGTGGATATTTACTACGCTTTTATTTTCGAAAAAAGCCCTATGTTCTTCTTCACTTCCTTGTGCAAAGTCGTCGTGGTTGACGATTCCTTTGCTCAAGTTTAAGCTGGGGTGAGTGATGACCTTGATCTTCAAGCGAGCAATAGTCTCCTTCCATCGTATAAGTTCAATTTCATCATTCCGCTGGCTCACGACAGATTGCATCTGACCAATATTTTCGTCTATTGCCTTAGCAAGGCGACAGGAACTAATTGACTTAAACTGCTTCCCTCTTAAACTCATTGCATTAAAAGGAAGCGAGGCTTTGACGGCCTGTCGCTATCCTTTCAAAAAAAAAGTTCAAGTCGACAGTTTCACCAAAAAGTCGCCTCTTCCTTGAGGAAGAGGGCAAAAGGGGTGGGGAGCGACAAAAGGGGGACGGGCTTATTTTCCATGCGTATGGATTTTATTTTATCCCCGTGTTCCCCACCCACCACGGAGTCCAACAAGGGGACACCCCACAGGGGTGCCATGGTTGACACGGGGATATAGCGGGGGTACGCAGGATTCTTAAGCAGCGGGAAGGACCCCCTGCGCCCCCCCTCACCCTGGAGTTCAGTCAAAGACCTAGTCCGAGTTGATCGGTTGGTGAGTTAGCTCCCGATCGTCCCCTCAACTCACCCCTTCTCTGTATCCCACCGTCAGAACGAGGACCGACTCACATCGACGGCGGGGGATGTTTAAATAAGAAAAATACTATATGAATAGCTTATTATAATGTTTCAAATTTTGATAATTGTTAAATCGCATTCTCTCGAATTATAGTATTGAGTCAACCTAATCAGGTTGATATATTGGCTGGTGATTATCTTGAATATCCCAAAGGAAATGATAAAAGAGTCTAAGGAATATAATAAATTACTTTTTTATTCCATCGCAGTAGATTTAGTTTATTCATTTGCAACGGTATTAAAGAAAAAAAGTTTCATATAAAAATTACTCCTTTTCTGATACTGACTCAAAATCTAACAATTCATTTTAACATTATTTTATAAGTTCGCCTAGAATGCACCCTAGACCTAATTTTCGTATACAACTGACTTATATTAATGTATTTAACGTAAAACAATGAAAAAATTATGGAATAAATGAGATCTAGCTCAAATGATAATGGAAATGAACCGAAATACAAATTTTTAGCCGATTTTATATGGTTGATTTTTTTGGGCCTATGGTGAAAAGAATGACATATGTTTTATTTCTTACAGAAAATAATGAGTTATACGGATTCTTGAATGAACTAAGTACGACACAATCAGTTACGATTATTAAAATATAAAAAAAAAGACCATGTATAATTACGAGGACATTGATGCTTCTTATTGCGAAAGACCTATGATTAGTTCAAATTGTATTTAACTCTACTTTAGATGTCCACAGGAAATGATATACGCGAGGAAAATAGGCTACCATATTTTGTGTCATTGTGAGTTCTTGAGTTCATTTAATCTCCATCAAACAAAAATGAAATTCTACGAACTCAGTAAATAAAATATTACGAATCCGGGCAATCGAGTTCACGAATAGAAGCGAACAATTCGTCTCGAATTGTTGACTTCCACAACAACAACAAAAAAGGGTGATTGTTCGCAGACTTCTGCGCAACTCGATGCTTCGTTGTTACGAGATGAGTCGCCTTGCCCTCACAAACCGCTCCTCCAAGTCTCTCACGCTCTTCACAAATGAAGACATCAAACTCACTCTTCACCGGTCTACTCTTAATTGTGCGGCGGAGGGCAGTGACTCTTGAAATTGAGATAGCTTCCGAGCTCTCAATATGTCATTAGACTCTTCTACAGAGCAAATAAAATGTATTCTCCGTATTGAGTTACTAACGGATGCACCTCTATGCAACTAACTGTATTCACTCTTTTTCTTATTACGCTCAACTAGGTTTCGTGGGAGGTGACTTCTTCGAAGAGGCAAAGAAACACAATTCATTTGTTGTTCGATAAGAAACGAAGAGTAAACTTGGGATCAGCTTGTTTTCAAAGCCTTTTCAGAACAAAATGCTGCATCTCATCTGAATTCCATTTCATATACTTCGGGTAATAACTTATACAAAAGAAATGTGATCGAAAAATGTGTTTTACAAAATATTTATAATTTAACAGAATTGAGTTATGATTCGAGTAGTATAAATTGTGTTAATGTAAGTATTATTTTTAAGGATATTAATATTATTTGTTTTTCTACTACAATGTACCAGAAATACCCTACAGTCTCTCATTAATAATCACGATTGCATTACAAAGTGAAATTATCGAAAACAGAGTATAAGATATGATATGCGAAATGTCCCGTAACTATTAAAAACTAAACACTTACAATTATTTACTCCCGTTACATGATTCAAATATTAATGTAAAAATAGTGCAGTAAATATTATCATCATTTGGTTAAATTAAACATACTGATCATTAACAATTTGTGTAATTCTTAAGAATAGCTAAAATTTTTATTCTAAAATTTAACTCTCATTTGAAATAAAAATATTATTAATAATAATAAATTTATTGCCAAAGAAAGCAGTCCAAACTGCGTATGACCACGTGAATAACAACAAATTAATTTATTCTCCGGAAGCAACAAGGGCCCTAAGGCAGAGGCGGATTCAAAAATTTCAGCAAAAATTCCTAAACAAGATAAAAAGTTAACTGCGAGTTATAATACTAATAGTATGTCAATATGTTTGTAATTTAACACAAAAAATTTATTTTACATGTACAAATTATTATCGAACTATAGAACTGAGTATAGTGTTTAAACATAATAAGAATTAAAATAACACTAAATTAACGATTTATTGTTACAAATTCAGTAAAAGAAATCAGCCTCTACCCGAAGGAAAACCGGAGAAAAACCCGGATCAGGATGGGGCTGCAGAAATAATTTACACAACCATGCCAAAGTTGAGTACACACAAAACTAAATTAATATGAGCCATACGGCAACACAATCATGCAAGAAAATAGTTTTTGAAATTGTTGTAAGTTATTTAAAAGGTACAGCAATGGCATGATAAAGTACAAGACGGATTTAACTTTTATTAAAATCAATAAATTCTTTTACATTGTAGAAGCACTGGTGCACGAGGTAGTTTTTAACCGCGGATTTGAAATGATTCATTTTCGTAATATCTTTTATATACTTGGGCAGGGAATTATATAGAACGATTCCCGAATGATACGGTCCTTTTTGGCAAAGAGTGGTTGACACTCTAAGGCGATGAATATTATTACTATTGCAAGTATTGTGTTCGTGAACGAGACTGTTTCGTATAAAGCCAGCGTGGCACTTCAGTAATTCGGTCTTAACAAACACGACCGTTTCATAAAAATAAATGCAGGGAAGTGGTAAGATATTTAATTCCTTGAATAAAGGTTCACAAGAGTTTCGGGGTTGAGATTTACTAATTATCCGAACTATCCTCTTCTGAATACTGAAAGTTTGAATACTCTGACCGGAATTGCCCCAAAAGGTAACGCCGTAACGTTNAATGGTAGTAAATGTTTGCAAAACATACGCAACGGGAAATACGTGGACTAACTGCGTTAACTAAGTTTCGTAACGCGTAACACAATTCGTTTAATTGGGAATTAAGATTTTCAACGTGACAATTCCATTTGAGGTTGTCTTGAACATGGAGACCTAAGAATTTGTTTTTTGTTGAACAGTTTTTAATTGAGTTCCGTTTAAAGAAAGAGAAACCTGGGGTAAAGATTTGTGATACTATTGTGAAATTACATAGACATTGTTTTGTCAGTGTTTACAATGTGACGATTTGCATGGAACCAAGTCGAAAGGTTATTCAAAACTTTTTGAGTGTTGGCGTGTTTACATAGTAAATTAGTGTCATAAGCAAAAAGAACCATTTTGCAATCTGATATTGATGATATGTCGGTAACATACAATTAAAAAAAGAATAGTCTCGAGAATTGAACCTTGGGGTACTCCGCAAGTAAGTGGCTGAGTTTCTGAAAGACAACGCTGAAATATTTTATTTTTAGTATAGGATATTTCTACCTGTTGATATCTATCTTTTAATTATGAAGTTAGCCATTGATGCGGAAGTCCGCGAGTGCCGCGATTAACTCTTCAAAGAGATACGAGATTCCATTGTTGACAATAATTTGATCTAGCTATGTTGGAGATGAACCGGAGAGGCGAGTGGGGTCGTTTATCGTAGTAATAAGGTGGAAGGAGTCGATAAGATTCTTAAATC
>NNCF01127222.1:265632-277152 GCA_002313205.1 Laupala kohalensis
GCTTTTGGGGTCGTGACCCGCGGGGACGGGCGGTTGATGGACTTCATGCGGCTGGTCGCTCTGGCAGAAGCCCGTTGATCCAGTATCACTGCGACGAACAACATTTGTGAATGGAATGGGAAAAGCAGAAGTTGCGACTCCCAAAGTGAAGGTTTTAAGAAGTTTCTCCGCTACTTAAATACATACCCAACAAATTTTGTACTGCATGTGTTTCTTCTGCATGCACAATATGATCAAAGCGCGAGATCTCGAGTTCGACTCCGGTTTCCATCTAGTCTTAGTTATAAAATAATGTCCTATTTATTCAACAAATATTACGCAAGCAAAGAAACAATAGATATAAGTTAACAATTTTGGATGACCAATGTTTGTTTGGATGTTAATGATCGCATAGTTACAGATCGTGGTTCCTAAAACAAGACCAAGACCAACTATGAAAACCTTGATCTTGTTCTTGTATGCTCTTTCTTGGTCTTGTTCTTGTATGCTCTATCTTGGTTTTGTTCCCGCCCTAGTAATGTTAACCTTGGTTTTGTTCTTGTTCTTGTGGGTCTTGCTGGTTCATGTATTAGTCTTGTATGATTGAGTCTTATTTATGGTATGTACGATACAGGTGGACAAAGTGGTATATTAGGTACATATTATGAGATTAAATGATGATTATGAAAAATTACAAGTTCTTTTTACATTTGTTTTTACATCAATATCTGTGTTTCTGTGAAAATATGTTTATGAATTTTTAGATATACGTACTTATCTATGGTACAAAAATGTTCGTATCAGCAAAAAATAAATTTATTTACATTATCACTTCCAAATGAAGTATCCCTTCAAATGATTTATTTACATTGTTATAAATTAAAATTATGTTCTTATTATTATTTTATTAAAATAATTAAAATATATTAAATAACATGTAAATAAGTATTATATGAGAAAAAAAAAAGTTCCTTAAAATGTTTCTCAAAATAATGTATGTAATTTTTGCGAGTCTTGCTTTTTTCGAAATTTTGCGGTCTTGTTCTTGCTACTACAGTCATGATCTTCATCTTGCAACGAATATTTGATAACCATGACTCTAAAATTCATGTTTAACTTGCTGACTGCATGGTTTATCATGACATTCCATTCGTGGTTTAACTTGTCAGTGAGCTCTGTTCCTTCAAATTTTGTTTCAATTTGTTTTACATCTGACGATGACTTAAAATCGAGTCGAAGCGTCGTGTTTTAAATTTTTAATTGTTTTAACACTTCTTATTAGTGGAGTAATACAGACTATTGCGAATATGACGTGTTTTGTTGTTGTTTTTTTTGGTTAAATATAGTCGACATCAAAAATATGAAGAGTAAAGCAGGCGCTTTCCGAATACCATATACAATAATTCTATACGAGAGTAATATTGCGTGGGTTTATTTCTGAGAAGTACCGAAGACATAGAACTCATATACTGAATTTTGTTCCAGTAAACACAAAACCCTACTTATTGATGGGATATATAAGTTACTGACACGGTGTGCATAGGTAGCCGAACCGAGGTTTTCAGAAACAAATAGTTAACCCATTACCATGCTGTACAACTTAGGATTTCAAGACATAGTTTGTCGGTGTATTGAAGCTACTCCAGAAATTTCTTTCTCGAGTTTTTGAATTGTTCCAATTTTTACGACTCTATAAATATCTTTTATATTCATGTTTTTATTTATTTATTGCAAGTTGAATATTTCTTATTTAAGTTTTTGCACCTCCACACATTCAATTTACCACGAACCGAAAACTGAAAAGTGTTAATGCAGTTTATATTATTATAATACCCCAGGAAGGATTTCTCCGGAAACTTTCTACCCCTGAAAAACAATCCCGAAAAACTTTAATTTCGCCAAAGAAAAGAATTAAATGCCACAATCAGTCAAAAGAAAGCGCGATATAACCCGAAAGCATCGCCCTTAACAAGAGGCCGACATCAAAGACGTAGCCGAATCTCCTTATCAGTGACGAGCGGTCCATACAAAGCGGCATCTGTCTCTGGGGCAGTAAGTCTCCGGGTCGGACGGACAGGCGGACGGACGTTGCGTCCTATTTGTTTCATTGAGACTCTTACACCAACAGCGAGGGGTGACACAAAAAACCCTGCTAATTAGTTGTGAACTGTGACCAGCGGAGAGCGATGAACAGCTTTGATGGATGCCGCTATAATCAATCTTTTGGGTTTTATGGTGATTGTGTTTGACTACGAACCGATAAAACAGATCGAACTGAATAAATGGTTTTCAAAGAAGAAAGCCGACGTAACGGTTCGAGTAGGCCAGGAAGTGATGTAATTTTAAGGAAAGCGCGTGGGTGTTGAAGATAAAAAGTCAAAATCCAGTATTTGTTTCGAATATGATTGTTGAGGTTGAGATAATTTTACAGCGCAAAGCGAAGTAAAATAATGTTACTTCAAAGTTAAAAATTAATTAGACTATTACAGTTTATTTTTGTCTTTGGTGACATGACCGTCATTTCTGTTAACATTGTCAGTACAAGGCTCTATTCACAATACTTTCCTCGTCTTCCTAAAATTTCATCATGTCTGCGTCTCTGCTGTTCCCTTTGCAGTGAAGCGGCGAATCTTTGACGTTTATTTATCGTCGTTTCAACATCTCTCATCCTTGTTCTATAACGTCTGTCATCATCGTATTATTTTCATGTATTCTCTACAAATCCCCATACATCTCTTTGTTACTTATACAACAATGTGATTTTTAAAATTCACATGAAATTTTCCTTTCCTCCTAATTTTACGTAGGTAGGTAGCTCTTTCTTCTCCATAAAGTTCGCTCCCCTACATTATGTGCTCACTACACTCGTCTCTTTTTCGACAAAGGAACCCTGCTTAATCTCCTATTTTTATTTCTTGTAGATTTGAGTGAAAATTTCCATTATGGTGATATAAAAAAATTATGGAATAAAATGGAATATTCTACTGATAATGAGTGGTAAATTCATTCCACCGCAGCATTTTTCTTCACTGGCACCCGGTGCTTGATAAATGGTAGTATATAAAATCGTAAAATTCAATGTAAAATGTATCATTTTGTCGTGTTCAAACATAATGTTTTAAAATTAGCACTTACATTGCTAGAATATTAAACCCTAATACCTTTGTGTAATATTCATGATATTCATCTCGTAATTTGCAAATAGCTTCAACAGACTTTTTTTCTGGGGGGACGTCTATAAATTATGTAACGTGAAAATCATAATTTTTAACTATTCAACGCACCTGTACCTCGTGATACCACCTGACTCTCAAATAACGATGTAACTCTGGTCCTCCTCTTTCCCCCTCTCTCATCACCAACTCCGCGTTACGTCGCACCAAGTCTAACTTCTCCTTCCCAACCATGACGTAGTATAAAGGTTAATGGTATCTACAAAACTCTCATCCCACCCGGCGTTACGCACCCGGCATGGACGGCCCCTAATCAAGGGAAAGATAATGCAACTTTCTTGCCAACTAGCCATGTCAAAGAAGTAATTAAAATTGTTGACATAACGGACTGCAATTCTTTGCGTTTTGAATCAAGATACTAACAAACAAATCTGTGCCTGAATCGTTTTTTATTGGACAACCGTAATGCGGAAATTTCCTGGAGTTGAACACCTCCCTCCCCGACAAAAATGCGATTTGTTTTTAAATTCTGAAACTTTCATTCAATAGTTTACACTCTTCAAAGAATATTGAGTACAGGTGAAATAAAAATAACGTATAACGACTGAGATTTGTATAATTGATTTACTGTCTAAGAGTCAGTTTTCCGCAGGCTAACTTAAATTCATCACCAATACTCTGCGCCTTCAAGCTGAAGTTGACATCGAAGTACGTGTTAACATCATACAATATATGAATAACACAAATATTACCATATTGAATTTACACCCGTAAGAGACAAACTGACCGATTTGTGAAGCGATCAATCCCGGAATTATCTTAGAGTCGTATAAAGTACGGGAGCTGCGCCTCAGGCCACTCAGGAAACACTACGGTCCTGACAATAGAAAAAGAGAAAACAAAATCAAGAGATAAATTGGGATCAATTAGTTGCCGACATGAAAAATGATCGAAATTGACTTCACTCTTACGAAAAAAGAATTCCCTTCCATCAAAAGACACCCTAATCGCAATTTTCTCTCTTCGTTCACAAACATCATCCCCCGCCCCATTTATTTACCAACCATCAAACTTCGTCTAGGTGACATTAATACCACCGAAAATACGCCCTCTCCTTCTCCACTTATTCAACCTTCCACTCGAAAACGAAACTCTATTCCTCACAACACAAATCGTATCGGCATCATAATTGCTGAGAGGTTTCACGGAGGTGAGGCGACCTCCGAGAAGAAATGCTGTGTCATCCAGATAATATTTCAAAAGCGAACGCACCTTCCACCGCTTTCTTTGCGAAGACAGGAAGTGCTCCAGGCGCCACTACGCTGCGCTGTAGTCTCATTTCCGGGTCGCGTGGCTCCTACGAGTCGTGTTTTTTTTATGTCAGGTCACCCGTTGATGTTTTTCATTTGACTTATACGTAACTTATTTGGAATAGTCAGGGACAAGAATTAATTTCTAAAAATTGTGGTTCCAATTATTAGCGTTTCATCAAATATCCAACGTCAACGGTTAGGTGAAAGTTGGGAAGACCGGGACATTATTTTCACCTGGCCGTTGACGATGCAAACACTCCTCCACTAGTTAAAATTTCATGAAATATGTTGATGTGTCTCGGAGGATTTAAGAATGAAAGGGACCCTTGATCGGAATTGATGGAATGTTCCCTATCTTGTCTCAGGAGAGTAACTTAGTTTATTGCCCCCCACGTGGTCATACGCAGTTTGCAACTGCTTTTTTGACAATAATGTTTCTCCTCACGTCCCCAAGTTTTCTTTATAAAGATGTAGCACTTCAGTAGTGATTACTGGCGATGCATGATCAGAGTTGCATAATGAGAGTGTGGTAATACCCAAAATGGTCACCAGAACAGTGGAGTTACGTACACTCCCACGGACCATGGGATGGAAGTTGAGAGGGTTTGATGATCCTGAAATCTTGGTAAGCCATTTAGCTTTTTTGGTTGTTTTACTAGTGGGCCTAAAATTCATTACAATAAATGGTAATTTTTTATTAAAGAACTACGCAACTGAACTTGTGAATGCATGGGGAGTTAGTAATCAGCTTCACGAAAAAAGGAACAGAAAAAAGAGCATTTTTCCGAAATTTTTCTAGATTGAGGTTTACTATCAGTAAAAGATATTCCATATATCCGCTTTTCATGTTACTCTGAACGCAGTGATTTCTCATATCCAAGGAGGTTCGAAGTTATAACATAAATCAATAGTCACTTCTGAGTTCTTTCCACAAATTTTTTTATTGAAGGCAACAAATATATGTCTAAGATGTGAATGGAGCTGTCAACGAATCTATAAAGGATGTGAGTTTCTCTATTCTACTCTTTCAGAATGGTATCAAAGCAACTTTTTTGAATGGAAACAAAATTGGAACAACTAAAACAAAGGAATGAACGTTAACATCAGAAGAATGAAATATTTGTGAAACTCATTTCATGTAAGAACTTAATTCAAACAATAGCAATAGTTTTCCCACCAATTGCAAGAGTTCGTTGACTTATAAGCTGCCGGTGTTGTCTCCCGGGAGGATCCACTCAAAACCCAACAGACCCAACGGAAGCACCGTCTTTCCCCTCACGTCCCCAATCACATCACAATGCTCTCCACCCTCACCAACCCCTAATGGCTCTCTCCAGCGCTGTTGACACACGTCGTCCTCTCACTTCCGGTCGACTAGAGAGACAGGAAGAACACCACTTTGGAGGCGTCTCCATTTCGCGAGCTCATCCTCCATCGCTTTCTGTCACTGAGAGCTCCTTTTCAGAAACCTCTGACCTTCGCTCTTAATACCTTCACGCAGAAACGTTACCTTGGCAGCCTTAAAGTGTTTTGAAACTCCCATCACATTTCCGTTATTGCGCGGTAGTCAAAAGCGTTATCATCTGTAATTGATGATAGGATTATTGCTTCGTAAGGTGTGATGCTCTTAAGAAGAGGATACCTTTTAAATGGAGCTTTTTCTGTTTGTTCGTTTCTGCGATCGTAGAGTCTTCGGGATAATTGATGTTTAGCTTTGATACGTAGATGACTACATTCACTCGATGCGTTAATGGATGTTTTCTTTGATCTGCTCGTAAATGGTTGGATAACATTTCTCATTTGTCATAGTGAAGAGAGAGACAATTTCATTGCGGGAATAGTGAAAGAATAGTGAATATACAGAACAGTGTTATGAATACTGGACGACTAAAAAAGTGGATGACTTCGCTCCATGAAATTTTTGAACGAAATTTCACACTCTAATGACTTGGCAAAACGCGTACAATACCTCGTTTATGTCAATTTCTATACTTTTATCTTTGGAAATAATATGGATTTCTTTGTGGTTTCATTCTGGTGTTTTGCGAAGTAAGCGGGTTCTTCAAATGCTTTTATTTGGTAGGACGCTGGTAGGATCCTCAGGATTCAATAATATCCACTGACGCATCGGTTTCGAGATTGAAATTAAGAAATTTTATTCTGAACAATTGAAAAAGCTAATATGTCTTCTAAAATAATCAGAAAAGTCTTATTTCTTGTTTCCTTACAAACTGGAAATTGTAGCGTGTCCAAAAATTAATTTGAATTTTTTCCAGCAACTTTACATTTTGGAACTAGCACCCAGATTTTATAAAGAAGGTCTAAGTCAAACTGTCCTACAAAAGATCCAAACGTCTCGTGTGTCCAAAAGTCTGACTTAACGTATGTAAACTTAAAGGTTATTTTACATTTGTTCGAATTTTAATTTCATGTCGTTGATCAGTCAATAAATGGTTAACAAACAATTTTAAACAAAGTACTTTCATTTCAGTTTTTTTTTAATATTGAGGGTTTACTCTCGGAGTTCTGCCCACGCGTATTTTTTTTTATTTTGGGAACAAGAACCACTCTTTATAATTTTTAATGGCTATCATCATCCCGCATACATCAATTTTATTCTCAATTTCTTCCCAAGGTGAATTTCGGGAAGAAACTTTCTGCAGTTGATTTCTTATAAAACGTAATTTCGTATATTTTTATTCAATGTCCAATTGTTTTAAAATTGTTCACTAGAATAGTTTCTTAATACCTTTTAAATCCCATTAATAGCATTTTCTATTACAACGAATGAGCTCCTGCGGTCATATCTGCTTCTTCATTTCCTATTCCCTTGTGTGCAAGGACTTCATGACAGATCGATTTTAATACATTTACTCAAACACATAAAAAGTTTTTCATTAACCTTTTGCACTATTGAGTCAATGGAATTTTTGTTGTCTATAGCTTTGAGTGGTGACATTGAGTCAGTGAAGATGACGAAAAGTGAGTTATCCTTGTTATTTGATATAATTGCGACGACTTTGAGAATTGACAAGTTTTACATGAAAATACAGAGACGTCGTTCAGAAGACGAAATGAATGAATTTCCCAGAGGATTTGTTAATACAACTGAACACCCAGAGAATTAATTTTTCGGCTATCTATATAATGTCACAATTGGTTTTGTTATGTTTTTCAATTTTCGCTTTAGGAGTACTTAAGTTTTTTTAAATACATTGCCACGTTCCCGAAGTAAATCAATAAATGGATTAATTCGGTTCATAAATACTTTTAAAACTGTATCTATATACAAAGATATACTATCATCATGCACTGCGTTGGAAGTACCAAATGCTCAAGATTTCGCATCCATTGAGTTCCAAGGTGTAAAAGAAAAAAATCTTGAACACAAACAGACACCGGCCAGTGCGCGCTCGGTTCGTTCCTGCCGATGGTTCCACTCCCTCACTTGTCCATTACTCACAGAGCGCGCTTGTTCGCAGGTACTTCGCCGCGCCTTCCTTACCCCCGCCCCTGGCGGTCACCACTGTAATTACGTGCGGAGGGGGCGGAGCGAAGAACGCCTCCGCCTGCGCATCCGCATCCGCCCACACTCCACTTCCCCTTTTTCTCACATGCAGTTCAAGGAAGTACACACGCCGCGCTTCCTTCCGGTGGACTTCGAGACGCTCTGAGCGCGCAATGTCCGTCTGAAGATGAAACGTTATCAAAAACCATTGTGTTTTTTGTTTTATGCAAGAACACTACGAAGTTCTTACCGAATAAAAATATTTTAAATTAACATTTTCTTTAAACGTAAATAAGATCCCTCCGGTGGCTAAGGGGTGAGCATGCCTGCTAACCATCAAGTCCCTTCGGGTTTAATTCCCGTGGGGCCAGAAAAAAATTGTAGCTTTTCACATTAATGTCCCAGTTCATATTGCTTTGACCACTCAAACACGAACCCCCCTCCTATCTACCTCCTAGTATTACGAAACTCTTTTCACTAACTACTATTAATAACATCTCCATATGAATCATGATGTTGGTAAACCTTGATACGCCGTCCACCTACTAACAATAGCCCCTTCCACCCGTCTTCTACCTCCTATCGCTCCATGTAGATAAGGTGCAATTGCACGCTACATTTCTCATTTACAAATACTACAATAAGAAAAAAATAAGAATAAAATAACAGTAGTGTACCTAGATGAGGGCGTCGGTGGGGATCCGTCTCGAGCCTCATTCTGAAGGAGGCCTCCAACAATAATATAAACATGTAAATGTGAATTCAAAATTATTTTCCAGCACTAACATAACAGGAGATTTCTATTAAGGACAACTGACATTTCAATTTCAAATTTTTCTACGTAATCTGAAACAAAGCATGCAAACACTTTTGTGTTTAACTTGATTATGAGGGTCTCCGAAGAAGGGCACTCCTACCCCAGGTCTCGTTAGAAGCTCGCAGTAAGAGACTGCGAAATAATTAAGAAAACTACGTTGTTTTAGGAAAGAATGAACATACGGAGGAATAAAGTCAGCTCACACTAATTATTTGTTAATAAACATGAATATTACCAGTTTGTTAATTACTTACTAATATTGTTTATCGTATAATTAATAGTAGAGGAATTAAAGCCATGGATCATTATTCTTATTGACCAGTTAACGAAGAGCAGACACACGGCAATTACCGGGTGGGCCCAGTAAAATAGTCAGGACCAATTCAACAAACCCACAATAGTAACGTCACTACAATATTGTGACCATCTAAATAGGCTTCCCTGACAAACAATTAACTGACATTGTTCTTCGTGAAATATTAAATATTAATTTACGCAAACAGAACGCGATCCACTATCAACAAATAACAGCGAGCAAAATATAGGAAACAATTATAAACCTCCTGCGTGTGGCGGGTGGCCTATGTGATTTTTGGCAAGGTCAATAAGACGTGCAGTGCAGTGTCGCTGGGTGGGGGGATAAAATCGCTGATAAATTATGTTCGATGGTTGGTTAATTCAAGTAACTGAATTATGTTTAAATTTGTTTGGATGTCACAAAAACTGTACAATATTTAAATATTATTTTCTTAATTGGTTCATAAAATATCTTTCTGCCCATTTCACGAATTACTAATTATGAAAGAAGAACTACATTTTTATATAAAAATGCAGATATATTTTCACACGATTCTTTACTATATAAACCTATAGGTTAGTGGGGGAATAAAAGTTTGAAGAAAGTGGAGGAAAGGATATTGTGTCCCAAATTGAATATATACTCCGGTTCCCTAAAACCATAAATAAACAAAAAAGCAATTACAAACTGCATATGGAGGGTAATAAACTAATATACTCTCTGGAAGCAACCAAGGGACCATCCCGTCAATTTCTAAACCTGAGATTGGGATGAGTTATCTTCACACCATTCACTATTGCACACATGTCATAGATGAGGCCAAAACTTTCAGATCTAAGTAATTTTTTATTTTTGCAATACAAAATAGTTTGTCAGAATTTTTATGATGTTTTAAGTAATTACTAGGGGATAAATATTGTAGTGTTTATTCATGTTTCTCATTATTTACAATTAACTCAGTTCTCTACTTTTTCTTTATATGCGTGTAAGCTGAGCGTTTGGTTTTCCGAGGACATTCATCCGGGTAACTGACACCTCTCAAAGGTTAGGAGAATAAATCGTAGAACGGAATTTGTTTCCTTAACTGGAATATTTGTTCCACTGATTGTTCACGTATTCCCAGATTTACAGCATCAAGGCATTTATTAATAAAATATACGTTATTTCATTTTCACACACTATTGGGAGTAACCCTGAACTACGGTGACGAACTAACATATATCCCCTCTCCAAATAATTACAAATTTCTAGAGTTCTTATTGATTGTGCATCTTATTGATTGTTGTTCTCAATGTAAGCATATTTCATCGCACACTACTAGTAATATTAAATTTTTGAGAATAATGAATTTTAGGACAACAATTTGAATTAATAATGCTCCAGAACAAGACACCAAAAATTACCACCAGGATTCGAATTAAATTTTCCCTCATTTTGATTTTATTTTTTCATTTTGATTTTTTCCCTCATATCTACATCTTATGTTCCTAATCAAGAAAAGATAATTCAACCTCATGATTGTCAATAATAATTGTTGAAAATTAAGCATTAATGCCACCAATGTTTCATTTTTAGTAATAGTTTATAATCCTTTCTAGGCATTAGTCGCAAAAATATGTTCTGTTTCTCTTAGGGGAATAGATAGAGGCGTCATGAAAATAAATACGGACATAAAATATTAGCTGCTGAGACGCACTGGAGACGTTTATAATATAATAGTGTATGGGAATTAACTACAAAATTACAAAAATAATGAGGTCCTTGAAATGATGCCTGAAAATAGACATTTTCTTGACAATTTTATAAATTACATTATTGAAATATGAAACAAAAAGCTTCAAAAGCCCCCCTTCTACATTTTCTTTTATTCGAACACTGATGGCCACTCAGAGGAATTGGAATAATTGTCCGAGAAATACATTTCCAAGTGAAGTTTATAAGGGTTGTCATTATTAGATTCACTTCTCCTTCTCAACCGTACCCTTCAGCAAAATTAATAATAACAATAATAATAAATATATTGTCAAAAAACAGTACAGACTGCGTAAGACCACGTGGAGGACAATAAACTAATTTACTCTCCGGAAGCAAGCAAGGGACCATCCCATCAATTCCGATTAAGGGCCCTAAGGCAGAGGCGGATTCAAAAATTTCAGCAAAAGTTCCTAGATAAGATGAAAAGTTAGCTGCGAGTTATAATGCTAATAGAATGTCAATATGTTTGTAATTTAACCCAAAAATTGTACATGTACAAATTATTATCGAACTATAGATTATTCTGAGTATAGTGTTTAAAAATCATAAGAGTTGAAAAAACACTAAATTCACGATTTCTTGTTACAATAAACACGCCCCTAGACAAAGCCTAGAGAACCTGTATAAGAAATCCGCCTCTACCCGAAGGAAAAACGGAGAAAAACCCGGGCCAGGAT
>NNCF01127222.1:277180-298459 GCA_002313205.1 Laupala kohalensis
CAACACAATCATGCAAGAAAATAGTTTTTGAAATTGTTATAAGTTATTTAAAAAGTGCTACAGCAATGGCGTGATAAAGTACAAGACGAATTTAACTTTTATTAAAATCAATAAATTCTTTTACAGTGTAGAAGCACTGGTGCAAGAGGTAGTTTTTAACCGCGGATTTGAACAGATTCAATTTCATAATGTCTTTTATATTCTTGGGCAGGGAATTATCTAGAACGATTCCCGAATGATAAGGTCCTTTTTGGCAAAGAGTGGTTGACACTCTAGGACGATGAATATTATTCCTATTGCGAATATTGTGTTCGTGAACGAAACTGTTTCGTATAATGCAAGGATGGCACTTCAGTAATTCGGTCTTAACAAACACGACCGTTTCATAAATATAAATGCATGGAAGTGTTAAGATATTTAATTCCTTGAATAAAGGTTTACAAGAGTTTCGGGGGTGAGATTTACAAATTATACGAACTATCCTCTTCAGAATTCTGAAAGTTTGAATACTCTGACCGGAATTACCCCAGAAGGTAATGCTGTAACATAAATGGGAGTACACGTTTGCAAAAAATACGCAACGGGAAATACGTGGACTAACTGCGTTAACTAAGTTTCGGAATGCGTAACACAATTTGCTTAATTGGGAATTAAGATTGTCAACGTGACAATTCCACTTGAGGCTGTCTGGAATATGGAGACCTAAGAATTTTGTATTCGTAACAGTTTTTAATTGTGTTCTGTTTAAAGAAAGACAAACCTTGGGTAAAGATTTTGTATTACTATTGTAAAATGACATATACACTGTTTTGTCAGTGTTTACAATAAGACAATTTGCATGGAACCGAGTCGAAAGGTTAGACAAAACTTTGGCGTGTTTACATAGTAAATTAGTGTCATCAGCAAAAAGGACCATTTTGCAATCTGATGTGGATGATATGTCGTTCTCATACAATAAAAAGAGTATAGGGCCGAGAATTGATCCTTGGGGTACTCTCCAAGTAAGTGGCTTTTGTTTATGAAAGACAACGCTCAAGTATTTTATTTTTAGTATAGGATATTTCTACCTGTTGATATCTATCTTTTAAATAAGAAGTTAGCCATTGATGTGGAAGTCCACGAATGNATAAGATTTTAAATCAGAAGTTAAATAAGAATAATATTAAATCATTGTCATCTACTAAATTTATTCTTATAGCAATTAATATCTAGTGTAAACTCTATCTTGCTGCACGTTTTTTTGTGCAAACTGAACCCGATATATTGAGGAAAAAACGCAAGTGCGAAACAGAGAAAATCATGATTGCTTAACAGTACATGTGCCGTACCAATATTTCCGCAGATAAAATCCTGCAATACTGTTTCATATATTAAATTATTTTATAAAACATATAAAATATATAATTATCCTAAAAGCTAAAATATGTCATAATACTAGATCATGTTTTGGTTCATCAAGTCTCACGTGACATTGCTATTGATTTTTCAGAAATTTTTGATGCCAAGTCCTAGTATTTACTACGTTGGTCACGTAGTATTTACTATCTATGGAACCTGTAGTTCAAACTCGGTTCATCCTCGTAGAATTTGTCTTGAGTAACAATTAAAAAGTAAAAGCGTGATAGAAAAAATTACGGTTAAACACTGCCAAGGGGCAGTTTCTTTAAATAATTTATGTTAATATTTGTAGAAAATATTCTACGACTTAATTACCTTTAATTGATTCCCGTTGAAAGTGTGTCTTTGGATTATTAATCGACTTCCCATGACGTCATATGACTTGCAAGCTCTGTGTGAGACGGACAATGGAAGATCTGTTCCAGGAACCTCTTCGTTGTTGCAGTACAAGATGTCAGAAATTCAGAATAGCACGTGTCATTATCATGCAAATGTTCGCAGAACGCGAACATCCCATGTCTCTGGCGAATTAATTATCAATCCCCTTGTGTTTGGTGTCGGTCGGTGACATCTCCGTCGACTCAGGTCGCTGGAGTGGGAGTAACGTTCTACTGCGACAATAATTGAGACCATGGCCACCGAGGCTTTGATTAGGCCTGTGTAATTAGAGAAACTAGAGATACTTGATCGATGTGGTACGTGGTTACCATCATGGAGACTCCGTGTTCAGAACATTATGTTTTTAGGATTTCGAAAATTCTTGATATATTTTCATGTTCGATTGTGAATGTCAAGCAGTATTTCAAGGAAGCACAATAAAATGCTGACCCGGAAGATGAAGACTCACGGAAATGAGAGAAATTGCGGATTTGAGTCCCACTTCGATGTTTGTGTGTGTGGTTTCTTCCTTCACGACAGAAACTTGCCGGAACCAATAAGCCAGTTGTATAAGTAGTCACACCTGGCTACAGATATTACAAATGAGGAAAGGTCGTGAAAACACAGAATGTGACTATTTGGAGAAAAATTGCGAGAAAAGTATACTTTCGCAATAACGTGTTTTCCGGACTTATCATGAATGTGTTTGTCATACCTACCGCACGTAGCCAATCACACACTGAAGTAAATCGTCATGCAGTTAAATCAGGATTCAATTCTGTTTGAGTTAGCGTATATACGTTCTGTCGCAGTTAATAGGTTTAGTTACAGAAAACGGTTACATCTAGTCCATTTCTCTGAAAACGTATTGCGCTACTGGGACTAGAGTTGGGAAGTGAGATTTTCCTATTCGTGTAAATATCACGTCAATATATAAAAATGTTGCGTTAGCTCATAATGGGAATAAATAAGCTTTTAGAAAATGGGAATTATTTCTACAATATTACGTTGTAAATAAAAAAGATAATAAAGAAGAGAATTATCAAGATAATTCGAAAAACAAGACATTGGGAAATTGTGTACCGTAGCTGAGATTCAGACTCATCTATTGGCACATCAGAAATTGAAACCTATTTCAAATGAAGAAGAAGCAAATGAATTTATAAATGAATTTCTCTTTTCAGAAAATTCTTTAACATTGTCTAAACCTAATTTAGATATATTTTCAGACCTTGATGCCCTCCTCAATACTTTCAATGTTATGTAACTAACTATGACTCATAATAGAGCTGGAAACGGTAGCGCTACGCGCCTTGTCTTGCAAATGGTCGTGGAGGCGGCAGAGTTCGGTGAGGTGAACAGTCGCATGATGGATGGCGGATGTGACGGTCACGTGACCCGCGCTCGTTGCGGGGCTTCCCCCTAGCAACGCCTCACATGAAACAGAGAGTCAACGACAAGACGCTACTGCAACACACGCACTGCATGAACTAGTCGCAGGTTGAGAGATAATCAAAGCTAATGAGAGACGAACACGCATCCAATTATAAAATAACTTTTCAATTTGATGAGCTTCCACTTATTGAACTATGTAAGGGATAGAACACATGTTTCTGTCCCTGATGTGAATGCAAGGTTAGGGACGTATTAAACGATATGCCAACTGAATTTTGCGTATGAAAGTGACCTGAAATACACAGACTAATTCACTCTGCGGACAATTTTATCAATTCGGAACAAGAACTCAAAAGGTATCCCGAGAAAACTGAATGGGCTTCAGAGAGAATGTTCAAAACTACCCACAATGATTTCAGATAAAAATATTTATAAGAAAATGAGCCTACCTTGATGAAAGAGAAATGGAAACTAAACATTAACGCAAATACATAAAACAAAGGTACGACACACAATCGTTTTAGCATAATTTCGAGTCTCTTGATGGATCGGTCGCATATATGCTATGTTAATGGTAAACACATAGATAAAATTGTAGTTTTAAATAATGAGCTAGAAGTACTATACGCTTTGAAAACCACCTGCTCACCGAAGCAGGGAAAGGTGAGAATTATGAAATTTCTGATGCATAACTAGTGTGAGATGTTGAATCATTAATTCTCACCTGGAGTGTGAGACGAGATACAAATTCTATAGAGGAAGATATAAATTATGATGAATGATCCCGTTAGTAACACATTATCTGTTAAAAAAGACCTACCATTTGCTGTGACTGAGATAACTATACGGCACTTACGCACGTAAAGGTTTAATAACCATTCGAGTCGAATACGCCCCTACAGAGATCAAGTTTGTATAGACGTGATCTGTTCTCACTTTAATCTTCTTTACTGTCAAAAGCGACCTCCATTTTTGTAAGCATCATTCAGTCTTCTCCTTGGTATCATCACTTACCAGTTATATTTTTTTAAATACTCAAACAACAGCAAATATTATTAAAAATATGACTTAAATTGGGTGACGTAATATCAATACCAATTAAAATGAACACAAACTTTTTTACAGGTAATTTACATAACTTTATGCGCAGAGCAAACAGATAATGATGTCGTGAAACGCGTATCACCTGTACGTGCACAAAGATGAAACCCCGTTTCATTAAACCAAACATCGTTTCTATGGTTTTCTATTTCAAAATTAGTAAAAGTTGAGAATAATGCTTAGATTTTTCTGCGAACTACAAAAATTTCCTCGTGGGCCATCAGTTATAGGCGAACCACCGGATGGACTTCGCTGATTTATGGCGGGATTCGTATTAGTTTCTTTAGGACACTCATCCTCAAATCTTACGCGAGGACTTACTTTGTGAAATAAAACTTTCTCTCTAATATATCTAGAAGTATTTCACGAATACATCTCCAGCTCTTCTTCTAGCTTTATTTCAGCTAAATTCCAGCTTCCAGACTTCATTTCTAGTCGTATTTGCATTAGCCAGCTCTCAATAAAATCCCATAGAATCGTCACGTAGCATGAAACCTGTTTCATGGGAATTGCGTTGCTTGAAACTCGGTGTGCACGTTCTAATTCATTTAAATGAGTTTGGTTTCATGAAACATGGTGTACATCGCGCCGAAGGCCCTGTACGATATTTTCTGTATCATGGGGGTTAAATACGTGAAAATCGGCAGAAGTTTGATAATACAGTAGACTTGCGTTAATTCGACATTTTCACACTCCGCACAAGTTCGGTAAACAGACAGGCTTCCTAAACCACCTTTCGGGGGTTAGACTACGCTTTAGTTGTTAGGCGTAGTGGAATTTTGTTTATAGAAATAAGAAGTTTACGAACGTAGTGTATCCCTGATATCATTTTATAGCAAACTGAGAGTAGAAGTTGTGTGATCGGCGGTTAGATTTTTGTGCGTTATTATACTCAACTATAGCTATATTACATTTGTCTTTATCAGTAATAACACAAAATTAGCTTTTATCCCCCGTTATGGAATGGTTTTTCATTGAATACTTGGCAATTTATTTTTAAACTTTCTAAGGTACCACGATGTGCTTAGGCAACATGCTCAACTGCCCTTTTAGCTTACAACATCCAACCCAATGCGACAATTTAAAGTCATTAGCAAACAATAGTTGAACGTTAAACAATGCAAAGTCTCTATGGTGAAGTTAAAAGTTAACAAATTGTATTCCGATAAATTTTTATCAACAAAGTGTAAGGAAAGTATTGTAAAAATTCGATTAAGACTTCATCGAAGTTGAATAGAACTTCGCAAATTGGATCAGGGAAAACGATATTAGTTAAGAAGAGTTGATATAGTCGTACTTAAGGTAACATGTTAAACTTACCAAGAATCTGTTTAATGTTAGGATGAAGTTACAATTGATCTCTTGTATAATTATGCTGATTTCAATGTTCATCGTAGCAGAATCCTAACAGTGTTTATTGTATGTCATGGCAAAATCCTGTATTATGTGAAGAATGCATGAACTTAGCCTAGTTCATTGCAATCATGACGACGTGTAGCAGTTTCCTCAGAGAGAAAAGGTTTTTTTTTCAGAACATTGTAACGTGTTTTTTGTATGTCCTTTCTGAAAATACTTTATCTTAGTTCCTTGTTTTCTTTATTCTCAACCTTTAATTATATTGTGTACACATCTAATATATAATCTACATTTACTATGCAATGTAATAGACATTTTGATAGAGTATGTAATATTTTTATAGTTGAGGCATACAAAGGAAGTGTAGGGCGGTAAAATTATTTTAAATACTTTAAAGCCTTCATGCGCGTTCGAGGTCAAATCTGTGAACCTGTGACATCAAAGGTTGAAGGTTAATTTATGCCCTCGTCGTTGCTTAAAAGATGAATACATTTTGAAAATAATAATGCAAACGTAATAGCTTAAACAAAGGTGAAGGATTTTTGTTGTGAAAAAGCGTAATGAAATTTTAATGTCACATTTCTATCAATTACAGGTTTTTAGTGTCCTAGTCAAATTTTCAAAGTCTTGGCAGTGAGAAAAATATGTGCGAGGAAATAAGGAAATAAGGATTCGAATCATTTTCGAGACATTTATGAAATTATAGATTTTTCTCCTTTTTCAAGACTTGTAAAAATAATTTTGGTTTCCCGGAAACAACTTTCAGGGCCACTCTTGGTTTTTTTGGTTTCTTTATTTTAACCGAAAATCCACCTTCTGTTGGTTATCCCTCCCCCTTTTCCAACCCTTCATCACCCGCCCCTCTCACATACTCTCTGACCCGCCATCACACCTGCCCAACTTAACTCCCGCAAGCGCAACACGTGTATTGTCTCAAGGAGGCATCACTGATCGCCCGGCGAAGCTTCTACAAGATGATGAATGAATAATAATTGAGATCATGATTGATAGGCTGTACGTATTTAAGCGTCGGCGCGATGCGGCGCTGCGAGTTGGGAAGGCACGTCGATTGGATGAAAGTACGAGTAGCATAGCACAGTGGGACGGAACGGAAGAATTTTGAATCCAAAATTTGTTACACGAGAAATTTGACCGGGTTTCCACATCATACCTGTAAGAGTATTTCATCATAAATCGCAAATTAGTGTATATTCCATGTATTCAATTCTCACGAAGAGTAGATGTTCCTAGTCAATATGTAACAAGGGATATGAGCTAAATCCAGCATACCAATCAATTCTCTATGTATAAAATGTCGACACAAAAGTATTATTAAGACATCATTTACGTGTCTGATTTTGTTAAACATGGTTATCATCACTATACAGTCGCAAAAGTAATAATAATAATATTTATTTTATCATAACAATAAAAAAATCTTTACGTAAAAAATAAAAAAAATTTATCATGATAAAATTAGATACTCATTCAGGATATCCTGCTCTCGTTCTTTATCTCTTTATTTGAATGCTCTGTAATACAATGTATCGTCACAGAGCGATTGTGACAGTTTCCATTACAAAAAGAAATTGAGGTATCAATAGTATTTTAATATATTATTTATAAAGCTTAATTTATAATATGTCTCATTAATAATATATAATATATAAGTGTGCCTTCTTCAATTTTACGTACAGTGCTGACGGTTTATATGCGCGCATTTCCCAGTCTACTAGCCTATGAGAGAAGGAAAGAAAGGTACTTTTCTAAAAAAAATTGACTCACTATCAGCATAAAAATAGTTCGCAATTAAGTAGAAAATGTTCCACATAAAAGCTAGATTACAAAGTTAATCTGATTGTATGCTGTGTGTCCGGTAAGCGGGCTCAAAATACACTGAAAAGTCTTTAGTTTGGCTAATAGCAGCCAGATCGTGCGTGCAAACATCGCGTCGATAGTTGATTTTGGATGCTATCATTCGTGATTCGCTCCACTGTGCAGTGAGAGAGAGGTACAACGTGGAAGGAAGGATGAGAGAAGCGGGATGAACCGCGTCCGAAGCAGCTTCTCGCCCGGTTCCTGCTAAGTTGCTCGAGATCCCGCGCGATCACATGATGGATGGAGGCCGCAGAGGCCGCGTCGGGAATAGCTAATCGGCCCCACGACGGCGCGGGGATGGCGGGACGACAAGACGGCGATGGCGGCGCGAAGGAAGGAAGCTATGTTCACCACGGATTGGGAAGGAAGGAGAAGGTGTATGGGAGTAAACGATACTTGACACGGTAACTTTTAGACGTATTTGGAAAGAATAGGTAAAACACACACGGACATATGTATGTGTCGGAAGACACGAGAAGACGACTATCATGCGCTGTGGGAGTGAGACAACGCAGCTGAGAGGGGGGAGTTTTTGACAAGAATATTAGCGTAAACGAACATAAACATAACACACAGGACATCATTACTAAAGGATGAAGACATATGACAGATTTGAGGACCTCGCGTGAAAATTAGTCTCGATAATGGTGGCGATGAATATGATGGAATTCCTCACTGGGGACGTAGAAGACAGAAAATGACAAGGGAATCATGTAATGAAAATGTTGAAGGACAGGGTGTTCATGTTTAAGAGAAAAATAAATAATATGTGTATTAATTTCATTGCAAAAAAAGGAACAAAAAACAAAAAGAAACCGATACATGATTACCTGAAGCAAAACAGGAATTGCAAGTAACAATGGGAATAATGCCTCCTGTCCTGCACATAATAAAAATGAAATATGCGGCAATATTACGAATCGAAGGAGAAGTTTGTATCAGTGGACAATGGATGACCAAATAGGACGAAACAGCAACAAGGAAACCAACAAACAAGGTGAGGGCGTGGCAGGTGCGATGGGACAAGGCGGATGAGGGACAACAAATGCATAAATACATTGGAGGCGTAAAGTTTCGATAGAAGAACAATATTTTTTTTCTCCCCAAAAGGGGACCTTAGAAATATTGACAAGCCATGTGAACTTTGGGTATATCTTGACAAGTATAGGGAAAATGATAGATAAGATACGTGTATGTGGACAAGGGAATGAACTTGTGGCACCTGTTATGGGAGTGTTATACGACGAAGAAAGACAAGACTACTTATACAATAAAAGAAGAAAGGATAATAGGACATGTCAGAAAAAGAAAAACTGATAGGTACGAAGGAAGACTTCCCTAATTTCAAAAATTGTTCTTTAAAGGTATGTACGGTGTGAGATCCTCTCCAGTGTGTTACTTGGTGGAGGTAGATGCCTCCGATAATGTAAGAGACGCTTACTAAGTGATATGAAATATGATAGAGGAAATTTCACATAGTGACATTATTGAAGGTATGGAATTATAAAATAATTAAGTAAACCACAGAAGAGTATGAGGTGTTTTTGCAACATGTGACAGATAGGACTCATGCGAACGCTACGCATCATAGACGGAACGCTACCTCCTCCTGGGGGGTAACGCTATTCTCGGACAGCGGCAGAGAAAGGGAACGGCGACACCGTTAGAAAAGGAATAAACGAGACCTAAACATGCAACAATACTCATGAATGACATTCTTGCACACATGGTAGTCCCGAAGGTGTCGAAAAGAATTTGTAAAATCTCTTGTATAAATAATTTTTTTCGTCAATAGTAAAATAAATAAACAAAATAACAATTCTTGATTGACGGGGAGGACAAAATTATAAAGTTACTTCTTGATTACTTAGTATTCAGTGGAGTCATTAGAGGAGGGACTTGAAGAAAATTCAGATCATTGTATCAGATCAATGGATCGATAGTGATTCATTATGTTGTCTTGGACATTCAGTTCTGGAAGGAAATAGTAAACATCGGAGACCACTACGCCTACGGTAGAACCGATGGTGTCCGACGAATGTCTTAGGAAAGTAGTAAAATATTCAAAAACAAGCCCACCCCATCAGAAGTAGATGTTTATTAAACGAACAATCTAGTTTAAAATAGAATAGGTATTGAAAAGATAGATCCAAAAATAATGGTTAACGTACAATTTTAGTTGATATCTTATTATGTAAAGAGGCATTTAATTATAATAAATGATAAATATTATCTCTCTTTCGAGGACAGAGGGAAGTGCAGTTATGTCACAGCGTGCTTAACTAAGTCAGTCATTCGATTTCAAGAAAATTTTATTGTTGTTTCTTTAGTTTTAGATTATGTTAGACAGACTGCTAGTGAAATATTGTGAGTAATCAAGGTAAAGTGCTAATAAAAAATATATTTGATACATTACTTATTCACCCACCTAATAAGGTTTTATGGTAATACGAAACAAAAAAATCTTTTTCATATAGTGTCCAAACTGAAATGTTGTTCAGAGCACCGCGCACATTGGAAGTATTTAAAACATCCGGTGAAAATATTTCTTATTAAATTTCACTTAACACACAGTAATAAATGGAATAAAATTCAAATCATGAGCATTATTAACTTTATCGAATATTCAGTTTAATCATACGACGATAATTTTATTGAAATTTTCACACCGTTCATTTAATTATTCCACTGGTTCACAAGTGTTTACAACGTGAAGAAAAAGGAGTTCGTTAAAGCTATTTATCTCTGTGGTGAGGGGGTTACAATGTATTACAGAAGAACCCTTCGTAACTGGTCTGCACGGAATCGAGACCCTGGTCGGTTAGCAGTTAGGCCGAGTAATCCGAGGTTCTTGTGAAAAATCTATAATCGTTCAAAAAGATCCCACAATTCCATCAGGTTATCGCGCATGAACAAGCGAATGAAACGTTACTGTAGATCACTTTACTGTAGTGTATGTGTATACACAAACGAACATGAAAAAATTGATTCATAGATAAATACATATGTATGCAATGTATTAATAATAATAATAATAATAAATTTGTTGTTAAAAAAGCAGTACAAACTGCGTATCACCACGTGGAGGACAATAAACTAATTTACTCTCTGGAAGCAAGCAAGGGAGCATTCCGTCAATTCCGATCAAGGGTATAAAGGCAGAGGCGGATTGAAAAATTTCAGCAAAAATTCCTAGATAAAATAAAAAGTTAGCTACGAGTTATAATACTAATAAAATATCAACATGTTTGTAATTTAACACAAAAAATTTATTTTACATGTATGAATTATTATCGAACTACAATTATTATCGAACTAGACTCCTTAGCAGACTAATTATTACTAGACTAATTATTGTCGAACTAGACTCCTAGACTCCTTATTATGGAAACAGACTCCTTCAAGCAAGAGGGGAATCAAACTGTTGAACTCCCTCCCCCTCCCCTCGGTGCCCACCACAACACAAACACACAACACACCTAACGTCGCACCACCCCGGTTTACTTTTCAGCAACGGTCCGTCAAACAATCAATGTTTGAGTCGGTATCTGCCAGCTATTATATGCTAAAAGACAGAAAGAGAGAAGGAGAGAGAGAACTGTTCCATGGAATCGGCAGATTTTTCCGAGGATTGGTTGATTAGGGGCCGGTTAAGAGAGGTTATACTGTAACTATAATGACTAGTTCTTCGTTTTAACCGATGTTTGACTTCGTGAAAACTTAAGTAGTGAATTCTTCTTTATGTCTATATCTTGAACGCACATTTTTCTCACTTAGGTTTTTTTGAGTACTTTTCATTTTAGGTAACATATTTGTGATAAAGATAATAATTGTAAATTAGTTCGTTGCAATTTTGGAGCGTCTTGAACTCCTGGAGCTCACTGCTCGTCGCCCTTCTGCCACATTCCTTTCTGGTGAGGAGAGTAGTCCACTCGTATTTCGCGCACAAATCACTTCCTCACGAGAAATACCAGTGATTTAGCAGGAAAGTCACGATATGTACAGATTCAATATTTCGTGATTTTGTTTAATGGTCCAACATTATATTTCATAAATCAAAGGCGTATTCTAAGCACGCCTTTCGGTTTCCACATCAATGGTTTCCACATCCCGTTTCATGCGTTTGGGCACTTGCACGTAAACTGTAATACCAGTTGAGATAGAATATCCGCACCTAATTTTCGTTCCTAGGGTTGTATAATAAAAAAAAAGTTTATATTACTGAANATTTTCGTTCCTAGGGTTGTATAATAAAAAAAAAGTTTATTACTGAAGCATATTAAAAGAAATTTTCAAAATCCAGAAAACAATTGAATGACAGACGAACCATCTATTTATACAAATATACTTAAACATCAGTGCTGTAAAATTAAATTAGCCACAAGAGTAGATGACGTTGGTTACTCTGCACTCTTCCTCAAATATAGATGTAAAAATGGTTCATAAAAACTTAAAATTCCTTTTTAAACTTATTAATAACCATATGTGCAGTCCCTCCATTCTATCTAAAACAGGCGTCCGTGCTTCAGAAACTCCGTGTCTCTTCCATGTGCATCGAACAAATAATGATACTCCCATGAAATGAACAACTCCCATTTTTTCCCTTCTCTGGAATTGTTTTTTGTTTGTGGCTGATTCTATTTCAACGTGCACTAAGAAAACATCTTTGGATGTGACGTGCAAATCCAGAGCAAGGAAAGGATTTTTTCGGGCCTTCGGATGTGACATCCTATCTTTTGGATGAAAAATCTCATTCTTGTGATGTGACGTTCCAACCTTATAGGTTTGAACTCCATGGATGGGATCTCATATTCAAATGTCTAGCAAAAGCCATTCTTTCTTATTGATTTGAATTTCACATCCAAGCGTAGGGTTATCACATCCATAGCGTTTTCTCAGTATGTGATAAGATATGTGTAGAACTAGTGAGTTAAAAACGATCTAGTGGTGGGTGAGGTATCTAAGAAGACCAACCATGGAGCCTTACTAAATGATGTCAGTAGCTTGAATATTTGTCGCGCGCATACATGTTCGAATTGCGTAACGTCACTTACATTGTATATCGAGTATTGGTTTTTCACACATAGGACGGGTTCAGAGAAAATCAATCAAATAGATAATTTATTACATTTCCATTTACAGTGGGACATCGTTATTTGTCGATTATTGGAGTTCGACTATCTTTGAGGGGTTTTTGACTTCTCCTAATATATTATTATATTTTTTAAAGATAAGTTTCATCACTTATTAAGAGACGATAAAAGATTTACTCCTCTCCTTCACAAAGCATCTACTTATTGAGGATTCCGGTCTACTAAAATATTTCAAAAGAAACCTTACGTAATGAATTCTATTGCAGGGTTATTAGGATTTACAAAAATGTTTGAGAATGAACATCGAATAATATTGAGGTTAAGTTGATATGAAATAAGTTTGAGAATTATTTGAAAAACTACATTCTGAAAATTCTTGAAAATACGAATATTGAAATGATGTGTTAATAATTAATTTTTGGTACACGTCACATTTAAATAATATAATTCACATTAGATGTGTTATGCTACTTAGGTATGAATATAACTTCATTCAGTATTCCTGTAAGCTTTACTCATTTTATAGACCAAAATACGTGATTCTGTTACGAAAGTTCAGTGACAACAAGATCTAAACCGCTTTGATCACATTGAACGTTTGGAAAATTACAAAACATTAAAAATTAAACTATGACTATACTTCATCACTTACTACGCTCTCGAATACAAATATTTCTTTTTTGTTTCATATGTACTTTAGTTTTGGTATTGATGTTAATTCTGTTAAAGGAACACTAATAAGCTTCTAGTATTATTCACCCTTGTAAATCCCGCTCATGCATCGACAACCACGCCATACTGACTCAGCTGGCCTCCCCCACCCCCACATCGACGTAGTTCCACCCCCAACTGGTTCTTCCCACCCCCGCCAACTGCACATCCGGGTTTTTACACTGTGGAGTGGCGGAGACGGTGGAGATATAGAGGCGGCGCTGCAGTGGAATTGGTATTGGAGGAGGAGGTAGAGGTGGAACGAAACAAATTGCTCAGAAGAGGTAGAGGAGGTTCGGTGGAGAAGGAAATGGAGGAGGGAAAGGAGGGGAAATAGAAGGAGAATAGAGGATGAATAAAGACGACAAAGTTGGGATGGAGGAAGAGGGGGATATGGGGAGAGGATGGCGACGGTGGATGCGGGGACGGAGGCAATAGGTTGGCGGAGGCGAAGGTTCCGGGGGTTGAGGGCAGCGTTACCGCGCCGATAGCGCGATCCCTCGTGAGTTATTCCTCGCCTCGCAATAAATCAGAGTCTGTTGCAACGGCGGTGTTGGTGTTAGTGATGGGGCGAAGGGGGTGGGAGAAAGTTCGCGATGCGAATGGTGGAGTTGATGGCGATGGTGCGATGCGGCGGCAGATGAGAAAGAAATGACTCTTAAGACGAAACCGTCTACAACGTAATCAGGAAATCAACATTAATTTTTTCAGTGCCCTATTCGGAGCAAATGAAAAAACCCAAAGAAAATAACACTGAAGGATTAATACTTTGAGTTCGCTTACGAAGTAAAGACAAAGTTTGATTTTAGAAGATACTCCAGTTTTAAATCTAAAACTTCATAAGATAATAATTGTAGACGAAAATAATTATATTATGATATCCCAACGTCATGAGATTCATTAAGCAGCACAAGAATAGTATAGATTTAATAAGAAATTCAGTGTTTTTCTTACAACGCAATATACTTCTAAATAAAAAATAAAAAGTTCTTGGTATTTCAACATATTAAAAAACAGGTAATGTGTTTTTTAATGGCAGTATATTGAACTTTCTATCACAGAATAGATGTAACACCGAAGTGGAGCAAAATTAATTTCCTATCGAAAATATGCTTAAAATCTTCGGCATACGGACAAATATTTCTTACAGCAGAGCTTTCTCACTAATGAAAATTAAATTAGAAATAACATGAACCCATTTGAAATAATATATAAGTATTTATTACAATGAGCTGTTTTTATCGTCTGTTTACACAAATGTATTTCAGTTATAGCAATCAAACTCAGTTTAATTTGAGCCCATATTATTTATTTTCTGGGTATTTTAACTCACAGGTTCTACGATGATCAAGCGTATTTTCATTCGCTAAATGAAATATTAACGGCATTGAAAAGAAAAATTTTACGCTAATAGGGTTGTGCACTCTCATCACATTTTCGAAAGAGAAATGAGTAGCGACACCTGGAAGGTGATGTTTGAACTTAAATCTCGAATTTAATTGGAATTTTAAAGCAAATGGTACATTTCTAAAATGATTTATATAAAGTCTAGAAAATAGCCTGTGTAATAATACTTAACTTTTGGTGACTTAATTAAGTGATGGAAGAAAAACCTTTGAGAAATAAGATGTAGAGATAGTTATAAGTTTGGAGTCAGAATATAAAAGCAAATGAGTCCACCGTATTATTTTGGATCCGAAAGAGACTACTTTTTCTAATTGTAAGAAATGTAATAAACATGGTCAGAAGTTGTGTATCAAAATCTTATGATATCATTGGAAATGTTTATCACATTACAGTATTCTATAAGTTGTACAGTGAGGATAGAATTGAGTCTCTGTCTACCTGTTCAAAACCTGTTCGGATATATTCTTTGATTTTTGAAAAATGAATTTTATTCCATTGAAGACAACACAATGAATAGCTTCTACATAATTTAAACGCGATGCTATATTAATATAATTGAAATCGAGAGAGCCGTTTTCGAATCGCCATCCACTTTTAAGTTTGATATTAAAGTGTTACAATAAAGATATGACAGAAGGAATATTACCATTCTCCTCCGCTTGACCTACAATTTCATTTATAAAACTTTGAAATTCTAGCGGTTTTAAACGGTGAAATAAGTTCTTGAAGATATAAAAAAAACTATTTTTTTAAAATAATTACAAGACAATCAATACTCTCTGAACGTATAGACAAAGAAGGGATAAATTTATATTTTTGATTAACTATGGGTCTCCTGTGCTTCCGCACTATAAACACAAATCCTGTCCAAAGTCGACCTGCCCCCACACTCGAGCAATCCCCCAAACCCAAACACATCTCAACGAGAACTACAAGCCACAAGCCCTCCGATGCTTGACTGGGTGAAGTCGGGGTAGGGGATGTGAGAGTAGCTGCTAATCCTGTGACCGGCACCCGTCGTAGAGCAGGGGTTGGGGTTCAGAGGAGGGGGCGTGCTAGGTGGCACGTGGCTAGCAATGCGCCTCTTCGTAGAGCCACGCGCCTTGGCTGCTAATGGACGTTCAGGCGCCTGTTCTTCGCTTGACTCACAGTTTTGAATAAGGGATCAAATGCCAGACGAGGGATGATAGCTCCAAGGGGAAGAAATTGATCAACGGCGACAATTACTTTCGAATTTCAATGCCCTTCGGCCGTTGTTCTCCTCCAAGTGCTTAATGGGTCTTATCTCAAACCTAGTTTAGATGCTCATTCTTTCCGATTTGCAAATACGCAACGGATTGGTGTCATCTTCATCATCAGGCATGGTTTATGTCTGGAGCACATAAAAAATATTATTAATGTGAAAGTTATTCAAATGAGTTGTACATGATCTATCTTTAAGGCGTAGTAATATTATAATTACTTTATTTGCATGAAAAATTCATTCCTTATTTTTTTAATTTTTATCGTTTATTTGTTGTCCAATCGGAAATAACACTTTCTGTAATATCAAAAGTAAATCATAGTTCTCTGCTATAGATATATTTGCGAGTCCTTATGAATCTGAGTTCTTGTGACTCTATAATCCATTTGTAATTACAACTAGTCTTTATGTAGCTTTTCAAGAATGTGGATTCACAGAATTGTCATGCGAGTTTAGAGAGTATGAAGTATTTGAGAGAAAATGAAGGAAAAGTATTTAAGTCTGGCGTGAAATTTTACTTGATGAAAGATGAACTGATTTTCTTTACAGTATACGTATTATGCCTGCGAAAATGTCTGTGTGGCATAAGAGCAGAAGAATTGTATTGTATTTAGCGACATAATTTTCGGGTTGAATTCCGTAAGGTTATCAGTGCTTACTACACCATCATCTTACAAATGTCAAGGAAGTACCTCCATACTCCCCAAGTACCCAACAACTTCTCTTTTCCCCTTAAGAAGGTTACGTGAGAAAGTTAGTGTAGCTTCACCCTCGCAACGCATAAAATTCCGATTTTAAAAATAAATAATATTTAAGACGGATACTATACGTCTGTCATGGATTAATGGTTTAGAAAAGAATACGACTGGAGAGGTTTAGAGTGTTGATATTACAAATCGTCCCCCAACAAAAATCACAACGGAATAATCTCTGGTGTATTTTATCCGACCAACCGCATCTCCAGCATCCCTCAGCACCACTACAGACATGCTCATAAAATGTGCGAATTTATTACCTCAAGGCTAAACTAACTGTCGAATTGCATTGAGGTTAATACTGAGTCTGAGTTTCCGAACAAGAAGTATCATACCTTGTAACGTTGAAACACTCTCCTGGACACATCACTTCGGACCAAATGGTTCTATACATCCTATTTCATTGTTTATTCAGTCTATTTGAAAAGAGCCGTTACAACATGTCATTAATTGGAGTGGAGTGAAAAGTGACGCAAACATCATCATCTTTACTTCGACGAATTTTTGATTAAAGTTCCTCCTGATGTATATAAGTCTAAAATGTATTTTCCACGTACTGTTTTTTCACGATAATTTGACAAAAATATTGCTATTTCTTAGAGCTTGAAATACGAAAATACTTGAATTCTTTTAAGAGCACTAATATAAATCTATACTATTTAATCTGTACATTTTATTTTGATTTAATACGGCATTACAAACAAATTCTCGATACACTTTACAAACAAATCCTTATTCTTCCTACTTATTCAAAATATAGTATAGACGTTGTGTGCAATATCAAAGATTTGAAGAAAGTACATTATTTTGGGGATCTCTGATATAAAACAATTGTTTGTTTTACAATACCTTGGTGCAGAGATTCATTAAAAGACCATTTAATTAATACTATTCCGTCAAAGCTCGATCTCACAATTTCTTATCTCAACCTCCGTCTTCTTTGTATTATTCTCGACACACGCAGCAAGTGTTTCTCACCCACCCAATCCTTGCACCCAGAATAAAACACTAGCCTCATCTGCTGACCGTAGTGTCGCGCTTCCAGAGTCGGAGGCTGCTGTATCTAGGGCGACTGTCCTCTGGCACAGGGGCGCTGTCTACCGGAGCGGAAATGACGCGAGCCGAGGCTCATTAGCCGCGGGTCACGTGCCTCCCGCCACCACCACCGTCCCCGCCCCCGCCACCGCTTGCTGCTCGGACCATCTGTCGCTCGGCGGCGCAACCAAAACTAACGGGCCCACAGGGACACGGTGGCGGCAAATTGCGGAGCCGGCAGCGCCGCTGGCGGTGGGTGACATCGCTCGGCTGCTGGGATGAATGGCGGCGGCGAAGGCGGACACCATGGGAGGTTGAAGGAGGAGGGAATGAGGGTGGGGGTGGATGATAGGGGAAGGGAGGGTTGATGGGACCGGAGGGATGATGGTGGTGGAGGAAGGTTTTGGTGTATGGGGTGCTGCGGCCGGTGGGCCCTGATTTATCGGCTTGGACCAACACCCACAGATAGAGGCAGCAACGGCGATGTCCCCCTGTTGGGGACGTCCCTGGTTTCCTTCGGTGGAGACACTGCGAGTTGGAAAGCGGTAGCGATTTTTTAGTGGTGGCGCTTCGTGGAAGCGATTTTTAATGAGGATTGCTGTTAGTAAGGAAAACTTTTATTGTCGTGTGATACACGATGAAATACGATTACTATAGTTCCCACCAGGATGTAGAAAATAATGCAATACGATTTGTCATTCCAATAATTCCTTCAGTTCTTTGTTAGTTCATGTATTAGAACTTGCAACTGTAAGGAGCAGACAAGCAACTGAAACTCCTCATAGTTGTGTGAAACAGAGCCTCTGATGAAACTTAATTCATTCAGCTCGTATAAAAATTTCTTAACATACACTGCAGGATCAAACGCAAAGTATATTTATTTTTTAGTCAAAACCCGTTATAATTTCCAAAGCTATAATTACAATTTCCAAAGCTATAATTACAAGTTTATCTTGCATTATATAAATGTATACAAGGTGACTGATGTTAATTTAAAAAACACACTTTCTCAGCATGAATTTTCGTTATATTTATTATAAATCCGAGAAGAGTGAGAAATATCGTCACAAAAAACTTATTTACGTAATTAATTTACAGTTTATTAATTCGAAGTTATATTAATGTAACTTATTTGTTAAGCATAAATTCAATGTAATGGAAATATTTTAGAAATGTAATTATCGTGAATAGTTTATGAAGTACCATTTATCTCAAACGTTGGCAAACCTGGAATTTCTTTGCTTTGTGTTATCATGTATTGTATTTATTAGTGTAGAAGTGTATCGTATGGCAAGTAAGTCATAGCATGTAGCATTAATGTGGTCGCAAGGTGTGACCACATGTTTGTCTGAAATTATTGATTTTGAATTTGTATAAAGTATACGTGAGCGTAGATGCGACTTCCGAACAGGTATATTTAAAAAAGTTAAAACATGACCTTTTTATTTCTTAAACCTCATGATTTATTTTTGTGAGCTACTACGGTAACAGAAAGTATTAAGTAAAACCAAGTTTTTACTCTTTAGAAGAGATTATTAAATAATTACATCACGATCATTCTAAGACCAATTATCATACTTTCCCATCCGTCTACGTATCTGTTTCTCTCTCTCAGTGACATTTAACCTTCGGAGCATTTCACACGCTCTTTACGAGATAACGAATGCATTATGTGGATACTCAAGTATATCATGAGATCCCTTATGCCAGATCCGATAGAAGGATATGGCAACAATGCAATTCCAAGTGACCTCCTTTTTGAATGAGTTATGTGTTTTAAATTAGTCGGATCCCTCCATTTCTTAGAAGAAATGTGTATTACTCTCCAGAATAGAAAACATCCCTATATTTTAAATAGTATTATTCACAAAAAACAACGAATAAACAAAAAAATATTTTAATATCTTAGTACAGGTGCCATCGCTCGCTTGAATTTATGTATTTTCACATGTGATTTTAACTCATTATTTTATTTTATCATGTTTGTTCTTGACCATTAAAATACACTGTATACAGGAGATTATTGAGGTAAGGTCATCTGTTGCAATCAAATCACATTTTACTTGTCAACGTATCGGACTTACAATTTCTTCATCAGAGCTTGTAATGTATTCTTAATCTAACATCTTAGAAATCACTTTTACACATTTCCTTACAACTCATATTCTTTTCCCTTAACAAAACATATGATACAAACATTATTAACTACAAACAGCAAAGAAACGTTCATAATTTATTCTACCGTACCTTTAAAATAAAGAAATAACAACTTGGTTTCAAATGCATGTAGGTAAAAAAAAGTCGTATTTACAGAAATAATTAAATTTTTGATGAGAATCACAGATGCAACCCATGTGTTCTTTACAAGGGTTGATCGTAAAGTGAAGTTATGACAAATAACAAACAGGCAGATTAACCATGTAATATGTATGAAGCAATTAGAAAATTCGTTGATAATGTATGCCAGGGTACAGTATGTACAGACAAATATATAGCCAAAGGCGGGTGGGAGTCCACGGGGTCTGGCCTCCGTTTCCTGCTAACATGTTTACTGAAAAATCAACAATACCGCGATTAAATTGATGATTTAGGATTACTGATTAAAAGAATGCATCAATAATTGAGTCAGCGCTGAGTTTTTATTAATGTACGCACTTTGAAAAACATGAACGTCAGCCCTTGTAAGAATGATTTATTCACGCCCATACCTCTCCTTCAGGAAAATTCTGGTTATGTCCTTATCCATGGCACTCTATGACACTCACATGGCGTCTATGGATTAAACAGACGCATAGAACCTCAGTCCGACAATAGTTCTGTTTGTTTTCAACTGAAAACGTTTAATAAAACACTTTTGAAATGGATTGAATTGAATATTACCATCTGGCATCCAACAAGCATCATACTCCATTTCCCTTGCATCACCCTCTCTCTCCTCGTTCACTTAATCATTGCCACTGAAGTCAAACGGAGGCGCAAACTCTTGCGAACGGAGGCGCAAAGCGTGTCAACACCCCGAACCCAAACCCAAATCGTATACTCTGCTGACAGTGATGTAAGGACCTGGTAACGAATCTGCAATGGACCGTAGCATTGTCCATTCATACGCCAAAGTTGAGCAGGCTGCAGTATTGATATAGAACTACTATACAGCGTGCAATCGGTCCGAGACAATGCAAAACCCCGCTTCCGCTCGAGCAAGGAAACAACTATGATGACTCGAGTCTGAAGTTAACAATTCTGAAAACAATACTGTAATTACGTTGAAACAGACAGAAAAAAAGAATCTTTTATTCCTGATCGTGGAGTATCGTTTATTCAGGCTTCTTCGTTCTATAAGGATTGGGGACTTACATCTAGTAAGTACGTGTTTGGCAATCACGGGGCCCCGAGCTGAGTCTGGCATTACTTTCACTTACTTGTACTAGACTCCTTCCTTTCTCTTTCCTTGGTCACCTCTTGTTCTTTTCGATCCCGACGCTAATAGGGTTAGTGTATCTTTCATTTTCCTCATTTTGTCCCCCCCCCC